>OX463779.1:3214908-3814908 GCA_949825025.1 Siphlonurus alternatus | reverse complement strand
CATTAGACATCTCGATGCCGAAGCACGGTACAAGTACCTGGGCGTGAGTGAAAGTCACGTTCAGGATACAGGATTGTGCCAGAAGGTGCTTCGTGGGGAGTATGTTCGACGCCTGAAGAAGATCTGGAGTTCCAGGTTGTCGGGTCGCAATAAGATCCAAGCGACCAACATGCTAGCCATCCCTGTCATGCTCTACACCTTTGGTGCCATGAAATGGAACGTGGCAGAGCTGAAGGGCCTCGATACCATCACGAGGAAAGTCATGTCTTCAAACTTGAGCCACCATAAGCGGGCTTCTGTTGAGAGGGTCTACCTTCCACGTGATCAGGGAGGTAGAGGGTTGCTCGGAGTTGAGAACATCTACAACCGAATGGTTATCAGTATGGCGTGTCGTGTGGTAACGAGCACAGATCCCCATCTTCAACTTGTGTATGGGCATGAGTTGTGGGGCAGTGGAGCGTTTTTGTTCAGTGCAGCAAAAAGGGCGGCATGGGCATTGGGAGTACAGTTGGATTTGGTGGAGCCGGAGTCGAGGCCAGGAGTAAACCTTGCAGGTTTGCCTCGGGCTCTCGCCAAGCAGAGGGTGAGGGAGGCGGAGGTGCGTCTTCTTTTGCGAGGGCACATGGCAAAGAGCATGCATAGCGTGTTCTACAAGAACATCGAGAGCCAGGGCCTTTGCAGGGAGCGTACTTTTGCCTTTCTTCGCTCCTCTGGGCTGACTTCCGTGTCAGAGAGCAATATCATCAAGATGCAGGATGGTGTGTTCACATCCCTGGTGTACCAGCAGTTGATCTTTGGTCGTCAGCTGGACACCAGATGTCGGGCGTGCTTCTGTTCTCCCGAGACCACCATGCATCTTCTCTCTGCATGTCCTTTCTATGCCCGTACTCTTTACATCGAGAGGCACAATTCTGCACTGCGGGTGCTTTATTTCCATCTGAGGCACCATTTTGGTATTGACGATTCACCTGTCATACCATACGCTCCTGGGGACGTTGAGGCAGTGGTGGCAAACGACCAGGTGAAGATCTTCTGGAACTATTCGTTTCCCACCACTCGCAAGCTCCATGCCAACAAGCCGGACATCGTGGTACTTGAGAAGCACAAGAAGGCGTTGACCGTGGTGGAGTTTTCTGCTCCTTCGGACCAGAACCTCACGGAAAAGTATGCCGAAAAACGCGATAAGTACCGCGATCTTGTCATGGACTTGCGGCAGAGCTATGCTGGACATTCGGTTGTGTTGGTCGTTCTTTTGGTTGGGGTGATGGGTTGAGTTCCCGACTCATTGGTTTCTGGGCTGCGGCAAATACCAGGTTGCCGTGGATCCGCTGAGCGGCTGGCGGATGCCATGCAGAAGGCAGTGTTGCTGGGCTCCCTCCGTCTACTTCGGGCCCATGGGGAGGTTGGTGAGGTGCACCGATAAAAAGAAAAACATGAAAAGGCAGCCCCGGAGTTTACTGCACGAGAGTGCGGAGCGCTGGGGTCGAGAAGGTACTGCTAGGTTTGTCTTGTATTGACCTATGAGACGGCTTAGTAGTGTCTAAAAAAAAAAAAATAATAATAATAATATAATTGTAATTGTAGTGTAATTGATGTAGTCGAGACCTATCAATATTTGGGTGTGGTAATTGATAAAGACTTTAAATTTGATCAACATATCAACATTTATATAAAGTAATTTCTAGGTTAAGATATTTACTTAAAAGGGTACCAAAGTGAATACTTTTTTAACATATTCGGGCAGCTACGAATTATTCTGATATCCCTGTGGCTCAATATTTTCGTACAATGCCTAGTTATTTTACAATTAATTATTTAGTTTGAAAAGTGAGTTTGGTAACAGTTGGTTAATTCAAGTCGGTGCGCTTTAGCAGCAGCCGCTGATACGACGAGAATCTCCCGCAAATCGGGGGAACCTCCTCCCGCCCCCTTCTTGTCGTATCATCGGCCGCTGCGGCCGCGGGCATGCTTGAATCAACCAACGGTTTTCAAACTCACTTTTCAAACTAAATAGTTAATTGTAAAATAACCAGGCATCATACGTAAATATGGAGCCACAGAGATGTTAGAATAATTTGTAGCTGCCCGAACATGTAAAAAAAAGTATTCACTTTGGTACCCCTTTAAAAACTTGTATGAATTGTCAAAGTTTATGTCAGAAAAAAATGTTAAGAAATGTATATTTTGCACTTGGTCACTCAATAATTTCGTATTGAGTACTTGCATGGGGTTTTACAAAATCAGGTAATTTAACTAAATTAAAGAAGTTGTAAGGATTTTAAAAAGAATTAAAAATGGTAAAAAATGTGATTGTGACGACAATTATTTTAAATATTTCAATGTTTTACCAGTCAATGAATTGGCAAAATTTGTGCTTACTATATATTGAAAAATTCAATGATATAAATAATTTAGAGCCTAGAGTACATGATCATAATACTAGGACTCTTTGAAATGAACCTGCTACAACTCCAAGAAGTAATAATATATTTGGAGAAAAAACATGGAATTTTGTGCTACCAAAAATTTGGAACGAAATACCGATACATATTAGATCAATTGACCAAAAAATGTTATTGAAAAAAGTGCTGAGGAAGCATGTATTAAATAATTTGCGTTAATGTGAGCTGTAATACCATTCTATTAATTGTATTTGTGCTTCTGTTTAAGTTGAAGGGTTTAAATTTGTTCGTGCATATTTTTGTTTGTTTTTGTATTTATCTTTTGTTGATGTTATTAATGTATTGTTTTGTATTGTTCTTTTTTATAAATATAGATAATTTTGTTTAAGCTTACTATACGTGTTGAATAATTGTATGTAACTCAGTTCCAACAGATAGGGCTTCATTTAAGGCCTTGGTTGGACTGTATTTGTACACAATTTAATAATAAAACTTTAAAATCAACATTCGTCGCACCGTGAAAACCTACATCAATACTAAAAAATATATTTATATTTTTCTTATGCAGTATTACGTAACATAATACAATAATATATTGAATGATTCTGATTTTAATTCTATGTATAAAAGAACATAAAAATTTATATAGAGAATGACAAAAAAAATAAATAAAGAGAAAATAAAATTACTTAACGTTTACATGATTTTCGTCCGACCACGAATACACTAGCCCAGTTTGGTGTCTGGCTATATGTACAACATATGGAGAGTTTATCCATCCTTTTTCATTTTTCATTTACTATATTTATGTATTATTATTTTAAACATATACATATAAATTTTAATATTTTATTTTTACTGGGAAGGGCACACAATTATATATTATATATTTTATTTAAATATTTTATTTTATAATATATATATATTATATTATTTTATAATATAATATATATTATATTATAAAATATAATATATTTTATGGTGTACAAGTGTGTGCCCTTCCCAGTAAAAATAAAATATTAAAATTTATATGTATATGTTTAAAATAATAATACATAAATAATATATATGTACAATCTTCAAAAAAATTTGCTGAATTTTTGATAGCTTATAATCAGTATATTTTTAACGACTTAAATCATGATTTTTCAGGTGTTTCGTTGCGTAATTTCAGTAGTCAGTATAAGCCATATACTGACAGTATATGCTGACTACTAAATACTGACTACGAAACGCCTGAAAAATCATGTTTTAAGGCGTTAAAAATCCACTGATTATAAGATGTCAAAAATTCAGCCAATTTTTTTAAGAGTGTGCAATAAATATACCATTTCTAAAGGATTTTTTATCACAGATCATACTAAGGTTGAAAGGCACAACGATTTGCTTATAAATCACAAAGCTTTGTTTTTTTTTATAAAATACTTTGCTAGGTGCCTAACTAAGAATTAATTTTTTTTTCATAATTTTTGAAGCAGTGTGCCATAAATTATATACGCTTTAAAAGAGTAATCATCTCAATGCAACCCTACCAACTTCCCCCCCCCCCCGTTGTTGTTAAAAGCAAAGTCTTCTGCTCGTTAAATTTGTTAGTAAACAAAGTATTGTTGTGTAATGTCTGTCGCGTGAAAGGAAAAACATAGGACGGTTGTTGATTTACATGTTAACTTATGGAAATTGACTGTTAATTATGAAGTTGAAGCGGTTGACTAGCACCAATAATGCCATTACGTTCTCTGCTCTGGTGGCAAAATTAGGAACTACGTTGTCCTATGTTTAAAAATGAAAAAGGCTTCATGTGACTGACATTATACACAATGGTTTGTTACAACCATTGCGAGTAGAAGACTTTGGTTAATAGACATGTTCTTTTAAGAGCTGAAAAAGGTCCTGTTATAAGTAAAGTGTTTTACTTTGCTATAAATATTAATAAGTTACACAATTTTAATATAATTCTATCGACTCTAGCGTTAAAAAAGAGGAAAAAGGGTTAGAGAAAGGGGGTTCATTAAAGTGGGGAAAAAATATATAAAATATTTCTGTAAAAATTCTGAAAAATTGTTATTCTTCTGCCAGCAATGTATTTCCGTAAAAAAAAAATTTGAAAAGTTTTTTATTTTATTTCAATGTGTAATTTAAATAGCGAATCATTTCGACCTCCCCCCCCCCTTGGTGAAGCGTGTAACAAAAAGAACCTTGGTAATGCTAGGTTTAGTAACATCATGGTCAAGTGTTTTGTAATAAAAGTTTTCTCCTTACTTTTATTTTCACTTGAAAAGGTATGACGTCACGCTTGCTTGCTCAGTCAACGATGACGTCATGCATTTAGAGGTGAATTGTAATTTATACTTCTGTTCTTTTAATTACTATCAGTAAAATAATAATTAATTTGCTATCTCGGGTTAAGGTGTGTTCTATTAAATAATAAGGTTTATTTAATTTTTTAACACACAACACACAAATTTATTACCCTACAACTTGTACAAAATTACCGCCCGTTACTTAAATCCCAATTTACCCCACCCGCAATACATATATCCCCAATGAAGCAAATAAGTCAAATTGACATGTTTCAAGAGTCAGTGGAATTACTCCACGGTGTAATTATTAATTACACAATAAGTACTCTGTACTTAGCTGTCCGGGGTAGTCCGTCATGCACGAGCCAACATGGCTGCGCGTCGTTGTCCGAGCACTGTGTTGGGGTAGTCGCGATCACGGCAACCCCCGTGAGCCCGAGCGCACATGGCTAGGCACACGTCACAGGTAAGCGTCCACACAGGTGCATACACAGGTAAGCGTGGTAAGGTAGAAGAGGCGGTAGGGCGATGCGATCCGCCGTAATTCACAAATAAGTTGCATCACACCCTACGAAACTGCTGCTTCTAGCCGCCACCTTGTATATTCTCTCCTCTCTCGTCGTCCTCCTTTCCTCCCCTAACCTTCACGCTCGCCAATGCGGGTGCCGAGAAGACGATGACGTCACCATCCCTCCAATGAGAGGGTGACTTTCTCCCTCGCCAGCAACACTCTGAGCTCGACAGCCAGCTTTCTAGCCCTGGCAAACTTTGTAACAAGTCTAGCGCGAGTCTATTGCTGGCGAACTTACGAGAATATTGTGTAAGTTCGCTTGGCGGGAAAATTTCGTTACAGACCCTCCCCCAGAACTTCACTTGTGGTAAGGTGTTTTTCACCACAGTTGTTGGGTGGATAGTTCGATTCACACGAGGCGAAATTTCTCGATCTTCTTATCTTGATGTTCCCACACTAGCATTGTATTGACAAACACATACAAAATTTTTAAGGCACTGAGTTGTAGGGATAAATTTTCTAACTACCTATACTAAGCATGCATTTAAATTTATTCATTCATTCCTGTTACACATATTGAGAGACCACCTTGTTGTTATAACTAAATATAATGTAACATTGTCCCTCCTGTTACTTGCAAGCTAACAGAAGGATGAGTACGCGGTAGAGGATTGAAAAGTGAACGATTCCCCCCCACCGGCCCTCGGTACACATTACGTCGACGTTGCCATGTCTCAAACGACATTTTTGGCACAAAACAAGACAAAACCCTTACCATGCATGGTCAAGAAGAGTGACGGACGTGGAGTCATATCAAGCTCGGTATACGTAAGTTTTAAAAGTTACCTTTGTTTTTTCGAGTATGGCAGAGTTGCATTTCATGGGTCCATGAAACTAACATTACGGAAGCACTTATCAAGAATTGTGAAATTATGGTAAAAAAAAAATATACGGAAACTAATTGGAGTGCGAACTTTCATGTTGGGCCACCCATACATTTAGGTAATATTAACCTCCCAGTAACTTGCTACTGTCAATCTTGTATGACAAAATGGGTCCCTGGTTAGGCCCAATTAGATCCGTACAAAAATGACAAGTAGCACCAATTGGTATACTTACTTAAAACCAGCCTGAAAGAAGTCCGGGCGTGGGATTTGCCCACGTGCCCGTAGTCCACGACGAGGAGTCTCCTCGTCCCCATCACCCTCTTCAGTGTCTGATTCACTCAGTACACTCCCATTTCCGGCCTCGGGGGCCTCTGAAAGTGCCGCAGCATCTTCCAGGCTCTTACCGTCCAAGAAGACTTGGTTCTCCGGGCTTGCAGGTGTCTCCTGCTGGGGAGCTGGCACAAGTGCAGCTTGACGGTCCTCCTGCGTGCCCTCGCACGCTGGCCGGGTGGCCATCGGTGGGCTGTGAGGTTCTTCTGGGGCCGTGGTAGTACCCGGCTCCTCCTCCGAGCCCCTGGGAGGGTGTTTCCCTCCCCCAGACTCACCTTGCTCTCTACCCACGAATGGTCGGACTTCGCTCACGTGACGCCGTATCGTTCTCGTGGGTTTACCGACTTCTTGAAGCTTGAGGTCCACGTGGTTGAACATCTCAAGAACTCTGTAGGGCCCAGTCCACAGATCTCCTAGTTTCGCGGCAAATTTCTTATCCGCACTAGATAGATGGTGTGCCCTGACGGAGACCAGCTGTCCTGGCTCGTAGGTGACGTCACGTCTCCCTTGGTTGTAGTACCTTGCTTCCAGCTGTTTCTTTTTCGTGACGTGTTCCTCGACAAATCTTCGAGCCTTTTCGAGCTTCTCCTTCACCTCGGCATGTGCTTCCTCGTAGGTGGCGTGGCTTGTGCCCTCTGTCCGATATGCTACTTCTACTGGTGATGTGATTTTTCTTCCGAGAAACAACTCAGCAGGCGTAAAGCCAGTGGCGTCGTTGACAGCCGAATTCAGCGCAAAGCTGAGATTTCCGAGGTTCTCATCCCAGTGTGTATGGTCATCTTGGCAGTACGCACGTAGCATGGCTTTGAGATTTCTGTTACGTCTCTCGGCTGGGTTGGCACGTGGAAAGTATGGCATTATGTGCCGTAATCTCACGCTCCACCTCTTCAGAAGTGCGTCAAAGCTCTGTGACCTAAATTGAGTTGCATTATCGGCAAGTACAGTTTCTGCTGCTCCATTGCGGCCAAAGAAAGCTTCTAAGACCTTCCCGGCCGATTTGGCAGTGGCTTTCTGTACCGGGTGAAACTCGCACCATCTAGAATACCGGTCAGTCAGTACCAAAATGTACTCGTTGCGCTTGCTTGACCGAGGCAGGGGCCCAATGAAGTCGATCGCGATCTGTTCCATGACATGCGAGGATGCACGAGGAACCATGAGTCCCGCCGGTCGCTGATTGCTAGGTTTTGTGAGTTGACACACCCGGCAACTAAGCACATATTGCGCTACATCTCTTGTCATTTTTGGCCAATAGCCGATGGTTTTAACTCGTCGCAATGTCTTGCTGATACCCATGTGTCCAGCCACAGTATCATCGTGGCACGACTGAAGAATAACGCCACGCAAGCGCTTGGGAATGAGCACTTTTGGACCATCCTTTGTCTTGTAGTACAACAGGTCATTATGTAGCACGTACCTTGACCCTGGTTCCTGTGCTTGGTGCTTCTGTTCCTGCACTTCTTGGTCATCTTCTTGCTCAAGTCTGATATCCGTGGAATGCTTGATCGCCCACTCAGGAATTTTCTGAGCTGTGGGGTTAGCATCGGTCATGTGGACACACATGACGACTGGATTCTTGACTTCTTCAGTTGACAGGGGCAATGAATTGCGCGAGAGACAGTCTGGTACTACGTGAAGCCTTCCGGGCTTGTACACAATTTCGTAGTCATATGGCTGCAAACGTACGATCCACCGCGCCATTTGCCCAGTGGGCTTGGCTGAGCTGAACAGCCACTTGAGTGCCTGGTGATCTGTAATCATCTTGAAGTGCACCATGTCGAGGTACACATGGAACTTCTCCACTGCCCAGACACAGGCGTATGCCTCCTTACGGGTCGTCGAATAGTTCCTCTCGGCAGCATTCAGTGTCTTACTGGCCCAAGAAATAACCCTGGGAACTCCATCTACTTCTTGCATTAGACATGCTCCGATTCCTGAGTCGGAAGCATCCACTTGTAAGCAGAACTCACGGTTGAAGTCTGGATACGAGAGTAAGGGTGCCTTGCACAGTAGACTTTTCAGTTCGTCAAACGCACGCTGGCATTCTTCCGTCCAGATGAACTTGGACGTTGGAAGTTTTGTACTCCGCATGGCATTGAGTGGTCTTGCCACAGAGGCCATTTGGGGTACAAACTTTGAATACCAAGACACCATTCCAAGAAATGTGGCCAGCTTCTTCTGGTCAGTGGGCCTGGGGAATTCTGCCACCGCTTTTATTTTGTCCTGGTCCATTTCAACGCCTCGAGTTGATATGATATGACCTAGGAACTTCAATTGACGTCTGGCGAACACGGACTTCTTGGGGCTTACCGTCAAGTTAAATTCTTCTAGTCTCTTCAGCACAGTGGTCAGATCGCGCAGGTGATCAGTGAATGTGCGACTAAATATTACCACATCGTCAACGTAGCAAAAACACACGATGTTGTTAAGCCCCTTAAGAACTTTGTCTAGAGTCCGCTGAAAACAAGCCGCGCTGTTTTTGGCTCCAAACACCAGACGCTTGTATTGAAACAAACCTCGTTTTGTTATAAAAGCAGTCTTCATTTTGTCCTTCGGATGTATGGCAACCTGATTGTAACCTGATTTTAAATCAATTGTAGAAAAGAATCCAGCTCCTTGCATGGCATCCAGTGCCTCAGCAATTGTAGGCATGGGGTATGAGCCAGCCAAGGTCACGGCATTGACCTTTCTCAGGTCAATTGCAAACTGGTGGGTTCCATCCGCCTTCATTGGGAGGCAAACTGGGCTCGCCCACGGACTCGTGCTGGGCTCAATGATGTCATCTTTCAACATCTGTTCCATCTGCTCATCTATCACCTTCTGTCGGTAGGGAGAGGTGCGATAGGGAGCCGATTTTACGGGTCTCGCGTCTCCAGTGGGAATTTCGTGCAGATGGACATCAGTATAGCCTACACGCTGGTGTGTGATTGTATTGTGGTAAGGGAGCAGTGTCGCTTTCAACTTGTGTTTCTCTTCAGGTGTTAGGTCATCATAAAGCTCTCCTTGTAGGAAACATTTTCGTTGTTGAGGAGACAGATTTGGAAGTTTACAGGTAGCAGTTAATGTGAAAAGTTGGCAGGCGGGATGCAAGCCTGACTCAAATGGTTTTAATTTATTTTTTTTAGTTGTAGCACTTGTAGCTGAAGTTTTTAATGTGATAATTTTATTATGTAGCTATTGTTGTGAATTTTTGTAATAAATCTGACGTGGATATATATATTATGTTGTCTTGTACAAACAAAAAGTTTCAAATAAATAGAAATAATTTTTTTTGCCTTGAAGTTCACGCACTATGATGGTTTCACTCTGAAAAAGTGGTATTCGCAAATACGTAAGTAATAAAAATTATATAACCGCTGTATTAAATTCCACTAGCATCTGGCCAACAAACTGAAAATTTTTATTGTTATAATTCGCACTTTTTTGTCCCTCCAAATTTTGGGCGGAAGTGGCTTTAAATCTGAAAATGCGCAGAGCATCTCATGTCGAGGGCCGCCAAGTACTAAATTTTATCGACTTGACCAACACACTTACTGTAAGTTTAGGACATGATGTTAAGTGTGAAATTTTCTTACCCTGGATACCTCTCTTAATTATGTAAATATATGACTTGTATTCATTTGCACATTTAATTAAACAATATTGCATTTACCAAAATTTTCATAACATTAAATAAAGCTTTCTGGCGAGGTTTCATTATAAATCAAAGTTAACCCATTTAAGGGACCGAATTAGGTAAGGTACAAAAAATTATCTTTTACTGTGTGATTCCTTTAGGCAATGGCCTAAAACAATAGAAACTTATTTTTTTAAATTTTTTTCACCCTTATTTTTCTTTCTATTACCAAAACAGTTGTGGTACCATACGGTACCGCTGGTACGTTCCCGCTATACCAATGTGATTTTACTGTTTCAATATAAACTATTATAATAATGTTTTTAGATCATTAATTTAAGATATCCTTTTCATAATGCTTCACAAAATTATAAAACCATCCTGACAATTTTTTTTAGGTAAATTAATTATTAATTATTAATACACAAGGTGAGTCAGAATTCCAGATCTCATTTTTGGATACTGCCGTTGCAGTCAAGAGTTGTTAATGGAACTTTGAAATTTTATACCCTGATATATTAAAGATATTGTTATGTATATATGACAATGGTGGCTAAATTAAAATTAAACATTTTTTTCAACCCTTGTGGGTATCCGAAACCAAAAAAACATTGCTATTGTATCAAATTTCAATTTTCAACCTCATTTACTTTATTCAGCGTGCTCCGTATTTATGTTTTAGGAATAAATTGATTTTTTACATCAATTAGTGCTATTTTGGAACAAATTCAAACAACCCTTAATAAAAAAATGTTTTACTAGCATACTAAATAATAAAAAAAAAATCTTCTTTCTGACATGGCAATTCAATCAGACACATTTTTTTACACCAGAAAAAGTCTTTAAATTTTCTTATTTGGTTCACATTACGAATTTAAATTTGGGGGTAGAATTTTCTACCCCAAATTTCAAATCTGTTAAAGTGCACTGATTAAAAAAATTCAAAAACTGTTTTTAGGGTAAAAAAATGTGTCAGATTGAATGGCAATATTACAACTAATTGTAAGATATTTTGATTATTTAAGAAGTTATGACCAAGTTTGTGATCTTTAAGGGTGGTTTGATCAATTTTAAAATAACACGGTATACGGTATATTGGTATACTTCAACACCAAAAATTTGGTAAACAATAAATAATATTTTTTTTCACTGGTTTCTTGACGCTGGACTAGCTGGAACTTACTAGTGGTACCATACGGTACCATCAAAATATAAACTACCACAGCATGGGCAATTTTTTATGAAATCTGAAAAAAGTTATTTTTTCCAAAGCTTTGTTATTTAGCTTTAAAAAATATATCACAACAAGTGATTATCATTATTCATTAAAAAAATAAAAAATTAAATTATCTATCTGCTTTGAGAAAATTTGCCTCAGCAAAATATGCTTGCTAAGACCATTGACCAAAGTTAAAAGTGGCTAGATACTTATCCTGGGGCTAATATTCATGTTATATCCCTAGATTGGGAGAAAGCTTTTGATCGTGTGTTTCATTCACGTCTCTCACTTAAATTGGAAAAGTATGGAATCATACTTTGCATGGGTGGTTGTGTGACTTTTGACGTGATCGATCACAAAGCATTATGTTTTGAGGTGCTATATCTGAGCCCTCAGACGTCATTCCTGGAATGATTCAAGGTTCTGTTCTTGGCCCAATATTGTTTAATATATCCATATTTGATTTGCTTGACTGTGTGTCTGCAGAATTAAATCAATATGCTGATGATTCCACCTTGTTTAAGCTTGTTAAATGTAATAAAGATGTGGAATCAATTCAAAATTATTTGAATAATATATCAATTTGGTGCCAAAACAATGATATGTCTTGAAGTGCAATGTTATGGACATCACTATGAGTCATACTGAGCTAAAGCCTCATTATTACATAAATAATAATGCTATACCACATTGTGATTCTATTAAATTGTTGAGTTTCATGATTACTTCAGACATGAATTGGATTTTGTGTGGCGGAAGAAAATAATTTAATGACGTGGACGATTAATATGTATTAATATTCTTTATTATAACAAGATAATTACATTACAATGAACCATACAGCATCTCTGCGTGATGTTAGAACGCTAGCTGATGATCTTATGATGAATGAATGATGAATGAATCCTCGCTGCATATCGCTGCTCCTATTTATATCGAGTCTAAGATCTACATCTAATTACTAGAATAATATAGAAGAATCGGGAATAATCTAGGGAGATGGAGAACAATCTAGATTACATGAGTAATGCATACAGATGCACGTGCAGTGATGCAAGTGTCATCTTCAAGTCAAGGGCGCGTGGCCGTGAAATATGATAAGAGTCGTAACTGCATTACTCATTACTCCCGCACATTCTCGAGTGCGTGACATTGACATATATGTGTTATTATATAGGTCATTATTTGATAGTTACACTTGCAGACAGAAAATGTTAGGTGCAAAGTTGCTAAATTACTTGTTTTTTTAAAACGTAATTTGTATGGCTGTTCCATTAAAGTGAAGCAAATGGCTTACTTAGCATTAATAAGGTCAATTATAACATACGCAGCACCTGCATGGCATCCAACAACTAGTAAAAACATGAAGAAATTTTCTGTTATTGAAAAAAGGGCACTTAAATTCATTTATAATAAAAGTGTTCATGATTGTTCAAAATCAAAAATTATTCCAATTGCAGACTATTTTGAGGTGATTGATCTAATTTTTTTCAAAAAATGCCAAACTGGTCAGACTGACCTAGCAATTACTGATAATGTTAAAAATGGTCGTTCAATCAGAGGTCAAGGGGGTGCTTTTTTACTCATTCCTCCCAAGGCTAGGTTAGAAATGTATAAAAAAGGTTTTGTAATTAGATCAGTTGCTGCATGGAATAAACTTCCATATACTGTAAAGAATTGTGATTAGTTAAATTTCTCAAAATTTGTTAAACAATGTTATTTAGATAAAAATTCTGTAATTTAATTAGTTTTATAATAACGCAAGCTTTACTGCAGTTTAATTGGTATAATGTATAGGATAGTAGCCACTTTTAGTGATGTAGTGCCTTTGGTGCTTTTGCTGTTGTCCCCACTCAGTGCTATATTTATTGAATATATACTGTTTTGAAATAAATAAAATATCACAAAAGTGTTTCTGTAAAAATAATTTTTTTTTTTTTTTTTCAAAAACAAAACATATTTGCAAAATTCATTGGAATGTTGACAACACATTATGGCTTCAAAATATTCTGGCAGTGGCAGCAAACAATTTTTAAAAATTTAATTGTAAAGAAAGAAATTGTGGCACCATACGTTACCGCTAGTACCTAATGGTTTTTAATTTAATGTTGTTGGACTTTTTTTTTCCACTAGTCGATTATGTTGTAGTTACACTCTGAGAAACTTTAGCACTTAATAATAATTTTTTAAATCATTAGTCTCGATTTATCTGAGGATGGCAACAGATGATTTTTATTCTTTGTCATCTTGTTATTTAAATTTGCTATGAAAATTTTCATATTTTTTATTTTATACCTTGTGAACAAACGTTTCATATATTATATATATTATATATATATACAATTATATGTATATGTTGGCATCCGGACGCGAATTCGCTTCGGACGCGAAATTTATGTTCCCAATGCGTTGGGATCATTCGAAAAATCCAAGAAGCGAAATTCGCTTTCGGAGCATCGCAATTTTGATCCCAACGCGTTGGGCACTTCAGCAAAATTCATAACGCAAAATTATTTGATCCCAACGCTTTCGGAACAAACGAGAGTGATCCCAACGCGTTGTGAACAATGTGAAAAACGTCAAACGCGTTCGGAACAAAGTTAAGACGTTTTTTAATGATTTCCATGACGTGAAAAGAATGGCGAGAAAGTCGAACTCATTGAAATTTTAAATAAGATGAGTATCGCGGTTCGCGGTGAACATTAATAAACTATATAACAACGTAATACTTTCGTAATATGCTAATTAATAAATTAATTTTATTAATTACTTGAAACGTAAGAATGGAAGAACAACAAAATAGGGACGTGTTATGAATAAGAAAACAGCACTTATAGTACCTTTCAAAAAATCATACAAAATATAAAGCATAAAAAAATTATATATTTATTAAATTGCATAAAATTCAATAATGTCGTAAAATTTTTTTACAGCAGTATAGAAAACACTTCTCTCTATGATTATTATTTTTAAACTGCAAAGAAGAAACAGTTATCCATATTTTCAGGCATAAACCAACACGTACGACAGCACCGCACACAAATAAGAAATGAAATGACTTAAATTTACATGCTTGACCTTTGTAATAACCTGTATCCAAATATAATCAACAATTGAGTACCAAAGGTCACAAGGCTACCACTTATCTTATTTCTTTTAAATTGACAATTACATAAATAAAATAAATTTACTTATTTCATGTCAATTAAATTCGTAATGAATCACATCATTTCATTTTACAAATTAATTGAAGGATATGTAATCTAATTTAATGTGTTAAAGGTGCTTTCACATATTCGAAAATGGCTACGGAGTTCCGTAGCAATGCCGTATGCCTTTTGCATATTCTTGTTCGTCTGCGGCAGCTGCGGCGGAAAATCATGTGAATGCCGTAGCAAAATCAAACTCGTCTTGATTTTGTTACAGAGTTCTGTAGAACGTGCCGCAGAAGATCGCGATATGCTACGGAGCGCCGCAGCAAAATCAACACATTTGCTACGGAGTAGCTACGGAGCGTTTCCGTAGCAATTTTGGAATATTAGAAAGCACCTTTTAATGTAACTCAATCAAAGTCTTCTGCTCGTTTTTAATAAACATAGTATTGTTGTGTAATGTCTGTCGCGTGAAAGGAAAAACATATATGGGACGATTGTTGATTCACATGTAAACTTAATGGAAAATGACCGTTAATTATGAAGTTGCAACGGTTAAATAGCGCCAACAACGCGATTATGCCTAAAAATATCAACAAATGATTCTTTGTTGCAGTGAAAAAATAATAATTATAGAGAGAAGTGTTTTCTATACTGCTGTAAAAAAATTGTACGACAATATGGAATTTTATGCAATATAATATTTAAATTTTTTATGCTTTTTATTTTGTATGCTTTTTTGAAAGGTATGCTTTTAGTTCTTATTCAAAATACATCCCTATTTTGTTGTTCTTCCATTCTTACGTTTCAAGTAATTAATTAATTAGCATATTACGAAAGTATTACGTTGTTATATAGTTTATTAATGTGTTCACCGCGAACCACGATATTCATCCTATTTAAAATTTCAAACAGTTTGATTTTCTCGCCATTCATTTCGTGTCATGGAAATCATTAAAAAAACGTCCTAAATTTGTTCCGAACGCGTTGGGCGTTTTTCACATTGTTCACAACGCGTTGGGATCATACTCGTTTGTTCCGAACGCGTTGGGATCAAATAGTTTTGATCCCAACGCGTTGTGAATTTTGCTGAAGTGCCCAACGCGTTGGGATCAAAATTGTGATGCTCCGAACGTGAATTTCGCTTCTTGGAATTTTCGAATGATCCCAACGCGTTGGGAACAAAAATTTCGCGTCCGAAACGAATTCGCGTCCGGATGCCAACATATAATATATATATATATATATATATACATACTCACATATATATATATATGTATATATATAATATAATATAATATATTTATATACATATATTTATTTGATTTGATTTCATCCAAAGACATGTCGCACATAAGGAGAAAAAAGGGGGGTTGAGTATAACTAACAAAGCATCAAAGGACACTATTTATATATTATAACAAATAAATGTGGCAGTTAATAAAGTAGAAATAATAATACGGTGTTTGCTTGGCTTTGTTGTTGTTTACATTCAGCAGTAGGTATTTAGGGGGAACTGGAACACTTGATTTATTGCTCCTAATTTAACATTTTTTTTTTAACAATAATATACGTAAGAAATGAATATGCATAACTTGAACATATATATTTTTTTTTATTTTACCTAGCTTCTTTATCATTATTTTTTGTTGTGCCGTTTCCCCTTCGTATTCAAAAGTGTGCGGGGAAAGATATGCTCGGTGATTGGCTGATATTTTTTAAGAATGTTAGGCTCAATATCAGTGCAGAAGTGTCGTAAAATGGTCATTATTGACGTGAATTTTGGAGTCGATTTACATTTTATTTAATGATTTATTGTATTTTCCACAGATATCATTGGCAAATATTGTATTTTTTTCCATTTACTTGACATTTCAATCTATCAAATAAAATAATTGTCAAAGGTACCACAATTGTCATATCGCAGAAAATAAATAGTTTTTGGTATGCTACTACCATGTTAAATAGGTGCTTTTTGCCTACATTCACGTGACGTCATGTTTTTGTGACGTATGGTGAAAGACCCGTGTAACTTAACATTCCTAATATATTATACTTTGTGTAAAATATAACACATTAAGATATTATTTATAACAGTGCTATATTATATAAAAAAATATGCATTATCAAAGGAAGTGCTTTAAGATTAGTTATATATTTTATTTGTATATAAATAATATATATTATATATATATGAAAAAAGGACCAAGCTTCAGAAATTGCAAAATATAATATTAAAATTAATGAAATGTGGAAAAAAATTAGGAAGTGAAATTGAAAATTATAGATATTTTAATGTTGTTCCAGCAAAAAATCTAGCTAAATCAGTTGTAGCATGTGATAAATTTAATTATATGAAGCAGCTGGAGAGAAGATATCACATGCATTACACAAAAAAAAACAATTATCAGAGCCTGTAATTGTACCGTTAGCAAATAACAGATATGGTGAGATATCATTGGATGTTGTCTTTCCTAAAATTTGGAATGAAATTCCATTTTTTATTAAACAATCAAAGGGTAAAATTGAACTCAAAACTTAAATAAATAAATGGTTTATATGTTAATATATTTTTTTTTTGCTTGGGTTTTTTAATTAAAAGAATTATATGTCCATGTTTTTGCTGATTGTTAATTTTTACTGTATTTTTTTCTGCTTGTATTTAATTTTTTGCAAAGATCACTATAATGTAAGTTAATTTGTTTACTAGCTCTATATATATATGATTATATATATATATATAATCATATATATATAGAGCTAGTAAACAAATTAACTTACATTATAGTGATCTTTGCAAAAAATTAAATACAAGCAGAAAAAAATACAGTAAAAATTAACAATCAGCAAAAACATGGACATATAATTCTTTTAATTAAAAAACCCAAGCAAAAAAAAAATATATTAAGATATAAACCATTTATTTATTTAAGTTTTGAGTTCAATTTTACCCTTTGATTGTTTAATAAAAAATGGAATTTCATTCCAAATTTTAGGCAAGACAACATCCAATGATCTCTCACCATATCTGTTATTTGCTAACGGTACAATTACAGGCTCTGATAATTGTTTTTATCATATATATATGATATATATCATATATATATATGATATATATATATATATATGTATATATATATATACAGCATTTATAATTATTTTAAATGCACCAAAAATATTTTATTTATGAAACATATTATTTTACAAAAATGTAACAATTATGCTAACTTTCAATTTATTTATTTATTTATTTATTTATTTATTTATTTATTTATTTATTTATTTATTTATTTATTTATTTATTTATTTATTTATTTATTTATTTATTTATTTATTTATTTATTTATTTATTTTTTCAAGTATATTATACATATTTGAAAACATTTTATGAAATTCTGGAGCCATAACATTTCATGGCATTATGTATTGTATTGTGAAACAATAAAAAAAAAATCACTTCTGTGCGACCTGTGGAAACGTTGTGAATATTTTAAAATCTGCATTTGTTTAAAAAAAAAATTTACATCCTTTGCTTTCTTGCTTCAACTCGTAATTATTTATACAATTTTTGCTACATTTTAAACAATTTATTAAAAACTCAGTCACCACTTCCACATCCTGTGACACCAATTGTGTATTAAAACTTTGAAGGTCCTGTGCTTCCTTCAAAACCCCATGCCCACATCTTTAATACAACAAGGAACTAAGTTTTCACTCTTTCAGCATCGACATTTCTAGAAAAGTTAAAAACATTAATAAATATTTACAGTAGCTATGTTTCATATTGTTAATTATCTAAAAACTTTCCATGGCAGGAAATGTCAATATGTCACCATTAGTTTCCTGGGTGGTTTGGCAGGTTTAACCACCCAGGGTAGTCAGGGGTGACTGGACCCGGGACCAAATAGTCAAGTGTATCAAACTCAATTTTTATTGCTGAAATGGATAGAGGGTGCAATGTTATGCCGCTGATTGTATCCGAGAATTTTTAGAGTCTAGGAAATATTGCTAAAAAGTTTCACTGAGGTTGGGATTGAACCCACGCCCTTTTTTGGTCCTATCCTTTTAAAAAGAGAGGCGTCACATTCTCTGTATTTTAAATATTTTTTAAAAAATATTTCCCACTTTGAAAAATCTGAATAAGTCAGAGTAGCGTAACTTTCTGGCATACAAAAATTTTGAGTTGACACTCCGTCCTTAAATTCTGTAATTGGCCAAAACTTCCAATGGACAACAATAATGAAATTTTCAATTAAATTGTTTCGATAAAGAACTTCGTGTTATTATTATTAATTTCTTCGATATATTTTGCAAAATCAAGCACTTTCAAATTATTTCACAAAAAGTTTTGACGTCATCATCATGCAAATAGTTGACTTGCAATTATTAGTTAAGAATATTATTAATAAAAGTAATTAATTTAAAGTAGTTTCGTAGCAATCAAAGGGAAACATGATTATGACGTCACGATATTTAGTAACATGAATTTAAAAAAAGTTTTGGAGGACACACGGTTCGAAATTGTGATCATATTGAAGTGTTATCTGTCCAAGCCAATATGCTTCGGAAAAAAATCAATCCGTTGTTGTCTATAATATTAATGCCGATTTGAGTGTTGTGTTTATTATGAGAATGTTTGCCACGTGGGCTAATTTTGTAAAGCCTATATTACACGATACAATTTTTCTAGTTATTGTATATACAGTTTTTCTTTGCAAGAAAGTTTTATCTCCATACAAACAAATGGAGATTAAGTTTTCTTGTAAGGAAAAATTGTATACAATAATTAGAAAAATTGTACCGTGTAATACCGGCTTAACTTTATGTTCATATTAATTGTAAAATAATTACATATCATTATTTGCAAATGAATAAGATAAAATTATAGTGAAATAAAAATAATTGCAGTTGTTTAGTTTTTGTATGCAACGCTATAAATGTATGTAAGTATGACAATCGAGAATTTTTACTTGTTTTCATCAAACTCTATTGGGTACTTATACTTAGTATTTACTTTAATTACACACTACTTTGAAACCCCGAACCTTCCGAAACCCTAACTTGAGCGTTTCGTGGGCTCTTCTTAAACGAGGGAAGCCACGGCTTTGCAATCCATCCTGGCATTCGCCTTTGACTAAGGGAAACGTGGAAACTTCAGCCAGGATGGACGCTATTACTTTTATCAATGGTAAGTGCAATGCTCCAAAGCCAGGGTGACCAGTGAAAAAGCGCAACGATTTATCCCTGGGTGGGAAACATGTTTTTTGTTGAAAATGTCTCCCATCCAACTACTTACCACGCCCGACGTTGCTTGACTTCGGTGATCTGACGAGACCCGGTTAAGCGCACTGCACCAGACCTACTACAATTTTCATTTTCATTAATTTAGTGTATGTTTTGTAAATATGTTTTGAAATATATAATAAAAATAATACAATAAAACCTTATAGTCTAAAAAATACAAAGAAAAAATATTTTTGTTAATATTGATTTTTATCCTAACGTGAGAGCATATAAATACAACCTCAAGTCAACTTGATAGATTGAGCATTGGTTACTTTAGATCTGCATGGTATTTAGCACAAATTTATCCAGTGTTCATCAGAGATTTATCCAAAATTCATAGAGTGGAATTCAGATATTTAGACGGTATAGCATGATGTTTACTTGACATATGTTTTATTTTTACTTTTGTTTACTTACCGTGCGCTTACTGCTACCCACGTAACATTAGTTTGCAGTACAGTACATTAGTTTGCAGTTCTTCATATTAAATTTTCTAAGCTGTTATTTAAATTCTGACGTCCAAGACGTTATAACAAGCCTATTTCCTTTAATTTAGTTTTTAAAATTAGTTACTGCACTCCCAAACATATGACAAACATTCAGAAGAGCAGAATATGTTTTTGTTTTTGAACTATGAAATAAAAATAAACATATTTTTTGATAACTTGACTATGTTATAAGACCTTGCTTCCTGAACCTGGCACTGTGAAGGTTGGGAAAAGAAGTTATATAGTTTGCCTAATACCCTACCGACCATCTTGATTGAGGTTTTCACGTTCTCTCAGTCTCAATTATGTTTCCTCATTTTTAATTATTTTCCTCTTTGATTCCCCCTCTCTTCCCCATCGTCCCGAAACCATCTCAAACTACAAATTCCATGTTTTTCTTCACAGGGTGCCCCATTGGTGTACAAAATTAAGGACGCTACCGCCAAGTGGACTCAGATCGGCGTCATGTCCTTCAACGGTGCCAACTGGAATCACTTCCCCCAGGGCTTCACGCAGGTGGCCATATATCCAACTCAATTGGATCAACTCGGTCAGCGCGGTGTAAATCTCCCCCTAGTACACTGACTGGGGTCAACCATTCGCAAGATGGTGGAAAATAAAACAATTTATTTGAAAGAACGGAAGTTTTATTTTATTATAATACATACATAATCCAACCTTATGTTTCTGGTTGTATGGCTAAATAATGCCTATTCTTAAAAACGAATCAAGAATAAAAGAAGTAAATGAACTTCATTTTGGTAGTGTAAAAGTTGTCTAACCTCTGATCAACTTCTAATATGTTTCAAAGCTATCACTTTAACTTCTATCTTGATTCTATAGATTTAGTTATACAAATTAAGTGAAACATGCACCTGCTTTCTCACTAAATTTTAAAATTAAAATTTAAACCAAACTTGAACCTGGGTTGTATATTTGAGGTCGGTGACATTTGGTGGCGTGAGACTAGCCACAAATAGTTCATTCCAATAAGCTGAGTATGTTAAACTGTATATTAATGTGATTAGGTTGGATCTATAAGGGGATTTACGATGTAATTGTTAGCAGTCGACGTAGACAGTTGTCTGTAAAGTGAGCTCTTTTGCAAAATTCACTGTAATGTAATATATTTTGTATATAATACCAGCACCTACCCATAAAGCTTCCAGCCTTAATTGGACTGTGCTCTTATTCTTACTAATAAAATTATTTAAAAAAAAAATATACATCACCTGAACTGCAACTGTGATTTCAAATAATCCAAGCCAATAAACTGATGGTGATCAATTCTATAACATAACATTAGTATTTGTAACATACCGATCAGTGTGGCACGATTGGTTCAGTGTCGGACTTTATTGTAAGATGCTTTTCCATGAAGCGATGTATGCGAGGCTTGGCGGTGCGAGAAAAGTGCGCTTGCAGTTAAATCGTATGGCAGCCATGCTAGCGAAGAAATATCGCTTTCTAGCAGTGATTTAATCGCACCGCAATTTTTCCTCGCTAATATGGCCGCCATACGGTTTCACTGCAAGTGCGCTTTTCTCACCACGCCAAGCCTCGCGTAACATCGCTCCAAGGAGAAGCGTCTGTTATCTGGATCGTATTCAGACGCTTGGGTTTGCCGCTGATTGCATGCAGTTTGTGATTGGCCACGAGTGCGCTTGCCATGTGGACACGTCGTACAAATCAAACACTGTATCGGGAGGTGCTATAAATTTCTCCTTGGTTCCGTCTGCCTTGACGATGATTTTCTGTGTTTTCAAATCGTCACTCCCAGGCCAATACCAAATACAAAGCCACAGCCGCCTCCTTTTCAATCCTAGTATCCTACAAATATTGTTCAAATCAGTGGCGTAACCATCAATGAGACAAACCTTTAGCAAAAGACGAGATTTCAATGCTATCTGTTGGTTTACCTTTTGACGTCACATATTTTTATGAAAATAGTACCGAAGAGATACAGTCCTAATGGGTGATTTCATGAATGAACTTTGACATTGCATTCATTCAAAAAAATCATTGATTTAAAGTAGAGTCGTCTGTCCTGATTGAGATTTTCCACGGTTCCCTCAGTCTCACCTCAGCGAATGCTGGGACGCGTAATAAGCTGTGACCACCATCCCTTCTCTATCTTCTTATCCCTACCCACTACCCTGCCTCGATCTGTAAGCTCTCAAGGATATATCGTCCCTCGTCCGCAATAATGAGTTATCTGCTTACCACGATTTCGTTGTAACAATGAGTTATCTGCTATTTCAGGTGAGCGAAATTTAAAGTGAAAATCAGTATAAAATAAAGCTCATATTTGCGCTCACCTGAAATTAGCAGATAGCTCATTATTGTGATTATTGCAAGGAAATCCTGGTAAGCAGATAGCTCAATATTCCGGACGAGGGGTAACATTCTTGTAAAAAGAAAGAAAAATGATATTAATAAATAGAAGCTGACTTTTTTTCAGTATAATAATTGTTCTAATTTCATCATACATCGAGCATTATTGACTAATGAACTACTTCTTAATCCAAGTTTCAATTTAGAACAACAAAAAATGTTACATTTTTCTGTCTCTTTCTCTCTTTTCAGTATCAAATTATTGTTTATAGTTTTTTGGACAAAAATGCAGGATGCTACATGAAATTAGAATAACCATATAAGTCAGTACATACACTAATGAAAAAAAGTCAGCATCTAAATAAGTAGTCTATTGTGCGAGTGTCAGTGATAATGCAGTATGGACTTCAAATTTTTTTATTGCAAACATGGATAGAAGGTGCAAAGTTATGCTACCTTAATTTTTTTCAGATTTTTCAGAGCCTGGGAACTATTTTTAAGAAATTATTGAAAGTTCTTTTTGTGACGTCCCGAGACGCCGCTCCTTAAGAAAAAGATAGGACTTGCCGCCGCGTGACGTCACAAAAAGGACATTTAATATTTTTTTAAAAATGCTTTCTGGGCTCTCAAAAATCTGAAAAAAATCAGGGTAGCATAACTTTACACCTTCTATTCATTTCTGCAATAAAAAAAATTGAGGTCAATACTCCATTTTTAGGACCGGCATCAGTGGTGTCAAGTTCGCACAGACCAAGTAAGGCATCCCTATAATAATATACACCAATTTTGGGCACAAATTTGGACATTTTTGGACACAACAAGGAAAATTTGGTCACTGCATGTTATGAAGATATTAGACATCATAGATACTGAACGATGACGTCATGGTCTGTGCCAACTTTACGGTCAGAGCAAATTAAATTTTTGAGGTATCGGTTTAAGAGTTGCATCAGTAAACAACCCTCTATTTTGGATATTTTGGGCACAAACAATGATAACTATATAGAAACTTACCGAATTGTTAGCAATTTTTTACTTATTATAGTGTGACGTCACCATGGTCTGTGACAACTTTACGGTCAGACCAAATTAAATTTTCGAGGTATCGGCTTAAGAGTTGCATCAGTAGACAACCCTGAATTTTGGACATTTTGGGCACAAACAATATATACCTATACAGAAAATTACTGAATTATTAGCAATTTTTTTCATATGACGTCACGAGCAAAAATAGTGCATTCTTTTTTCTTTCCACATCAGACTTATTAATAAAATTAAAAATAATAAGAATAAATAAAGTCCGAAGAAACTTATAATGTATAAAAAATATTTAAATGTGGTATATTGTGAAATAATATATTTCAAGCGCTATTTAAAAATTAAATAATTAGGGCAAAACTAATAACTTTAAAATGTATCTAAAACTGTACGTATGTACATATCTTACAAAAAATATGATTGTATTATAGAATCTGTTGTATTTATAAAACATGCACTCCATCATTTCTATCACTTACTACTTGATAATTTTTGTTAAATTAAATTTTTTTTTCTATGAACTGGATTTCAAATAAACAAAACACACGCTACAATTTAAAGTACTCTTCAGATTAACTCGCTTTTACCAGAAATATTTTCATGCACCTTCTAGATTTAGTTCTAGTTCTTGAAAATCAAAAATTTATTATAATTATAAAAAATTATTAAGTAGTAAGTGATAGAAATGTTGGAGTGCATGTTTTATAAAATTAAAAGATTGTATAATACAAACAGATATTTTTTGTAAGACATACTGCGTTTTAATTACATTTTAAAGTTATTATTTTTGTACTATTTATTTAATTTTTAAATAGTGCTTGAAATAATTATATTAGGTCACAATATTAGAATTTAATATTTTTTATACATTATAAGTTTAGTGTTATTATTATTATATTTTTTAAAGTTCTTTATTATTGAATTGTGTACAAATACAGTCCAACCAAGGCCCTAAATGAAGCTCCATCGGTTGGAACTGAGTTACATACAATTATTCAACACGTATAGTAAGCTTAAACAATATTAAATATTTTTATTAAAAATAACAATACAAAAAATACATTAATAAAATTAACAAAAGATAAAAACAAAAACAAACAAAAATAAGCACGAACAAATTTAAACCCTTCAACTTAAACAGAAGCACAAATACAATTAATAGAATGTATTACAGCTCACATTAACGCAAATTATTTAATATTTGTTTTCTCAGCACTTTTTTCAATAACATTTTTTGGTCAATTAATCTAATATTTATCGGTATTTCGTTCCAAATTTTAGGTAGCACAAAATTCCATGTTCTTTCTCCAAATCTATTATTACTTCTTGGAGTTGTAGCAGGTTCATTTAAAAGAGTCCTAGTGTTATGATCATGTACTCTAGACACTTAATTTTTCATTTCATTGAATTTCTCAATAGTAAGCACAAATTTTTCTATTTCATTGACTGGTAAAACATTGAAATATTTAAAATAATTCACGTCACAATCACATTTTTTACCCTTTTTAAATCTTTTTAAAATCCTTAGTTGCAACTTTTTTAATTTAGTTAAATTACCTGATTTTGTAAAACCCCATGCAAGTACTTCATACGAAATTATTGAGTGACCAAGTGCAAAATATACATTTCTTAACATTTTTTCTGACGTAAACTTAGACAATTCATACAAGTTTTTAAGTAAATATCTTAACCTATCATTATTTTATATAAATTTGGATCAAATTTAAAGTCTTTATCAATTGCCACACCCAAATATTCATAGGTCTCGACTACATCAATTACACTACAATTACAATTATCTCCAATATTATTATGTAAACAAATATTCTCATGTAGATATAACTGCAATTCCACATTTTTACGTAAATAAGGTCTGGCAACGTACATTACTTTCGTTTTCTTAATATTTATTGCCAAACCATATACATGAGACCATCTACATACCCTGTCCAAGTCATCTTGCATTAAATACGAACTTTGTACAATATCTTTATTTGACACTACTAAAACCATATCATCTGCATACATGTATACTTGACAATTCTTAATTTCTTTTATTAATCCATTTACATAAATCAAAAATAAGATTGGTCCTTACATACTGCCTTGTGTTATACTCTGGTTTACTTGTTTTTTAGTACAAAAAACATCCCCTTATTTCACATTCAAATTTCTCTTACTGAAATACTCACGCAACCACATCAAAAGAGTTTCTCCTATTCCTATTTTCTCAAGTTCAATCATTAAAATTTCATGGTTAATAGTATCAAAGGCTTTAGAGTAATCAATAAAGAAAATTAAGATATTTTCATTTTTATCAAGCTTCCCATTAATGTAATTTGAGATCTCTCCTAATAATTGATTTGTTCCTTTTCCTTCTTGATAAATAAATTGCATACACTCAATGATTTTAGTATCGCTAAGAAATTTTTTCAACTCATTTACAACATATTTTTCCATTATTTTTTCAATTGTTGATAAAATATATATAGGTCTATAATTAGATAACCTTTTATGGTTTCCAGATTTATAACATTAGAAATTTTTAATTTCTCTGGTATTGTATGCCTATCATACGACATATTAATAAATTTTGTCAAAACTGGAACAAAAGATGGTCCAGCCGCAATAATTTCTGTAACTGTTATATTATCAATACCAGGAGATTTGTTACAACTCATATTACTTAGTATAATCTCAAGTTCACTTTTTTGTATCATATTTAAATTACATTTATCATACTTGTTTACACAATCTGCCCTGTCATCAACTCTTCGTGTTACAACTTCACAACTATGCATAACTGCTTCCACACCACTAATAAAATAATTACCAAATTCTTCAACAATATCACATACCTCTTTATTTTTTATATATTTATATATTGTATCATCCACCGAATTAACCTTTTTACCCAAAAGAGAATTAATGATAGACCATGTTTTTTTAATATTTTTACTTCATTTGATCATTTCTTTTTTATAAAAAGCTTGTTTTGCTTTGTATATAAATTTATTAACGTAATTTCTACTTATAACATAGTTTTGCCTATATTCCGTTTTATTTGGATTATTTTTCAACACTCTTAAAAAGCTTATCACGTAAAATGCATTCATTTTATTTTCAATTGTCATCCAATTTTTATCTCTTGATTTTAAATTATTTTTATTTACACCGATAGTTGCAATTTTTCTTATATGATCAAATATACCAATAATTTCTGAATACAAAATATTAATATCATTAATTTTCAAAAGACTGTTCCATCTTACCTTATGCATTTCATCTGTAAAAATACTCAGTTTAAAGAAATTACTTTCCTTCTGTGGTAATACTTTATATTTATTTAATCTCAAGCTGATTGCAATCATATAATGATCAGTAATTTTTGTAGTTATAACAGCAGTATTTGACTCAACATTTTTTGTACTAATAATAGAAATAATAATAATAATATAAATTTTATTGAGCAGAAAACAGACAAGATAAATACATTGTCACAGTCAGATTATGTAATACTGCCCAAGAGGGTGCAAAAAAAGGCATTGCCCGAACGAGACTATGCATCCTGTGAAAGAAAAAAAACAACTAAACAAAAGTTGCAGCGAAAACAAAAGTTACACAATACAGGGATAAGAATAATAATTATATACAATAATTATCATACACTACAAAGCTTGCTTAAACTTTTTTGTACATAAAGATTTAATTTTACATGCAAGTTTGTTATATTTTTGTGACATTCGTGGAAAAACTGACGTGTTATAACAATGAGATGTACAGATAGGCACAGTATATTCTATTTTATTTGAGCCACGCAGCTGACTTATTTTTGAGCGCACAGTAATTCTATTAGGTGAGAAAATCTTCAAATCAACATTCATCAACAAGCATTTGTGGAAAAAAATCAAATCATTGCGATTTAGCACATCAGACATTAAAGGAATTTTACACAAATCACTTCTTTCAACACTGCCATATTTATATTTCACACCATTCTTGTAATAAAAAGAGTCTTTACCAAGTATAACACGAGTGGCTCTATTTTGTACCCTCTGCAACTTCTTCATATTTGTTGCAGACACGGGATGCCATGCAGGTGTACCATACAAAAGCAATGGACGTACAAGAGTAAGATAAGCAGTTCTAAGCGATTTCCTTCTGCCACCAGACAGTGTTCTGGACAACATTCCTAACAATTTAAAAGCCTTACATGTAACAATATCAGTATGTTTATTCCATTTTAAGTCATCAGTAACACGAATCCCTAACATTTTAGTTTCAGTTACTTGAGGAATATTTTCATCCTGAATATCATATGTACAAATGATAGGTGTTGTGGATCTAGTAAGCCTCATGTGAGAGCTTTTCTTAGCATTAAGTGACATCTGATTATTTTTGCACCACACACTATACACTTTATAGTGTGTGTGTGTGTGTGTGGTATATGTATATACTAATACATATATTGAAATAACTATGGTCTATACATGTACTTTTTAATTTATTCGATGGCTTTTTTTTTCCTCTCGAGTTCGGCTAAAAGTACCTTTTTCATATCCATACATTGCTTACATCTCTTCGTATTCACATACATTCCCATCAGCATTATTTAGTAAATTTATATTCATATCGCCAAAAATTATTAGATTTTGTGAAAAATTTTTAATAAAATTTAATTCTAACTCAGGTATAAAATCATGTATACTTAAATTAGGTGGCCTATAAACAGCAAACAATATAAATTTTTCAAATTTAATAAAATTATTTTCAAAGCTCACAGATTCACACACAATTTCTTCCCAAACCACTTCACTTTTAATATGTATTACTACACCACCGCCCTCATATCTTGCATTTCTTGACTTAATAACACAATCAAAACCTTTTAACCTATATTTATTAATATCTTTTTCATTAATAAAAGCCTCTGTCAACATCCAAATTATTAACATCATTGTATATATAATTACATAAAGCACTCCAATTTCTACGTAACGATCTTAAATTTTGATGTATTATGTTAAATATTTGTCCATTGATATCAAATTCTGTAGATTAAAAGAAACTGTGGTTATCAAACGTATCTTGCTTAATTGTTTCTTCTTCCCATAAACTTTCCATATTAAAAATAATATATTCTTAACATAATAATAACATTATTATTATAATTGCTTATTATTTAAACCACTTTATTTAACAGGTCTAATTCATTTCTGATCTCCATAGCTCCCAAGTTTTCATTTTTCCTAGCAAAATCTTCCCATCCATGGTCCGCACGTATTTATACTCTTGTTCCTTAGCCCGCTGCCTCACTTTCCAAAATAAGTTTCGATTATTTAGGGTTAGCTGTTCGAATATATAGATTTTATTATTAGATGATCCGTTGAATACTTGTTTATATGTAATTTTGTCGTCCCTTAATATTTTCCTCAGTGCCAAATATTTGCTTTTTATTTCTTTTGTCCTAAAGTTCACGACGATCACCTGTGGTTTGTCCCCGTTGCTCTTTTTACGTCGGTATGCCTCGTCTATCATGTCAGCGCATTCTTCCTGCAAGCCGAGATGACGACTCAGCTGTTCAACGACCTTGCAAACGTCCTCACATCCTTTCTTCTCCACATCGTGAATTTTAATACTATTTTTGCACTTTTCTTGCTCTAAATCTTTAATTGTATCCGCCATTTCCAAAATCAATGCATCTTTGGCCTTAAGTTGATCTTTCATGATTCTATTTTCATTCGTCAGCGCTTCAGTAGCTTTGGCATTTTCTACAATTTGTAACGTTATGTCATCATACTGCATCGATATGAAATCAGTAGCTTGTTTAATTTCTTTTGTCTGAACATTAAGTGCCGTCAATTTTTCAATTATTAAATTAATAGCATCATTCATCTGGAAATGATTACCCTCAAATGCCTTTTTTACTTCGTCTTCAGTAGCGTTGTAGCTCATACCGACTCCAGCCATAATGTAATCCATACACACATTGTATGCTTTGATCTTTCCGCCCAGCTTCAACTTAGATTCAAACGCACAAACTTTTTAGAGTTTTTGCATTTTATTCCGTCATTTTAATTCGTAACGTCATAACATACTCCACACTTTGCCATTTTAATGATGAATCGTCAAAACGTACGGAGCTCACTACACACACAACCTTCTCCTTCCGCTGCTAATTTAAATTTATCAATGTCTTTTTATTTGATAATTTTGCTTCATTAAAATCATTTTTATTTAACGTTCTCAAAATTTTGATCCAAACTCAAAATAAAACCTCTTTTTGACTTTGGCTCAAACCGCGATGCGCAGAACTAGTTTTTCCTAAATTAAAATTCACCAAAGCCGAAGTAAAATCTCGAATCGAATTTGGCGCATTTCGATTTGAGCAGATCTATATAGTTTTGCTTAAAGTGAAATGCGCCAAAGCCGAAAAAAATCTCATTTTGGTTTTGACTTATTTTGTGATACGCAGAAACAGAGGTGCACATTTTTTTCGGCTTTTGCCTGAATTTGGCTTTGGGTGCCATCATATAAATAAAAAAAAATTTTATTATTACTTTTTCGTTTTTGTCAAGTCACAATTATTATTGGGTAACTTATAGTTAGGGAAATAAGGGGCAAAAATCATTAAAAACGGGCTATTAGCGACAAAGAGCTGATTTTTTCAGGAATGCAAGATATGACCATAAAAGTAATTTTTTTCATCGGTACCAGAAAAAATTTCCCTATGTAGACCATGGGTGACCTTTGACCTCCGATTAAATTAGTTTTATTTTTTATACTCATTATCTAAGGTATTAAAAAAATAAAGCTAATCTAATCGGAGGTCAAAGTTCAAAGGTCACCCAAGGACTGCAGGTGTAGCTGCGGCTGCCGAGCAAGCAACACGCATTGAGCGCTCGTCTGTGTAGCTACGGTTTAATCTTATATTTCTTGCTCTTTCCAAATTTATTTCTTCAAGTCAATTGGTGGTTGAAATAATCTCGTGTAGTGTATCAATTACAATAACAATGGAGTGTGTGGTGTGTGAAGAGGTGGTAGACAATGATGGTGATAGCATCACGTGTAAAGTGTGTAAGGCTCCGGTGCATCTAGAATGTGCAAAAAAAAATCCATCGCGCGGTAGTCCTGCCAAGAACCCCAACAAGCAGACGTGGTTATGTGCGAACTGTCGCGAACTGACTCAGGATTCCCAAGAAACGGCAAGTGATCTTGGAAGTGACACAGGAGATGAGGAGAGAGATAAAAACATTTTGGCATATTTGGCTCGTTTAGAAAAAAAAATAGATGATATTGCAAAAAAAAAGTGATGAGGTGATAGAAATTAAAAAGTCAGTGGAATTTCTATCTTCTTCTTATGATCTATTTATCAAAAAGCAAGACACACAAGATAAAAATATGGGTGAAATGAGCAAACAAATAGAACAACTTACTCAGGATAAAAATGGCATGGCCAAAACAATTGGCGAGCTTCATAATAGAATTGGTGAAATTCAGCAGGAAGGTCTTAACTACAATATTGAGATAAGTAATGTTGTGCAATTGCCTGGTGAAAACATGTTGAATATAGTAACAAACGTAGCAGAGAGTATAGGAAAAGTTGAAACTGTGAAAAATATTGTGGAAATTCGTCGTGTAAACACACGTAGTCGTGGAATGAGTGAGAGTGAGAGACCTCCATTTATAATAGTTCGCTTCAACTTGCTGCGAGCTCGCAACGACTTCCTTAACATGGCCAAGAGCAAGCGGCTTACGTCGGGAGCTGCATTGAAAGATGGCTCGCAGGTCAAAATCTACGTCAACGAGCAACTCACATCGTACAACCGCAAGCTGCTGTGGCTCGCCAGGCAGCGGGCCAAGGAGAAAAATTACAAGTTTGTGTGGAGTAAAACAGGAATGATATTTGTTCGTAAAAATGAAAATCTGCCTATAGTCCGCATACAGAGTGAACTCGACGTTGAGAAAAAAATTCTGTGAGACTACTGTAAGTACATTTATTTTAGTTTTTATTTGATTTATTATGGAGAATTTAAATCAAAATTTTGACGAATTTTTATGTTTAAAAGAAAAAAATATTTCTGATTGGTTTAATTACTATACTGAAAAACAATTAAAATCAAGTTTTATTACTATTCATTTGAACATCAGATCGTTAAGAAAATATTGGGATCAATTTTTATTGCAAATTGGTGATCACATTAAATATATCGATTGTATTATATTGAGTGAAACAAATATTACAGAAAATGAAGAAGCTTTTTATTTGATACCTGAATTTGTTCAAATTGCTAAAGCGCGTAAATGCAAACATAAAAAAAAGGAGGTGGAATAATGATATTCATTAGAAATACAAATAAAATAAGAATAATTTTTTCTCAAGAATTAGAATATTATGAAAGTATTTCTGTTAAAATTAATGACTTAAGTCTCTATGCTATTTATAAACCTCCAGATACGAATAAAAACTTATTTTTAATTGATCTGAAAAATAATATTTTGGTTGATAAAAATGAAAAAATTGTTATAATTGGTGATATGAATATCAATACACTTGATTTAAATAATAATATAGTTGATAAATATAAAAATAAAATGGCTAAAGCTGGTTTAACTAATGTAATAAATCTTCCAACAAGAGTTGAGGTTACTAAACAAGTTGTATCATCTACCTGTATTGATCATATTTATTGTCGAAATCAGAAATCTAATGTTTAATCATGTGTAATTGAAAATAAAATATCGGATCATTATATAATTGGAGCGATAATATCTAATCAACTTTCTGATGAAACAATGAACTGTAAAAAGTTTTTAAATTACAATAAATTAAAAAATGAATTGAGTAAAGTAAGATGGGGGTATCTGAATGGATTAAAAGATCCATCGATAATTTATGAAAGAATAAAAGAAATTTATGATCATTTATTTAAAATTTGTTCTATTCCATATAAAAATTTTAATACACATAACTTAGTTAAGCCTTGGATGAACTTGTCTATAAAAAATTGCATGAAAGAAAGGGATAAATTATTTCAGAAACATAAAAGCAATCCTAAAAATTTACATTACAGAATGGAATATAACAAATTACGAAATAAGGTTAATAATATGATAAAAAAGGCTAAAACACAATTTGATAAATTAGAATTTAAAAACTTTAATGGGAATGTTAGGAAAGCATGGGCTTATATAAATACAATTATAGGAAAAACAATAGTAATTACTGATGATATAATAATGAGATATATGGGAGAGCTAAATTTAAAAGATTTAACAAATAATTTTGGACAGACCTTTGCTGATGGTGTAAAAAATATTGTGCATAAATGTAATATAAAGTTTTGTGTTACAGAAGAAAGATATGAAAATCAATCATTTAATTTAAAAAAAAACAATGAAGATAAAATTAAAAAAATAATTAATTCTTTTGATAATAATAAAGCACCAGGTTACGTTAAATTACGGCTAGACATATTAAAATGGCTAGTAAAGATTTAATAAAAGTGTTAACAAATTTAACCAATCTATGTATACAAAATAAACAATTTCCAGAAGCCTTAAAAATAGCGATATGCAGACCAATTTATAAAAAAGGAAAACATAATGATTACAATAATTACAGACCTATTGTTTTGTCTCCTACTGTTGATAAAGTATTACAAAAAAATTTAACAATAGATCTAACAGATTACCTTGAAAAATTTAATATCATAAATAATCAACAATATGCATATCAAAAGGGAAGGTCTACTAATCAACTGTTAGGTGATATGTCAAATTATATTAATATTGAATTAGCGAATAATAATCATGTACTAGCTCTTTTTGTTGATTTCTCAAAGGCCTATGATACTTTAAATCATGATACTTTGTTTAATGAACTGGAAAAAGTTGGAATAAGAGGACCAACATTGCAATTAATAAAACATTACTTATATGATAGAAAAATGGTAGTTCAAATAAATAATGTTAAAGGGGATGAATGGGCATTAACTTTTGGGACTCAACAAGGGGGTACAATATCTCCGATATTATTCAATATTTATGTGAATAGTGTTTTTTCTGTACTAAAAAATTGTAAATTTTTTATGTTCGCGGATGATTTGTTGATTTTGAATTCAAGTAAAGATTTTCAAGAAGCTCATAAAATGTTACAAGTTAATGCTAATCAACTAGCAAACTGGGCACATGATTATGGATTATTAATAAATATTAAAAAAACTAAAGTAATGCATTTATACAATAAATATTTAAGAAAAAATGAAGAAATAAAAATAACAATACATACTAATAGTTGTTTGCACAAATTTAGACAAAATTGTAAATGTGATATGATAGAGCATGTAAAAGAACATACTTATCTGGGTGTTATTATTGATGAAAACTTTGAATGGAATGAGCATGTAAATAAAATAGTAAAAAAATTAAGATCTGTTATGTCACAAATTTATAAACTAAAATGTACTGTAAATGAAAAAACAATCAGGAACGTCTATTTTGCCCTGGCGCATCCATTTATTATATATGGAATTACAGCTTGGGGTTTCACTGATTCTGGTGCTATGACTAAATTAAATAACATTCAAAAAAAATTATTAAAATGTATGAAATTCGGACAAAAATTTAATGAATCTGATAATATTTATAAATATTGGAAAATTTTACCAGTGAAACTTCAAGCTAAACATACATTAGCAATAGAAAAATATTTCTTAGAATCGCATGGAATGTTGAGAGAACATGAGCATGGGACACGTCAAAATTTGTTAAACCCTTTGTTCACTCCCAGACGTGTAAATAGATTCTCAGAAAGAACGCTTGAGTTCCTTTTACCAAGGTTATGGAATATGTTACCAAGAAATCTGAAATCATTAGATACAAAATCTAAAGTAAAATTCAAAATAAAAAAATGGTTACTCTCAACACTATAAACATGTGTGAATATGTGTATATGTTGGTTTTCTTATGTTTCAGAATGGATTATCTGCAATTGACGGCATATATTAATAATAATTTTAAGTTTGGGTGCATGAGAGTAAAAAAAAAAAAAAAAAAAAAAAAAAAATCATGCATTATAAGTAAAAAATAGTAAAAACTTGAATTTTTTTTTTGAGAGTAAAAGAACTATAAAAAAAAATTTGCTAGAATTTTGATTATTAACTTTGAAAAATAATAAAATTTAATTAATATATTGCATTGAATTGAGTTAAGTTTTCAAAATATCAGAAAATTTTTATAAATATAGTTAAGAATTATTAAATTCAATAAATAAGCATAAAAATAATGATAATAAAATCTTACATTATTAAAAAACTATAATTTTGAGCCATTTGATATTCTTTTTCTTTTTTATGCTAAAAAAGCTGTTTTGATTATTAAATAAAAAGTATTCAAAGATTTATTTCAAAACTAGTGCATGTAATTGATATTTGTTGTTGCAATCGTACTAAAGTCATTTTGTTTCAGGTAATGGACATCATTGAAGATGGGCAATTGTTTGTGTTTTAGTAGGAAGAGTTGAAAATGCAGATAGGATGTGTTTCATTGTTATAGAGCCTTAGGGAAATTGAAATTGTAAAAAAAAAAAAAAAAAAAAAAAAAAAAAAAAAAAAAAGTTTTTGGTTGCATGTGTTTCCTTATTTAAATGCAATAAGGTAATGACATATATTGTTTTGAATTATAAATATATAAAATAAATTTGTTTATGAAGAAATTTTAAAATTAATAATAATTAAATAATTATATGATTATATAATAATAATAATAATAATATTGTTACAAAATGTTTTGAAAGGTATAATATTTTTGAAGTTAGGTCTTGAAGAATGTTACATATGTAAATTTTCAATCGATAAGATTATAATATATAATCTTGATTGATGTACAAGTTAAATGACCAATAAAAAAAAAAAAAAAAAAACAACGTATGGAACTTTTTTCTAATACCGCCAAAAAAAACTACTTCTATGGTCATTAAGGTAGAGATAACGCCGAACAGCTGATCGACGTAATGCCCTTTGATTAACATGTACACCTTAGCAAATTGACAAAAATTCTGAATTTTTTTTTAGAGGCAGATATTAGTGCCTAAAAGCCATAGAAAAAATTTCAAAACGATTTAACGAGCCGATTTTTTTTAATTAATTTTTTTAATTTTCAGCATAGGGCTTTCCCATGGAGAGCCAAACTAAAAAATTAATTTAAAAAAATCGGCTCGTTAAATGTTTTTGAAACTTTTGCTATGGCTTTTAGGCACTAATATCTGCCTTTCAAAAAAATTTCAGAATTTTTGTCAATTTGCTAAGGTTTACATGTTAATCAAAGGGGATTACGTCGAACAGCTGTTCGACGTTATCTCTACCTTAATGTCAATATCTTGCATTCCTGAAAAAATCAGCTTTTTGTCACTAATAGCCAATTTTTAATGATTTTTGCCCCTTACTTCCCTAACTATAAATTACCCAATAATGATTTTGACTTGACAAAAAAGAAAAAGTAATAATAATAAAATTTATAATTTATATGATGGCACCTATCGCCGAATTCGGGCAAAGCCGAAAAAATGCGCACCTCTAGTTCTGCGTATCACGAAATGAGTGAAAACTGAAATGAGATTTTTTATGGCTTTGGCGCATTTCATTTTGAGCAAAACTATATAGATCTGCTCAAATCGAAGTGCGCCAAAGCCGATATGAGATTTTACTTCGTTTTTGGTTATTAAATTTTACGTTAGGCAAAACTAGTTGTGCGCATCGCGGTTTGAGCCATAGCCAAAAAGAGGTTTTATTTCGAGTTTGGATCAAAATTTGAGTACATAAAATAAAAGTGATTTTAATAGAGCAAAATTCTCAAATAAAAAGACATTAGTAAAATATAATAATAATAACACTAAACCTATAATGTATAAAAAATATTAAATTCTAATATTATGACCTAATATAATTATTTCTAGCGCTATTTAAAAATTAAATAAATAGTACAAATACAATAACTTTAAAATGTAATTAAAACGCAGTTTGTCTTACAGAAAATATCTGTTTATATTATAGAATCTTTTAATTTTATAAAACATGCACTCAAACATTTCTATCACTTACTACTTACTAATTTTTTATAATTAAATTTTTTATTTTCAAGAACTAGAACTAAATCTAGAAGGCGCATAAAAATATTTCTGATAAAAGCGAGTTATTTGAAGACTACTTTAAAATGTAGCATGTGTTGTGTTTATTTCAGTTGCAGTTTATAAAAAATAAATTATCAAGTAGTAAGTGATAGAAATGATAGAGTGCATGTTTATAAAAAAAAACAGATCATATTTTTTTGTAAGATATTTACATACGTACTGTTTTAAACACATTTTAAAGTTTTTAGTTTTGCCCTAATTATTTAATTTTTAAAAAGTGCTTCAAACATAATAAGTCACAATATTAGCAATTAATATTTTTTGTACATTATAAGTTTATTCGGACTTTATTTATTTATTCTTATTATTTTTAATTTTATTAATAAGACTGATGTGGAAAAAAAAATGCTTTGAAATTCTGGTGCTAATTTTGCTCGTGAAGTCATACTATCATGCATATGGAAAAAATTGCTAATAATTCAGTAATTTTCTTTATAGGTATCATTGTTTGTGCGCAAAATGTCCAAAATTGAGGGTGACTACTGATGAAATTCTTAAGCCAATACCTCAAAAATTTAATTTGGTCTTATGGTAAAGTTGGTAAAGACCATGATGACGTCACACTATCATAAGAAAAAAATTGCTAACAATTCGGTAAGTTTCTTTATAGGTATCATTGTTTGTGCCCAAAGTATCCAAAATTGATGCTTGTTTACTGATACAACTCTTCAGCCGATACCTCAAAAATATAATTTGGTCTGACCGTAAAGTTGGCACAGACCATGATGACGTCACACTAAAATAAGAAAAAAAAAATCTAATAATTCAGTAAGTTTCTTTATAGGTATCATTGTTTGTGCCCAGAATGTCCAAAATTCAGGGTTGTTTACTGATGCAACTCTAAAGCCAATACCTCAAAAATTCAATTTGCTCTGACCGTAAAGTTGGCACAAACCATGACGTCATCGTTCAGAATCTATAATGTCTAAAATCTTCATAACGAGCAGTGCCCAAAATTTCTTTGTTTTGTCCAAAAATGTCCAAAATTGTGCCCAAAATTGGTGTATATTATTAAAAGGATGCCTCAATTGGTCTGTGCCAGATTGACACCACTGACCGGCATTGACTGACTTTGATTACACAAATTCAATACATCTTTGCCGAAACATGATGCGATATAATAATATGACACTTGAAAGTATCCTCTATCTATGCAATAAAAAAGCTTGAAATTGCTAATTTTGTTTTTGTACTAAATATTTTCTAATTTTTTTAGTATCTACAAAATCATCATTTCATTTGCACCCTGCACAAGAAAAGTTCATTTTTTTTTTTTTATTTATATTACCCTAGATATGATTATTATTATAACTATAGAATAGAATAGAATAGAATAGAATAGAATAGAATAGAATAGAATAGAATAGAATAGAATAGAATAGAATAGAATAGAATAGAATAGAATAGAATAGAATAGAATAGAATAGAATAGAATATTTTTATTCGAGCACTGGCGGTAATACAGTGACAAAAAATTGCCACAATACAGCATAAGTCTTGTCAAAATTTTACATTTAAAACATAACACATACATAGCACTATGACAGCAAGTTCCTAATATAAAAATAAAGGATAAAACAATATCAAATCTATTTTTTACTTCAAAGTCACTATGAATATTTTCTTATATTACTTGATGTTGTAAATTTTAAAATGTCTCTCTCTACAATTTTAGACTCATTATGAAAAAACATTTTAACATCATAATATTCCTTATAAATCAATATTTTCTTCAGTAAATTTTTAAACAAAGTCTCATTTTTTACATTTCTTAGCATATAAGGAAGTTGATCATATAATTTAGACGTTTGATAATACGTACTTTTTTCTGTAATTGATTTACTATGCATAGGAACAACAACTTTTGCTTTATTTCTGGTATTGTAAGAATGAACATCTTTATGCAATAAATATAAATGATTATTTTTCCTTTTAAACATAATACAGTTAAATATATACATAGATGGCAACGTCATTATTCCCAATAATTTAAATTTTGTTTTACATGAATCTTGTTGTTTTAAATTTTTCAATATTCTTATTGATCTTTTTTGAAGTATGAAAATATTATCAATATTTGATTTTATTGTTCCCCAAAATATTATATTCAAAGACAAAAGAGAATGAATGTATGCATAATATATTGATAACATATTAGCAAGGGAAACTGAATTTTTGATTGAAAACAAAGCAAAATTTGCAGAATTTAGTTTTTTACTAATTTGTTTAACATGGATATCCCATTTAAGATTTTCTTGAATATTTAATCCGAGAAATTTAGTGTTTTCTTCACGTTTTATTATTGAATTACCAATTTTAAACAAAAAACTATTAGTGGGAATATTAAAATCTGAATGGAATTGAATATATTTAGATATATTTGGGTTTATTATTAGTCTTGTTTCATTACACCACTCCTGAAATTTTAGTGTTGTGTTGTTTGTTTTCTCAATTATTTCTTTATCAGTTTTAGCAGACATAACAACACTTTTATCGTCTGCATATTGTGTGAGGGTTACTTCAGGTAATTTTTGCTTTAAATTATCCGTTGTAATACCATATAAATCTGCTGACAAACCTGCTCCCTGAAGCACTCCTAAAACAACCCCTAATTCAAAAATTACAATTTTACAATTTTAAAATTGTAAAATTTTACAATTTTATAATTGTAAAAGTTTAAATGCGTAGAACTGCCTTGTGAATCACACCGTATACTTGCACATTCAGGCTTAACTGCAAGGACGGAATTCAAATATAATAAAACATTTGGTTATAAAACTAAGTAAGAACTATATTTTTACAGATTTTAGCAGAAACTTACTTAATACAATAGTCGGAGAGACAATGATTATAATAGAAAAAAAATAATTTTAATAAAAAAAAATTATTTTACATTTCATCACTTTTTAATTTATTTACAACAGTTTTTAAATTTAAATTATATAACACAATAAAAATTGTCACCTTTAACTAATAGCTCAAGAGTAATGATAAAATTAATTAAAATAAATTAAACATAAAATATTTTTTTATTACAATGAAGTCACAATTACAGTTTAAAAAAGTACACTGTTTTACCATTAATTTTGATACACAATTTTTTTAATAAAAATATAACAATTTTAAAAATTAAACAAAGTCCTAAAAATACTGTAAGAACTGAATTGCTAATAATTTATTATCGTGTATAATGTATAACAAATACATTTATTTTATATAATTTTTTCTCTTAAGGTATAACCTGAGAATTTTTGTCTGTCATAGTCAAGAGGCGTGGCTAAAGTGGCAAGTCTGAATACACTGTTGCAATAGTAATGCGAATAATTTTTAGGAGGGGGAGATGACTACAGTCTCTGAGAGCGTTGCCAAGTTTTTTAGGGCATATGAGAAACCATCATCGCCAAGGTTCCAAATATATGAAGACAATTCATAAAAATAATCCAAAATATTAGCTTTTAATCAATGTAAAATTTAAAAAAAAATCTAAAGCCGTTTTTTCATAATGTTGATTGTAAAATTTAACGTTGAAAGGATACAAAATACACATTTCAATAAATTAATTATAATTTAACCAACAGATAAAAAATTCCGAAAAAAATCAATTGTATTTGGACAATTGTTGTAAGTCTAGCAAATTAACCCATTAGGGACTGAATTAATTTTTTGTTTCAAATTTTTGTTTTTTTGTTATAAACTGAAAGTATAATGTCTATAAGCAAGAAAAATCACAATTTACATTTTTTTGAAATTTAATTGCTCTTTTAATTGGCAATTTAAATGCGATGCCATACGGCATCGCTAGGACATAATGTTGTCAATTTGTGCTTTTTGCTCATTTGAGACTTAAATCTCTTTCAGTGCTTGAATATTTTTATTTTTGGGTCTCTATCATATAGACCATTCTGTTTCATGCCCTCCCAAAATTCAGAGGGTCCCAAGTGGGCCCAAATGGTAAGGGGCCCACTACAGTTTCAGTACTAAAAATATAGCACAGTGATAAAAATTGCACTGGCCATTATTATCAGTTCCTGGAAGTGAAATACGTTGTAGTATATAATTTCAAAGTTTTTTAAGGGACCTGAAACAGGCCCAAATAAGGGTCCCAAGGGTCCCAGAGCATCATTTAGATTCCTGTCATTTCTATTTTTTGTATTTGAAAATAAGAATGACTTGTTAGAATTAGTATTACAAGGTATATCCTTACAAAATGGGGTACGTGAGGGTCTTCAATTTGGGCCCCGGGCCCCATGAGACACTAGGCCCTGTCTTGCTCAACTTTTTTGTTGTTTGGCATCTTCTGTTTTCTATTTTTTGTGGCGTGTTCAGACGCGGATCCAGAAAAAAATTTCGGTGGGGGGGGGGGGGTTGCCTCCATAAGGTCAATGTTAAAGAAAAATTGGAGTGGAGGAATTGCCTAAATTGCCCATGTTAAATCCAAAATTTCGGGGTAGGGGGGGGCTCCGTGCCTGGGCGTGTTTATTTTATAAATTCACAACTCATATGTTCAGCGTGGCCCAATGCATTGACTATTATAGTTTTCGTTACATCACAGAAGTCAAGCCACGCCAACCGTAGTTTGTACTTGGTTGGTGACCGTTTCATATAACAATTACACTGATGAGGTAAAAATTTATCTCGCTTTCCACATAATGTAGAGATGCATTTGTGTGTGGTTCCCAATTTTAGACATCGTTTTGGTCAATTTATAAAAAGTAGAAGTGTCCGTCCTGATGTTTTCCACAGTTACCCCAGTCTCACCTCAGCAAATTCTGGTGCACGTAACAGGCTATGGCCACCAACCATTTTCGTACATTATCTCTTATCATAACCCTGCTGCGAGCTGTAGAAAAGACTGAAGCTCCAAATAATATGTGTATTATTTCAATTTCCATATTTTACATAAAACAAAAATTGCTAGCTTCAGGTTACAGACAGCATACATGTTAGTAGAGCAATTTCAATGACGACTGCATTAGAAAATAGAAAATGCCAAACAACAACAAGGTTGAGCAAGACAGGGGCGAGGGCTCATGGGACCCGGGGCTCCAATTGAGATCCCTCACGTATCCCATTTTGCTAGGATGTACCTTGTAATACAGGCTCGGACTGACCATAAGACTGGGTCAGGGATCCCTGACTGACCCCTCATATTTTTAACACAGGAGGATAGGAAAAGTGGCCTCAGACCCCCTGAAAAGTGGCCCCTTCTGCCTGTAATGCCCATATGGCCATGACTGGCCTCCAGCTTCCCAGTCCGAGCCTGTTGTAATATTAGTTCTAACAAGTCATTTTTATTTTCAAATACAAAAAATAGGAATGACAGGAAGCTAAATGATGCTCTGGAACCCTTGGGACCCTTATTTGGGCCCGTTTCAGGTCCCTTGATATACTTTGAAATTATATACAACAACGTATTCTGCTTTCAGGTAACTTGAAATGATAACCATTGCCATTTTTATTACTGTACTATATTTATATTACTGATGCTGTAGTGGGCCCCTTACCGTTGGGGCCCACTTGGGACCCTCGAAATTTTTGTTTCGGTATGAAACAAAAGATTCTATATGAAAGAGACCCGAAAAATTTACCCACTGAAAGAGATTGTAAGTGTCAAAGTAGCAAAAAAGCATAAAGTGACTACATTATGTCCTAGCAATGCCGTACGGCATCACCTTTACTTTACATGTAATTTCAGCAAGAATAATAATTTTGAAAAAAAAATTAATTTTGCATTTTGAAGCATAGTATGTAGGGAGCATTTTAATGTATGATAGAAAATTTTAGCATTACCTCTAAAAAAGTTATTAAGGTATATTCAAAATAACTTTTTGCAGAAGTCGTACAAATTATGTACCCTAACTTCGCTTTACCCTGTGAGGGTCAAAAAAATTTTTTTTCAGCAAAATTAACATTTCACTACCTCTATAGTGTCAATGCAAATCATTATTGACTATTTTTATCAATGTTACATTGTAACGGTATTTTAATTAAATTTTCTGCTAGAGGATGTTTGGTGATGCTAAAATGCATCGCTAGTACATAATGGGTTAAGTTCAAGAACATCTGTCGATACGACTTTTTTCGTCCGAATATCTCAGGTGAAGCCTTAATGCCGTGTTATTTAAAATTGAAAAATTCTTAACATGGATAATTGAATGGCACAAAATATAGGTATAAAACAAATTTTGTTAAGACCAAGAAAGAAGATTTAAGTATCATCGCAAAGATTTATTTAAGATATGAACAAAAGAAATTTGTGAGTGTTTTAAACTTAATTTTTTAACTGCTGGGAAAAATGTGTACCTATCTTTGCTTATCATGCAAATACAATGATTTCCACATTAATAATTAAAATCCACAATCATTAATTGAACTGGCAAAGAGCATCAAATTATTTGCACAAATTTTACTTGTACATTTTTTTCTGAATGTATGGAACCACAATTACTAACTTCTATTAAAAATTACTTAAGAAGTTTAAAATTGAATTTATAACAGAAAATTTTTTTTTTATTAATTTCTCTCTTGAACTGTTCACCAAAAAACAGTCACTGAAGTTTTATGATGTATAAATATTATAATAAAATTATGCAAAAACTACAATTGCATGCTAGAAAAATTAACAAAACTGCAACATTTTGACGAACATTCACCAAATATAAAGTTAAATGCTTAAATTATATATTTCACTATATTATGCTGCATTAGTCGAAAAATTAAAAACTTATGACAGTCAATAATGTAATAAAGTAACTGTACTTAATATTATTGTATATCTTATTAAAACAAAACACAACAGAGGTTAAACAAAGGAAATAGAATGGGACTTAAATTTAGTAAGAATAAATATATTAAGGTTCTTTTTTATTTTATTCAATCATGTACATATACAGCATACATATATGACAAAAGCAAACGAGAGGAAAAGGGAAAAGGATATAATGCATAGCACAATCAGCACCATAACACAAAGTATGTGTTAATACATCTATATTAGCAAACAAGAGACAATAAAAACAAATATCATTTAATAAAGAAATTGTGAACATAACATATATGAGGTCAGTTATTATTAAAATTATCAAAATTTAAATAGAAATAAAATAAGAAAAATACACATCTTGAATTCATTGTTCAGTGAACATAAGTCAATCATATATTTAGGTTGTTAAAATTTTGTTTGACCTACTTAACATGATGTGTGCTTTGACTCCACTGTCTATCCTTCCATTTCAAATAATTATAACTGACTTCGTCATTACGATAAAAAATGAATTATAATGAAACTAACAGAAATGATTCAATTATCAACATTTATTACTAAAATTCATCACCACTGTTGCAAATTTGAAATGATTGTGTATTCGGAATGTCTGTAAAACCAGTGCAACTTATAATTGGCTTATTCTGCTTCGTTTCATATTTATAATGATGTTTATTCGCAGGATAACTACCTATAGATTTACAATTGGTAACCAAGAGAGAAATACCCAAATCTACGAGTCTTAGCTGCAAAGATCTCATCAAATCAGATTGATAAATTGGTGATGATTTCAGAACTGATGTGTATAAGATATCTGCAATTTTTAAACCCTTGCCGTTAATTATTTCATGCTTCAATTTTTTTTGCAAATCAATTGGATCATAATGAGCACAATCTTCATCAGAAAGATCTTGAAGAATAATATCAAACCATTCTATTATATTTAAAACTGTTCCTTGAGCTTCTAACAGTGAGATTGGTTGTGTCTCTGAATTATACAGAACTGTCTTGGTAAAATTTCTCACTAAAAAATCTGCAAGTACGAGTGATTCATTGAAATTATAATGCACAGAACCTAAGGAATGTGAAGTAGAATTCTGACTATGTCCACTTGATTTTATATAATTGTTATTTAAACTACAAAAATAGTTTCTTATTTTATAAATAGGAGAAAATACTAAAAAAGAAAGAGTGGATTCTTTGACAAAGTTCATAATATTAATTATAATAAAATTAGAGGATTGTGAAGCGGAATTGTGAACAAAATGTTTATTTGTATCTCGTTGTGTTCGAATTTTCCTACTTAGTAAATTGGATTTGTTATTGGCACTTGTATCTCGAATTTTACGTTTCTTATATGTACTTGAGTCGATGACCGCTTGCATCTCCTCAGTGTCCATGCCCAACATGTCAGATATAGGCTGGTGATACACTTGATAATAATCCTCTAGTTGAGAACTACAGACACTCGTGAATTCATCTACGTACTGACCTTTACCAACCAGTTCAAGATCAACCTGATTAACAAATGATTTAAGCTCACTAAAATTCAATTTATTGGCCATAGACAATTTCATACTCCATGTTGCATATGGACTTAATACAATATCACCATTAGATATTTTATTATAAATTTCATTTTTGGTTACTGGTAATCCATGGTTATCTCGTTCAATACTGTAAGATATAATTTGACTGTCACTGTTAATAGTGAAAAATTTGTTAATACATTTGTAGTGCGAGTTGCCCAAATGTGTCATTCTAATATTGAAGTTATTAAGTATATTATCTAATTGTAGTTGAAGACTTGCATTAACAGCTTTTATATATAAATTAATTTCAGTGAATTTTACAGCGTTTTTGTTGCTATTTAAGAAAATATTTGTGTTTAAACCTATGTCACTTCCTTCTAAAAATTTCGTTATTTCAAAATTAAAGTCTTTATTACTCCATCTAAAAAATGGTCTAGTGGATATCTGTTGTGAATTAAAATTGCTTTTATGAATACTCTCGTCGGAATTTTTTATAATTAATGAGTCAATATCAGATAATTTGGAACCAATAGTATCAATAAGCTTAGATGAACGTTCAATTAAATCAGAAATGCCTGCATTTTTTTCTAATTGCACTAGACTTTTTAATTCCTGAAGATGTATATGTGCATATGGAAAAATAATCTGTTTAAAAGCACTTAACACTCTGTTGCATCGACTTATTATTAGGTGAGATTGAACGATTGAATTTAATTTAAGGAACTCCATTTTAAGTTCTGAATCTTTAATTTCTATATCTTCAAAACCAGCAGAATTGATGGTAGCAATATAACTTACTAGCGTGGACTGCTCCTTAAAACTTTGAATCCTATCGTACAGATTTATTATAAGGTCTTGAGCTGCGTCCATTTTGGAAAATATGCGCAATAGATCATCACCAACATTAAACCCAGCTACAAATTTCTGCATTTGATATTTAATATCACTCAAATCCTTCTTCATTTCCCACCTACTGATATCCAGCACTATTTTGGACCTACCGTCTAGATTGTCTTTTATACTAGAGAAAGTTTGACGCATTCTTGTCAATAAAGGGAATATTATATTGTAAATATTATCTTCATACTGTCTTATCCTTGCAATATCTCCTTCAGCTTGTTCAATCGCTACTTCCACTTGCTTTATTTTATGTGATGTTCTTTCCATTTTTGATATGAATGAAACAGTAGACCGGGCAACTTTGGAAAGACCCTCTAAAGAAGATACAAGTTCTGCTTCGTCTTTATTATCGGTACTTGTAGTTTTTAAAATACCTATAGCATTATCCAAAGCATCCTTTATATCATTATATTTTTCTTGTTGAATACGGTGTGTCTTATTTTCTTCTAGAATTTTTTTCACTGGATCAATGTACATTTTTATCTTCTTATATATTTTACAGTTAGGATTTAATTTTGAACATTTTAGAATCATTTGTTCATATAATACACCAAATTCACGATCCTTGGCATTCAATTGATGTAAAATATTATCAATTTCATTAATAGCATTTGACGTTACACCTGGTGGAAGTTTTGGAGGATCTTTAATATTAACAGTATCTACAATTAAAGATTCTGCTATTCCAGAAGCAGCAGATAAGATACCCCCAGCTGTAGCGGCATGGCCTCCTGCTAAGGAAATAACTGAACCTACAATATTTAGTATTCCAAATACATTTTCCCAAACAATGTTGCTTGTCAAAGTATTTTTTGCCATGACTAATTCATTTTGGTTTGTTATTGATTCACTTTCTTTTATCATCACCTCATTGATTAATTTACTCAATTTTGAATCTAGTTCGTTAGCAAAATATTTTGAATTCTCTTCTACATTACTTTTTATGAATTTTTTAGCCTCATTTAACTGTTCCTCTATAGAATTTTCATAATCATCTTTGCTCTTAAATATGTCAATATTTTTTTTAATGTCATTTATTTTCGCAACGTTAAGTTTAGAAGTTTCTACGAAACGTCTAACATTTATTATTAAATTTTTGTCTGTCTCTGCTTTTATTCCTACTAATCTACTTATTGAACTAGTATATATATAGTTTAAAATTTTAAGGTTGTCTGATCTCACTTGGCTATTAGGGTATTGAACTTCAGATGAAAATGTTAATAATCTGTTGGTAAATGTTTCATATAACGGTAGGAAATTTATATTTTTCTGCAGATGAAGAAATTTTTCCTCAATCATTTTTAATTCATATATAAAAGTGCGGATATCTAAAATCCTTTTAATATCTGAATCTTTATTCATGTGATTAATGAATATGCTAATATTATGATAAATTATTGCTTTATTTAAATTCTCATATACAAATGCTTTGTAATCAATCATTAATTTGGAATTTTTCAAATAAACTTCATATTCTTGTTTCTTTTTATTATTTACTATTGGGTCCACTCCATCATTCCCATTTCTGCCATCGTGCATTCTTGTTCCATAATTTGTGTCATGTATAGACCATTTGCACCAATTATTATATCCAAACCATCCATTATACCACCAGTCTTGTATTCGAATTAACCTATACGAGTTTCCATTCATGCCACCTCTCCCTCCCAAACCACCACGACCACGGTTACCTGTTGCTCCTTGTCTGTTTGATGTTGATATTCCTGAATGGTATCCAAATTGAAACATTAAAATTTCACCCTTTTCTCCCCCAATGCCTCCACTCCCTCCATTGCCACCATCACTACCACTTGTTCCTGGGCACTTCACGTCAAAGCGAGCTTTGAATTTATCAATTATGGAATGAAAGTCAATAGAACATGATGACCTATATGAAAAAGCTGTAATCTTGTCATTTCCTGATTGCCAATCTGAATTAAAACTAGGAGATTGGACACTTTTTCCTGGTGCACCGTCACCACCCTCCTGACCTGCCCCACCATTTCCCCCATCTGCTGATATTTTTAAATTATATCCATTTACAAATTTTAGTCCTATCCCCATAAAGTTTCCAGCTTTACCTCCTGGATTTCCTGGTATCCCATTTTCACCTTTTTGATAGTTGGCATAGTAGTGACTTTTAGCTTTCCATTGTGAAAGAGATTGTCCTGGTTTACCGTCTAAATTTACTTGGATGTTTCCAATGATTTCCCATCGAGGAGCAATAATTAAAACTTGATATTCTTCGCCAATTTTTACAATATTTGAGTCGATAAAAATTGTGTTCAATGCAAATATTATTAAACCATTTTGTTGAGGACAGTAACTTCTCGTTGTAAAATCACTGAATTTAATAATAAATCCTTTAATTTCAAGAGCATTTGTTTTACATAATTTTGTTATTTGTTGATGAAAAAAAATTTCTAACAGTTTGTTAAAATCACTGACAATCAATTTATGCAAAGTAGAGGAACTAAAAATTTTGTTAAACTCCATGGAAGCATGCATGCATTTAAATTTTTCTACAAATGTTTTAATATTATGAATATTTATGCTATTTTTCTGAATATTTAAACTTTTAAATAAATTGTAAGTTTTGTACATAGATAAGTCATCATATCGTGCAATCAAAAATGTATACCATCGTATGAGAGAATCAATAATTGTGCTGCAGTGTTTGTAAGCATCTGCTAATGCTCTTGTTGTTAGGTAAAACAATTTTCTACTAAAATTTTGCAGGTTATAAATAAATTCTACGAGGGTGACTATTTCAAATAATCTACGTCTAGAAATTCTAATGCCTTGATTTGTAATAATTGGAATAATATCAGTTATCTGGTTGTTGTTGCGTGAAAAATCATTAATAATTTTTTTAATTTCATCATAAGCAAAACCTAAAATCTCTTGGGTCTCTACTACATCTTTAGAATTTTCACACTTTTGTATATAACTTGACTGAATTTTCGTTGCTATATCTAGTACATGTGGAACCATATCCTTATCTATTATATTTTGCACAAGACCATTTATATATATTTCTGTTTTTTGTGATACGAAAAAGTTAAAATCTATTGCATTTGTTAAAATATATTGAAGTTTATTGTAAATTATATTTGAAATTGAAAATTTGTTGTCAATAAAATATTTAAAACTAAGTGAACTCTGACTAAATGGCCTTCTAAAGATACATATTTCTGAACTTTTTGAATCAAGCAATGAGTTAATCAAATATACTGCATTATAAAGCAACGAGTAATCTTTGTCAGATTTTACTTCAACTTTCATTCCTATCGTGTTTTTCACGTCTAACAAAAATTCCCTGATGTTTGAGATTTCCTCCTCATCTTTAACATCAATTGATGGATGAATGGAAATAGCGCTCTCTATATTTGAACTAAAAATAGTATTAACCTTTGTTACTATCAAAGCTATGCCCAGTTGATATTTTTCAATGTTATTAAATAGTCTGCAAACTTGAATGATGAACTTAATAAAAGTCATAATATTTCGTGAATCTTTGACGTGCTCGTGATCCACAACCAGTAAGAACTTCAATTCATTAGCTGTATCCAAAACATACTTTCTAAAATAATTCTTAAAAAATTCTGTTTCTGAAGTCTCATCTGTATGAACATTATCATCAATAAAATCTAAACTTGGAAATTCAAAGTATGCTACATTTTTATCATTAAAAACAAGCTGTGGTATTATTTCTTTTGATCGGAAGGATATATTACTACTAATTACATATTTATTTTCATTTTTCTGTCCATGCAATGAAGACAAGTCTTTAGTTAGATATTGAATGAGAGTACTCTTGCCCGCGCCTTCAAGTCCTAAGACTATTATTGCCTTTTTGTCGGAAGCAAATTGAAATTTGGATTCGTTTTCCTTCAGGAATTGAAATTTTTGTGAATATTTGTTACTCATAGTGCTTTTTTTTTGTTAATATTATTTATCAATAACAGAAGTAAGTAATTTCTTCTCAGGTCCTTTAAAATTGAAATTATTTTAATAAAGGGTAATTTCAAGTCAATTTAAAATAGTAAATTCATGAATAATTTTCGATTTTTTTACACCTACTCTCTGCTAATTTGATGTGGCGTGTTTGATGTTTTCCTGAAACAATATAAAAGAAAAAATAAATGAAAACTACTTTCATTTTTAAATGAATTTTGACAGTAATAATAAGAAAGTTGAATGCTTTTTATGCATTTTCAACAAAGTGTCCCCAGTTTTGAATGGCCATACTTAAAAATATTTGCCGGGTGAGGGCAATCACATATTAAGCTTTTAAGTAAAGCACATACAGTATATCATAATTAATAATGGGGATGATGGGCACAATATGACATTAGAAAATAATTATTTACTCATAAATTTATATGCTGAATTAAAATATAAGTCAAAATTAACAAATCATTAAAAAATTACATAATCATTATAAATATAGTTAAATGGCAACACAATTGTTGAAATATAAATGTGAAACGATAACTTACCCTAAAGATATCTAGAGGAAAGTCTGCAAGCTCTTTGTTGGGCAGCACGTCTTGTTGAGGGTTCATTGATGTCAGTTCTTCGTCTGAAGTTACTTTTCTTACATTGCCGCTGCATGTTATGTCGGATGTGCTTTCAGGTTTTTCAGTTGATAATAATCTTGTATGCTTTAGGTAAAATCTCCATGTTTTCTTCCCATCATTTTTTAGGTCAATACTGGTTTCAACATTCTTCAGAGTCTTTGCTTGTTTTATTTCAGCTTTCTTTGGTTCCTGCTCCTCGCTGGTAACACCTCCTGTTAAAATCTTGTCACGTTGGAACATTTCTTGTTGTGTGTCCCTTTCTGCCACTGTAAGGACGCTCCGCACAAAACTGCGGATGTTGAAAAATCCTGCCTTTGCCGAGTCTGTGAATCTTGTGTATCTGGGACTATACACGATGAGGCAAACGTCAGTGTTACAGAAGATCTGTCTGATGTGACGCTTTAGCTCAAACCACGTCGTGTCCTGTACTGAAAACCTCGGCATGGCCAACTCGTGAACTCCAAGTTTCAGGCAGCATTTCTTCAGGGCCTCAAAGCCACGCAGCACATCCTGTAGAGTGGGCGTGTCCTGTGGAGCACGTTTAGTGACAATGCTCAGCACGAGACGCTTTCCACTCCTGGCCACGCCCACTTGACCGGGACGTTTGGCCTGCGCACGCAGCACGTCTGTCATGTGGTAGCGTGTTTCCAACTGAAGTCCTAGGCCTGACGTAGAGTGCATCCCCTCATCCACTGGGCACGCTATCGCTGAATCTGGACTACTCTTGAACACGTTGCCTTGCTTCTCAATCAATGTAAATTGACGAGACGTTGTGGTCATTTGTTTCCTTTTTTGTAATTTCTGTTGCAATGACGTCACTTTGGTAGGAGCCTTGATTTTCTCAAACAAAGAGGCAAACCTGTTAACAGTTTCAAATGATTGACCATTTTCGTTGCATGGAATTACTTTTAACTTGATGGCTTTGCGTTTTGTCACTTCTGCCCAGGTAATGTCTGAATTATTTTGACTGTCTTGAAGAGTGGAAATTTTTCCCTGAACTGAGCATTTTGGAAGTTCTGGGAAATGTTCATCTGACACCCAGAAGGATGTTACGTCATCACTTCTGATGTCTCTGCTTGTAAACACTAACGTGGGGATGACACACCAAGGGTCTTGAACGCTCGAGAAGTAGTCGTCATCCTCAACTTGGAGTGTGACGTGTTCATGTGGCTGAATGACGTCATCATGTAGCTGAATGACGTCATCATGTGGCTGAATGTAGTCATCGTTTGGCTGAGTGATGTCATTTTGCGATGGAGTGACTTCAACCTTTTTATGAGGTGAAGTTTTCTTGACGAAAGTTTTATAAATTGCAGACTTGAACTCCTCGTTGAACTTCAGTAGCAGCTGATCAAAAATGGGTTGGCAGTCCAGCTGGTTCATCATATTGTTCATGACATCCTTCATCTTTTTTTGTGGCAAATTCGTGATCTGAAACAAATCAAAATAACGAAATTGTAGGTCAAGATGTTAATTAACTCATATATGTAAGACAATTGCGATGACCACATTACAAAGACTAGTGAATAATTGTGATTAGTGAAGAGTATGCATTTTGAAGTCAACAACCTTTTTTTTTACCATTTTATATTACCAAGAAACAATTAAGCGTACTTATATAAGACCCTATTTGAAGCAATTTATGGATCGCAAATTGTTAACTTTCTAAATAAGTTGTGCTTGCAGGTTAAAAATTACGTATTGACACTCAAATTTTGCGTTTGCTGCCATGAAAATTTTATTATTTGCCTCAGTTCAGTTGAATTACAGAAATTCTAAGGAAATGCATGGTATGCGGTAGTTCGGTAAATTCAAAGCGAGAAAACGTAAATCCAATGCGCGATGGATTTAGTAAAAGTCATAATTAGCAAAGGAACATCGTTTAGTTACAACATGGCGTCCAAATTTGCTGGTGAATGCTTACAACTGTGCATATTTATGTTTTAAATGATTTCACTACAAACAAATATATCAAATATGTACAGGTTGGCGAATATAAAATTTCAATGTGTTTTTTAAATAGGAGAAAGATTTTAAGCCTCAAAATAGTTTACCTCGAGTGCAAATTTATTCTAGGATACATAACTTACCTTCAGGTGTTAATGTCAAGAGCTACTGATTTCGAGAAAAAATATTCATGCCCAGTCATTTCCAACCCTGCAGGGTTGAATATTTGATATAGTAGAACCAACATATGGTCAGCGCTGTCACTTTGACATGGCAGATAAGTCAGAAATGCACAAAATGTCCGAAGAAACAGGCAGGTGCATGAAATGTATAATATGATGTTATGTCATACATTTATAATTTTCTTATGCATTATTATACGGCGACATTATGAAAAAAAATATGCATCAGGAAAATAAATATTTTAATTTTACCTATTTTTAAACTGATTTATACTCTCATATAACTCCCTCTATTCCGCCTCTTTTTCTTAATGTCTTATCTTCAAGGTTTAAAATTTTTCTCGGCGTTTTGACACACGATATAAAGAAAATGAGGTGGAATAGAGGGAGTAATGTGATAGAATAAATCAGTTTAAAAATTGGTAATTATAAAATATTTGTTGTTCTGACACACTTTTTTTTTATAAGGTCGCCGTACAATAACGAATAAGAAAATAGAAGTATTTTATAATTGTAAATCATAACATCATTTTATCCATTCCACCTACCTGTCTCTTCGAACTTCCTTCTGAATTCCTGATTTATCTGCCATGTCAAAGTGACAGCGGTGACCATATGTTGGTTCTATTTATAACATAAAATCTTGTCCAAAATTTCTAGAAAGTAACATTTAGGGATGAAAATATTTTTAATTGAAATTCAATATTGTAGTTTTAAATAGTTAAATAGTACAGTGCTTTAATTTTATCCCTAATCAACCATTAAATCATCATTTATAATTTGAAATTTTAATAATTTTAAAACTTAATTTCTAATGACAAAATGATTTGAAACCACACTGTAAAATCATCAAATACCCCCCATTGAATGTATCTCCTGTTGTAAACTTAAATTTTATGAGGATATGGTAGTTTCACCCTTCAGAAATGAATGAATTTTAAATATTTTTCTAATTTAATATATATAGTCCAGTCAATGTAGGTGCAAATCCTATGTCGACCTAAAATAAAATGGGTAGCAAGATTTTTTTTGTTTTTTAATCGGTAGAAATCGATACCTTGAGTAACATATCCAAACTCCCCAGGAATCCCCTTGGAGCTTTCACCGCCATCTTGATGGAAAGACGCGCCAATAGTACCTTTAGTTTTATTTTTTTTAATTAATTTTTAATAAACCTAAGTAAAAAATTCAAACTGTATAATGAACCTGAGTTGTTAGGGCAAATTAAAAAATAAAATTTTTAATTATTTCTTAATGAAGTATGTTTAATTACTCTAATTAAAATTTTCAATCAAGAAAAAAAAAGTTATTTATCTAAAATTTTCAACGTTTTAACGTCGTCGAGCAGGTCCACTTTTTTTTGTCGTGATTCGTCATAAAGTCGTCAGCAACATAAAAGCGAAACGTATAAGGTGGAGCTCCTTATTCGGCTGAAACCGGGAAAGTGGGATGGGCAATATAGGCATTTCCCCTATTCTAAATGTTTTTTTCATTATTGGCGTTATGAAGAGGGCACCTCATGATTTTTTTTCTGTGTCCGCGCCTGACATTAAAATTCACCATTTAAACAAAATTATTTAATGGCCTAATTTAATATTAATAAAATAAAATTTATAAATATGACTCTTAATGCGCATGCATTATAATATAATTTTAAATCATGATGCCGCGATAAATGAATAATTCAAAATTAAATATATATATATATATATATATATATATATATATACATATAATATATATATATATATACAGTATATATATATATATATATATATATATATATATATATATATATATATATAATTTCTACGTTTTTACTTTTACATCTAATTTTGTAACATCCTCTAAATAATTTTAATTAGATCGCTCAATTTAATTGTTCAGTTTTTGTACCAATCAGAATACCTATAAATACGTATAATATTAAATACGCAAATTAATATTTTTATTTGATTTCAAAAACAAAATTTAATTCATTGTATAACTTTTCTTTTAATGTAATATTGCTGTTTGTCAGTATTGAATACTGATTAGCTGATTACAAAGGGATAGCTTTAAAAACTTGCTTTTTCACATAAAGAGTCATATAATTTGTCTCTGCCTGACTGCAATCGCCCCGTCATCCCTTCTTTCCATTCTTCTCTGCACGCTCTGGCATGTAATGTCATCTGTACGGGCGGCAGTCACCCCCACCTCAACTCCCTTCTACCTAGCTCATTGTTGTCAAATACCCGACGTGACCATGAGATCATCATCACAGAGATTTTTTCTATTTTAGTTGCTATTTTCTCTCCCATGCATTTTTTTCAAATTTTTTTAACTCCAGAGTGTACAAAAGTTTAATGTAAACATTAAAAATGGGTCAATATGCTTTTATGGTGCAATGGGCCTTTAACATATTTCACCCTTGCAGGGGGTGCAATGACAGGACGTGAAAATTATCTCTGAAATTGAGTAACCTTTGACTAGGTCAACATCTGAATGTAAAGCTTTAACCTAGAATGAATTTCTACATGTTGTGTCATAAGCCTAAAAGCGTTTCTGCTACAATATATCTAATCCAATGTAATCACAATTTATACTGCCGTAACTGTACAGTATACTTGCACCATTCTACGTAACTTAATAACAAAAAAGGGAATTTCAATGTAAATCAAAACTTATACATAACAGTATATTAAAATAAGTGATGTTTATAATGTATTGTGTTCGTCAAATTCAATTATTAATAACTTTATAATAATAACTCAAGAATGACCATGTAATAACAAAACTGTGCATGTATCTAAGATAGAAGACCTCAAGGATCAAGTGTGTTGTTGTTTACAACGTATCGTCAACGATATGTATTGTATTTGTGAAGCTATGTTAATTGATGCTGCTTCTTTTATCACTCATACCTTCATGTCAAACGTCTTTTACGACGTCACCCAAGGCCTGTCGTGCCTTGAGTATATAGACACTTTTTAAACAACCTTCGGTACTGTATTTATTAGTTTTTCAGATTATTTTACGAACCTTTTAAGAATAAGGTTACGAGCCCAATGTTAAAAAAAAAATCCCACACATATGAAAGATTATAAAACATATTATCTTAAAATGTTCTCTTCTACATCTCCTATCAGTTATAGCTAACTAATTTTAGGTAAGTATACAAAATGAAGCTAGATTTTGCGTTATTTATTTTTAAAATTGACTAATTTATTATGGAAGTTCTATTTTTTTGTGTTAACGTTAGTTAAATTTAAAAATTAATAGTTAAAAAAAAAGAAAAAAAAAAAGGCATCAAATTTGTAAACCTGACATTTTAGCTACTGATAGGGGATGTAGAGGAGAACATTTTCAAGATATGTTTCATAATTATCATTTGTGGTAATTATTTTAACATAAGAAGTGTTACCTAACTCCTCTATCCAAATATGCATGTAAATGAAAAAAAAAAAAAAATAGGGAACTGAAAAATAATCAATTAAATATTAAAAATATATAATATATAATAATATTATGTACTATATATAATGTAGGTGCCATGATGGTGAAGCTGATTTTGTTGATGTTAAGAGCGATGTCAACCATGTATTGCATGATTTCTTTTTTCAGACCCTATTGGGTACTTCTGCTAATAGTACCCTATTGGGTACTTCTGCTGGGAGAATCAAGATGGCGCGCCAGAGTGAGCAACGCCGACGTGACTCTCCGCTCAAATTGTCTGTCCTCTCCTGGTAACTATCCCTATCCTATTCTATATATTAATCGTCTTGATTTCTATACTCCTATCCCCAGTCAATTTGATTCATAATCATCATCTCGCCTTACCGCATCCACATAATCCTACTTTGACCCTGCTCTTCGGTCGGCCCACAGGAGTCGACACGTTGAGAATCTTTCAAATTCCTGCCATTCCTTGCATGTTGTCGCCTGCATCATCAACCTACATTATTGCACCCCACACCACACCGTCAACCCAATGTCCTAAAATCCAACCAACTCCTTGTGTGGTTTTGGTTCACCCACGGTAACACGTGGTGGGCATATAGGTACCACTTCCATCATCACCTTGCATCCCACATTCCATAATCATCCTATCCATTGTTCGTCCATTATCCATTACAAGACCCTGCAAAAAACAGTTTAACTATGCAATTGATCCAAGTTACTCAGTACGTGGAATTATAGCCGCTTAGGCTCCTTCCAACAATTGTAAAAAGAAGAAGAGGGTACTTCTGCTTACTAATTATATACATAATATACTTAATATACTTAATATATTACTTTGAAACCCCGAACCTTCCAAAACCCTAACTTGAACGTTGTGTGGGCTCTTCTGGCACAGGGGCGACCATGGCGCTGCAATCCATCCCAGCATTTGCCTGCGACTGAGGAAAAAGTGAAAACCCCAGCCAGGATGGATGCTAAAGCTTTTTGTAAATGAATCGGAAGTACAATGAAGTATTGACCTAATTTTTTTAATTGCTAAAATGGAAAGAGGGTGAAAAGTTATGCTACCCTGATTTTTTTCAGATTTTTTAGAGCATGGGAAGTATTTTTAAAAAAATTATTGAAGTACTTTTTGTGACGTCACGCGGCGGCAAGTCCTACCTTTTTCTTAAGGAGATCGTCTCGTGACGTCACAATAAGAACTTTCAATAATTTTTTAAAAACAGTTCCTGGGCTCAAAAAAATCTGAAAAAAATCAGAGTAGCATAGCTTTGCACCTTCTATCCATTTCTGCAATAAAAAAAATTGTGGTCGATACTCCATTGTCCAAAGCTAGGGAAATCACACAGTGGAAAAGAGCAAACGATTTACCCCTGGGTGGTAAACTTGTTTTTTTTTTAAATGACCACCCATCCAACTACTACCCACGCTCAGTGTTGCTTGACTTCAGTGATCTGATAGACCCGGTCATGCGCACTGCTCCACAGTTTCCACACTGCATCATTTTTGGGAAAAGATGGAATGAGAATTATAATATCCAGGAAACATATAAAAAAGATATTGAAAATTCGGTATAACAAATGAAAAGCTATCATAATGGAACAACCCTAGTTGAAAAATTACGTCTTCAACTTATACTCTACACGTCTAAACATAATCTTTTTATCTCGAAAGACCAATTCAGATGGTGACAACGACGACGCGACGCGATTTTGTCACACAAGCTGTGGAATCCTTATGCGGCGAGCGATTTCGTCAGGTTGCGGCAGCGAAATCGCGTTAATTCCGATGCTCTTTTTTTTAATCGCCAAATATGGCCACCCATGAATGTCACAGTAAAGGCGGATTCAGATGGCGACAACGGCGATGCGACGCGATTTTAACTTAAAAGCTGTGAAATCCTATGCGGCGGCGAATTCGCAGGTAATCGCGTTAATTACGATGCTCTTTTTCTTTTAATCGCCCATTATGGCCGCCGGATGTTACAGCAAGTGCGCAATATTCGCGTCGCATGGTAAAAATCGCCATGTGAATCCGCCTTAAATGTGCATTATTCGCGTCACGTCGCATTATAAAAATCGCCATGTGAATCCGCCTTAAAACACATAATTATTACATATATTTCCTCTCCGCTCAAATTGAGGATGAAATGGAGATAATATTTTTACCATTGTATACTCAAGAAGAGGAAAAAAGACATAACATCTTATTTTTCCATCTTTTTTCCTGTAAAATGGTGCAAAATTAGAGTTAATTATACTAGAGGAGCGTTTAATAACGAAAACAAAAAAAAAAAAAATCAAGAAGCTATATCAACTCGGGAATGCACTAATTGTTATTGTCGAATATATAAAATATATTTAAAATGTAAAAAAATTATGTAAAAAAGTAAAAAAAAAGCTCTAGCTAAAAATCACCTTATTTAAATATATCCACGAATCTTTTCATAGGGTATAATAGGTTAATCAATATGACACTGTTAAATAGGGCAGTGCCACGAGATTGTTGGGTTGTCTACTTACAGGATAAGGCTCAGCTGTTAACCTCCCCTCCCTTCCCCTACTGTTGTCATACAGTATGCTTAAAACCATTTAATTTTTTTTTAAAATGACCCTCTTCTCATGTATAATTATTTAAAAACATGAAAATGTAGTTTGTGTATTCTTTATAATAAGCCTACGGGGCGGTCAATTTTTATTGGTTAAATCAAAAGAAGGAATCGAGATAAGCGTTTGTGAATTTTTTGCGAATTTTTTGATAACTGCATCTTACTGTAATGCCAGCTTGAAAGTGCACTTTATCTGGAGGCTGTCACCGAAAAAGCCTCTGACGTCACTACAATCTTTGATTAGTTGGACAATATATACCTGTTATTTATAAACAGGTAGCGCAGGGGTAGCCAATCAAAAGACGGCATCAAAGTTTAAAATAATATAGATCTCAAGGAATTAACATTTTTACTAACATCAAAAATCGACAAAAATACACAATACTTCAAGTCACGCGAATTCAAATTAAAAATAACAACGATTAGAAATATAATTAATATTTCGGATACACCTCCATCATATTTAAAACAAACAAAGTTCTTCTCAATCGCATCACATCACGTTTCCTTTAACTTTTTTCTTTCGAATGCGCTGGATATATTACACTCACGCAGCCAGCAAAACAGCCTCCATATCTCTTGATTTTCTATTGAATGTTAAATTTAGCTCAAATTTAAAACTGAGTTGAAAAGTTAATCCCTTTTTTAATCCATATTGCGATGGCAGGATACAATATTTGTCTTCATTTGTCGTTTTTCTGTTTTATTGTCTTTTATTCTACTTTTCTTCATACCATCCACTGAAGCAGAGCACAATAATACTTTAAATAACCTTTTAACACATCTTCCTTTCATGTGAGATTATATATAGCCTAGAGGAAGAGTGCCAGTCTTGTAATCACGAAGTGGTGGGTTCGTTTCTCGGTTGGTTCATTTTTTCTTTTTATGAAAAATTATTTTTTTTTTTTTTTTTTGCTTTTTTAATATTTGCAAATTGTTAGTAGTTTGATAATTTATTAATATTTTACTTTAAATGCCCTTAAAGGGATACCAAAGTGAATACTTTTTTACATATTCGGGGAGATAAGAATTATTCTGATATCCCTGTGTCTCAATATTTTCGTACGATGCCTAGTTATTTTAAATTTAATTATTTAGATTGAAAAGTGAGTTCAAAAGCCGATGGTTGCGTCAAGTCGGTGCGCGCTCGCAGCAGTCGCTGATACGACGAGAATTTCCCGCAAATCATGGGAACCTCCTCCCGCCCCTTTCTTGTCGTATCACCGGCCGCTGCGGGCGCGCATCGGCTTCAATCAATCAACGGCCATATAGAACTCACTTTTCAAACTAAATAATTAATTGTAAAATAACTGGGCATTGTACGAAAATATTGAGCCACAGGGATGTTAGAATAATTCTTAGCTGCCCAAATATGTAAAAAAAGTATTCACTTTGGTACCCCTTTAAATATCATATAATACAAACACCCGATGAAGCAAGCAAGTCATGCTGAGCTTGCGAAATATTAAAATAATTAAAGTGGTAGTGACTATTATAACAAGAGATTAAAGTCACACAGGGGTGAAAGTAATAGTCCATTTTTTCTTATTTTATTGAAATATTCTTGTATGAATTACCTTAAATCGTCAAATTATTTTAATGGTAAAAATTAGGATGTAATATTATTATTATGAGTGATAAAAAAGCAAGACTTTTAAACAAAGCGAGTGCAAATTTCTTTGTATTAAAATTAAAACTCAGCAAACTGGAGGTTCCATAATGAAAATGAATACACCACGGTATTGCGAAGGGCCAAATCCCCATGTAAAAATATACGATTGGACCTCTCGCTCCATTGCCAATGATCGCACGCTATCTTTGTACATTTCTGATATTTTGTCTTCACTATCCACAGGCAGTCACAGCGAATTACGCTACTAGAAGATAACGTTGAAAAAAGTCCATTTTTTTTCTTCAAATAAACTTTATTTTCTTTCAATTGCCGTAGCAGTGGTGTGGCGCAGGGGTATGCACGCCTGCTTGGCATGCAGGCGGGAGTGGGTTCGGGTCCGCGTAAGGCCTTTTTTTACTGATTTTTTTTTTACTTAAAATTGGATTTTTGTATTGGATCCTCTTCCACGTTACGCTTTCCGGTCCCTGATTAAAGCCCCTTACGTTTCGCTTTCCGGTTTCATCTGATTAAAAAGCGTTAAAAAAATTGGTTGGACTTTTTTCAACGTTATCTTCTAGGGGTCAGATATAGTCACAGCTAGCAAGCATGACTTGAACCCTGATGATACCAACGTTACTTTATACAGGTTAAGTCACCAATTGGATCAATGTTAAAGGGCCTAGCCAATCATGTTCAAGTATTTTTGGCAACATCATGCCGTGAAACTTTGAATGCGCCCATCATGCAATGCTATGCATGAAATGCTATAAAATGATTAATATGATTATGAATTATGTTTGAAATTTTGCGGTGCAATGGGGCCTGAAAATTTACCGAAATTGACACACGAAATGCGTGCGTGTCTTAACCTGAATGAAGGAACGTTGGATGATACCAGTTAAAGTTTTAGTGGCATAACAGTTTGCTACTCCAAACAAAAATACCAAATGTCAAATATACCCAGTCGAAATAAATTTCATCTTATATTTACCTCTCGTCTAATTTCCTCTTATTTTGCACCATTTTAAAAAGAAAAAGACGATTTTTCCCCCTTCTTCTTGAGCTAAAAATTCCTGAAATATAATTTTCTTAACCCATTATGTACTAGCGATGCATTTTAGCATCACTAAACATCCCCTAGCAGAAAATTTAATTAAAATTAAGTTACAATGTAACATTGATAAAAATAGTCAATAATGATTTGCATTGACACTATAGAGGTAGTGAAATGTTAATTTTGCTCAAAAAAATTTTTTTTGACCCTCACAGGGTAAAGCAAAGTTAGGGTACATGATTTGTACGACTTCTGCAAAAAGTTATTTCGAATATACCTTAATAACTTTTTTAGAGGTAATGCTAAAATTTTCAATCATACATTAAAATGCTGCCTACATACTATGCTTCAAAATGCAAAATTAATTTTTTTTTCAAAATTAATATTCTTGGTGAAATTCCATGTAAAGTAAAGGTGATGCTGTACGGCATCGCTAGGACATAATGTAGTCAGTTTTATGCTTTTTTGCTACTTTGACACACAATCTCTTTCAGTGGGTAAATGTTTTTTTTCGAGTCTCTTTCATATGGAATCTTTTGTTTCATACCAAAACAAAAATTTAGAGGGTCCCAAGTGGGCCCCAACGGTAAGGGGCCCACTACAGCATCAGTAATATAAATATAGTACAGTAATAAAAATTGCAATGTTTATCCTTTCAAGTTACCTGAAGCAGAATGCGTTGCTGTATATAATTTCAAAGTATATCAAGGGACCTAAAAAAGGCCCAAATAAGGGTCCCAAGGGTCCCAGAGCATCATATAGCTTCCTGTCATTCCTATTTTTTGTATTTGAAAATAAAAATGACTTGTTAGAACTAATATTACAACAGGCTCGGACTGGGAAGCTAGAGGCCAGTCAAGGCCATATGGGCACTAAAGGCAGCAGGGGCCACTTTTCAGGGGGTCTGAGGCCACTTTTCCTATCCTCCTGTGTTAAAAATATGAGGGACCAGTCAGGGATCCCTGACCCAGCCTTATGGCCAGTCCGAGCCTGTATTACAAGGTACATCCTAGCAAAATGGGGTACGTGAGGGATCTCAATTGGAGACCCGGGTCTAATGAGCCCTCGCCCCTGTCTTGCTCAACTTTGTTGTTGTTTGGCATCTTCTATTTTCTAATGCAGTCGTCATTGACATTGCTCTACTAACATGTATGCTGTCTGTAATCTGAAGCTAGCAATTTTTGTTTTCTGTAAAATATGGAATATTGAAATAATACACATATTATTTGGAACATCAGTCTTTTTTTTTTCTACAGCTCGTGGCAGGGTTATGATAAGAGATAATGTACGAAAATGGTTGGTGGCCATAGCCTGTTACGTGCACCAGAATTTGCTGAGGTGAGACTGGGGTAACTGTGGAAAACATCAGTCAGGACGGACACTTCTACTGTTTATAAATGGACGAAAACGATGTCTAAAATTGGGAACCACACACAAATGCATCTCTACATTATGTGGAAAGCGAGATAAATTTACCTCATCAGTGTAATTGTTATATGAAACGGTCACCAACCAAGTACAAACTACGGTTGGCGTAGCTTGACTTCTATGATATAACGAAAACTATAATAGTCAATGCATTGGGCCACGCTGAACATATGAGTAATAAATTTATAAAATAAACACGCCCAGGCGCGGAGCCCCCCCCCCCCCCCCCCGAAATTTTGGATCTAACATGGACAATTTAGGCAATTCCTCCACTCCATTTTTTCTTTAACATTGGCCTTATGGAGGCAGCCCCCCCGTCCCCCCCCCCCCGAAATTTTTTTCTGGATCCGCGTCTGATCACGCCACAAAAAATAGAATATAGAAGATGCCAAACAACAACAAAGTTGAGCAAGACAGGGGCTAGGGTCTCATGGGGCCCGGGGCCCGAATTGAAGACCCTCACGTACCCCATTTTGTTAGGATATACCTTGTAATACTAATTCTAACGTACAAGTCATTTTTATTTTCAAATACATAAAATAGAAATGACAGGAATCTAAATAATGCTCTGGGACCTTTGGGACCCTTATTTGGGCCTGTTTCAGGTCCCTTAAAAAACTTTGAAATTATATACTACAACGTATTTCACTTCCAGGAACCGATAATAATGGCCAGTTCAATTTTTATCACTGTGCTTTATTTTTATTCCTGAAACTGTAGTGGGCCCCTTACCGTTAGGGCCCACTTGGGACCCTCTGAATTTTGGGAGGGCATGAAACAGAATGGCCTATATAATAGAGACCCAAAAATAAAAATATTCAAGCACTGAAAGAGATTTAAGTCTCAAATAAGCAAAAAGCAGAAATTGACAACATTATGTCCTAGCGATGCCGTATGGCATCGCACTTAAATTGCCAATTAAAAGAGCAATTAAATTTCAAAAAAATTAAAATTGTGATTTTTCTTGTTTATAGACATTATACTTTCAGTTTATAACAAAAAAACAAAAATTTGAAACAAAAAATTAATTCAGTCCCTAATGGGTTAATTTCAGTCTCACTTTTAGTGAGGAGGAATTAAGAGATGTGTTTAAGAGGAAAGAAGATTAGGTTTAGATGTGTAAAGGATGAGTTGAAGACGTAATTTTCCAACTAAAAGATAACTTTTTATCTTATAATATTTTTGGCAACCAATATCTCTGTATTTGAAAAACTAACTTCAAACTCCATGGCACACACCAGAAATTCTATTTTATAAAAAAAAAAATGTAATTAGAGGTCGCAAAAATTTATTTTTAACAAATATAGTCGCATAAAAGTCGCTTCTTTTTTCACAAAGTATTCTCTCAAGTAAACAGTAAAAAAAAATATGATTTTGGGAGTTTCATGATAGTTTAACTAATAGTTTCGACCAGTCGTAAATCAATCACTCAGTCTTTTTTTTTTTTTTTATTTATTTTTTTTTTAAGATGATACAGTTTTGCAGGGCACCAAAGAGTGAATAGGCTCAGATTTTGTGAGGAAAATATAAGGTTTTAAGAATTTAGGCCATGAAAAGGGCAGTAAAATTATAGAAAAACCATAAAAAATTGCAAAATATATTTTGCCTATATATATGTGACTATACACAGTAAAAAATAAAAGCTAAAACAGCTCCAAATATCGTAGCTGAAACAGCTAGGGGAAAAAACAACTCGGGTCAGAAGCTGGGAAAAGCTATTTCGCCATGGTATCGTCGAGCCAGTTATAGTACGATAATACGAGCTACTTCAGCCAGCATAACGCTGGCTGTTTCAGGTCGTCGCATGCGTTTTGGCTTCGCGCGCTCAAAACAGGAGAGAGCGAGCGCCGATTCAACTCGCATAAGGGAGGTTGTTTTGGCTGATTAGCGAGTAGTTTTAGCAGCCCCAGCTGATGCAGCGCTCATCTACTGTATTGGCTGCCTCTTTTTGAGCTATTTTGACTCAATATTTGCAGTTGTTTTCTTTGCCTATTTTGTTTCTATATTAATATAATTAATTATTTGTCCTACGATAATATCATGGATAGGGAAATATAGATAAACAATTTGAGGGCATGGGAACATATTTTACTTAGCATGGAATATTACTGCATGTATAATATTATTCATGCGATACAAAAAGGTACAAGTGTTATATTGTAACTTACATTCATACACACTTAGAAGCATTTTTGATCCTATATTATGTTATACTGTTTTCTACTTTTATAATGAAATAATATATTATGTATTTTTATTATATTTATAACTATATACTGAAAAAAATAAAGAATTTATTTGAAATAAATCTACAATAATATAAATAAAATAAAAACACATAATATATAACAAATACTTTTAACACTATACATTCTAAGCTATTGCCAAAGTAACAATAAAGTTATAAACATATTGACTTATTTTTTAATGTTTTTTCGGCGAAAAGTATTACAATATGCTTCTAAATGTTAAGAATAACAATATAACACTTACTTGTTATCAAAATGCAGCAAATAATATGCATTTTAACCGTAGAAATGACGAGACAGTGAGAGGACGCCGTCGATGGAGATAAAGACGCTTGGCTTGGGGATGACGCTTAGGGGAGAGGAGAGGGGAAGGAGGGGGTGGTTTCCCATTCTTGAAGGACGAAACAGCTTGACTTTCACTGCTGTTTCAGCATCGCCAGGGTCGTTCTGGCAGCTCCCGGCTGATAGAGACTTGCCACCCCAGTTTTACTCGATTTATGTTGCAATTTAGCCCAAAAATTGAAGTGACATCAGCATTGAAAAAAAAGCCATATTAGATAGGGCACTAAATCAACTAACCAAGTCCGTAATGGCTCAAGTTTTTACACAATGGCTCAGATTTTTACTCCATAATTGCTCAAAAATAAAAAAAAAATATTTCAGTAAATAATTACGAGCATTTTAGGAATCGAGTTTCAAATCAGGTCGCTATATTATCGTTTTGGCTTGTAAGAATTTTCAGCCAAAACAGCTTTTACTTTTTACTGTGTAGGCAAGCAATTCCTCATAAAGACTAAGAGTTGGCATGGTCAATTTAAAAATCTGATTTTCACATATGTTGTAGTCCTTACCCAAGTAATAAAGGTTTGAGCCTTTATTTGGCTCAAAATAAAAAAAAATCGAAAATGCCAGAATTTTGATATTTTGAAAAATTTCATGACCCTGTCAGACAAATGATTTTTTGTGCTAAAACTGTTACAGATAGCGACAAAAATCAAACGGGGATATATTAACAGATAAATTACCCAACTTCTGAACTGGGTGACCATGACCTTGAATACCCCTCAAGGTCAAAGGTCAAAATATTCAAAATCGTATAAAAATCAAAAAGCGGCATAAAAAATTACGAAAAAAATCTGTAATATAGTACGTGTATAGGTCTATTAGAAACTGCAAACAAAAAATTGGGAAAACTTTTTGTTTACGAGCTATGATTTTTCCCGCGGACGTCCATAGACCGATAGACGCGCTGCGTGCAGCAGCCGCGGCGCTCCCGTGGAACGACGTGCATAACGTTGGAAATAAAACCTTTTTATGCATCGTGCATGTTGTATTTTTTATATTTCAGCTCCGATATAGATTGTACGGACGTTTGCTACAGTTGATATAAAGCACATTATAGATTCAATATCCTATTATATATGTACGTATAATAAGACATGGTAATTATTTTTTGTTTTAATTTCAATTTTAAGTTCCACGTTCAAAATAAATTGATATTTAATTCAGACTAGTTTCTTGCACAATAATTCAGTTGCTTGTATTTTCTGGCATGTAATTATACTTGGACCATATAACACTAACTGTTATGAGTGCAGCTCTTTGTTTACATGGTAAGCAAAACATTATGGTTTTCAGCCTCTTTATTATTATTTTTTTATTGCTGTAACTCTCAGCTGCAGTTTCAAGAAGATACTTCTTTAATCGTGAAAGAGGCTGAAGGAAAGAATCAGTAAAATAGTGTGTTGTATTATATTGTTGTATATACTGTTGTATATTTAAAAATTCATATCGTTGTATCGTTAAAAAATACCTTTTTATCTTGCGAATTATTTAATCCCGTATTATATGTTTGGAGTTAGCATCAATACAGAACGGTGATATTTATTTGCTAATTATCTAATTAATTTGCCTAAAAGACATATTATTATGTTGTTGTTGTAACTAATTGCGTACATTGAAAACTCCTGGGGTGTACTTACAACTTCATTCTAAAAAGTCTCGATAAATATCAATCAATATTGGTGGTCAAAGCATTCCCACAATGGTAAGGATCCATCTTGACGTCACCAACCCTTTGTCCTCCCATTTACTTAAAAAAAAGATTGGGCGCACGTAAGATCCTATACGGAGCAATTTTTCGATAGCTTATTGTTAACCCTCTAAATAAATTATGTTTGCAAATTTAAAATTACGTATTGGCACTAACCTTTCACGTTTGCTGCTATAAAAATTTTAATATTTGTCTCGGGTCAGTTCAATTAAAGAGCATCTAAAGAATTTCGCGGTAGTAGTGTTTTTACTTCGAGCCGAAAAAACGTGAGCAGAAGGGTTGCGGGCCGATGCGCGGTGGTTGTAGCAGGAAACAAAATCAGCAAACGAACATGGCGACTATATGAGTTTTCTGGTGGATGCTTACCATTGTCATAGAATCAGAATATACTATGTCGTGATTCATATTGAAAAATAATTTCTGTTGATGTTTCCCTAAGGGAAACGTGAAAACCTCAGCCAGGATAAATGCTACAGCTTTTGTCAATGAACCGGAACTGCTATGGTCCAAAGCCAGGGGAACCACATGGTGGAAAAGCGCAACGATTTACCCCTGGGTGGAAAACGTTGCTTTTGTTTAAAATGGTCACCCATCTAACTAATATAACCATGCTCGACGTTGCTTGACATCGATGATCTGACGAGACCCGGTCAAGCGCATTGCGACACAACTCCCACTTACTTATATTTCAGTTACATTTTTCTGTCCTTAAATAATTTTAAGTGGCAACAAAGTCATTTATTTTTTAATTTTTCTACATATTTCAATGCTCAGAGCGTTATACGGTCTGACAACAGGCGAAAAAGGGAGGGGAGGTAAACATCATAACGTTATCCTGTAAGCAGGCAACCCAACAATCCCGTAGCTCTACTCTATAGAGGGAATTGCGCTGACGTCAAGCCCCTGGCAAGTAGGCAGCGCGGAGGAGGGCAAGAATACAGTATATAAAAAAAATTGCATAAATATTTTTTTTTACTTTACTTAAGACAATAAATCAATTTTAAATACTTTAAGAATACTTTAACAGTACGCGATAAAACTCATAAAAAGAACCTCAGAGCAAAAAAATAAATATACATATATTATTATATACATTCATCACGCCTGTTTTTAATGCAATCTTACCCTCCTACTTTCCATTTCCCTCCCTCCTTCGCAGCGAGCAGGTACATAAGAAACTTCCCCTCCCACGCCACACGTAAACATAAACAGAAATAAGTTCTATATAGCCGCAGAAAGAACAGAAATAATTAACGATTAATCTCAGTTACTGCTGGCTGGGAGTCAAAGAATATTTCCCTGCAAAGTAATCGAATGAAATAAATTTAAAAAAATTGAGAATGTACTAAAACTAAATCGCTTATGGTTTGAAAATTTTCATTCTGGCAGTTTTCTTACTACAGCTCTATTTTTGGTTTTCCGTAAGGTCAATGTTAAACTTGTACCTCATGCAGTTTTCACAAAACTGTTAAGACAAATTCGCTTCAAAATTTGTATGCCACCTATTGATGGCGAGTTCTAAGTCCCCTGCAAGTCTTGTTGCATTCAGATTCTACGATTGCGAGATATCAATCTACTGAGATTCATCCTTATGGTAGAGATAACGTCGAACAGCTGTTCGACGTACTCCCCTTTGATAAACATGTAAACCTTAGCAAATTCACAAAAAAAATTTTTGAGAGGCAGATAGACTTAGATAGACTTTTTCTAAAAGTCATAGAAAAAGTTTCAAAACAATTTAACGAGCCGATTTTTTTTAATTAAGTTCTTATTTTGTCTCTCCATGAGAAAGCCCTATGCTGAAAATTAAAAAAATTAATTAAAAATAAATTGTCTCTTTAAATTGTTTTGAAATTTTTTCTATGGCTTTTAGGCACTAATATCTGTCTATCAAAAAAATTTCAGAATTTTTGTGAATTTCCTAAGGTTTTCATGTTAATCAAAGGGGAGTACGTCAAACAGCTGACTGGCGTTATCTCTACCTTACATACGTATTGAAATTTGAAAGTACATTTGAACAGGAAGGACGACAGTAAAAGTTCACTCACCCCTTTGTGAAGTTAACTCATGGTCAGATTCGTCAGCCGCGCGAAATCGTCTAGGATGGAGGATTGAGAGCAGGCGGTCTTTTATAGCAAGCAGGGCTCCACTTCCTTATCCAGAAACAGCAGTAATTGATAACGAGAAATATTTATGAAAAAAAAAATCTCCTAAGAATCGTTTCTATAATATACACTCGTATACTTTTCTCTGGTAAAAAAAGAAAATGCATTTGTTAGATCTGATTGTTTGAGATCATTGAAATGTGCAATTTGGACATTATAAAAATTCTATTATTATTAAGAAAATAGAATTTATAAATTATTAAAGCAAATTATAAGACATATTACACAATACAAAGGCTTATACTATCACCATAAGAACAATAACAACTCTACAGTATTGTGAGTGCTGCTATAAGAATCATCGATACAAATTAGAGACTAATTAATATACCATATGGCATAACCTCTATTCCGAAATAGAGAGACCGTTTCATTCATGAAACTTAAATTATCAAAGATTTAAAATAATAAAAAACAATTACCTTGCAAATTGAAAAATAACTTACAAATTTAATCTTAAATTCTGAGAGTTGAAATAAATATCATCTTTCATTTCTCTCTCCTAGTCTAATTTCCTCTTATTTTGCACCATTTTAGAGAAACAAAGACAAGATTACGCCAATTTTCCTTTTCTTGAGCATAAAATGCTAGAAATATTGTTTCCATTTCATCCTCACTTTGAGCGAGGATAAAATAAGATGCATTTTAGAGTTAAAAATATTAAGTTAAGAGGTTTAAAGGGTGAGTTGAAGACGTAATTTTTCAACTGGGGTCTGCTCTATCAATAATTTTGTTCCTGACCATTATTTGCGTTGCATACACGAATAAACAAATTTCGAAGAAATTTTTTGAAAGTATTGCAACGAGACAAGCTTTGACAGTCGGCCAACAACAATGTTTTTACGATTAACCCAAGCAATGCAAAGGAATTTCTGTCTAACGTTACACCACCCCACTATTTAAATCACATGTTAAATAAATTTTAAAGTTTCTCCTAACATATATATATTTATTTTAATTCCATTACTATTTGGATAACTATGGCTAATAATTTGTTTCAGAATTTTTAGAGTATAATAATATTTCACAATTTTTTCCCACTTTAAAAGAGTGACAGGTCGTCTTGACCCCCCTCCCCCATCCCCTTGGTAGTATGTAGGGTTAAACAGCCTATTCTGTTATTTCTATAGAGAGGATTGCGCTGACGTCATGCACCTGGTAAGTAGGCAGCAACTAGCCCTGAAAATGAATGGCGCTGAAGCGTTGTGCCTATATACCAGGCCAACAGTGGCAAAAAGCGAGTAGCTTCGGCTGCTCGTTGCGAGGCCCCGGTGAGTAGAAGGGTCACGAATGTTTGCGCTGAAGAGTCTGATGGGCGTGAGCCTGCCTGGAGCCGCCGTCGGTGCAGATATTGGTGGTAGTAGCAAATTGCCAAGGGTCTATCCGGATACACCCTTAGAAGTTAATTAGAGCTTGAAGTAATGTAATTGATAGGGATAAGGTAGGGACAGGATGGTGGCCACGACCTGTTAGGCGTCCCAGAATTCACGGGGTGAGACTGAGGGAACCGTGGAAACCTCATTCAGGATGAACATCTCTACTTTTTATCAATGGATTAAAGTCTGGGGAACCACACACAAGTGCATCATTGCACTGGGTGGAAAGCGAGACGAATTTACCCCAGGGAGGGAGCAACATAATTTTTACTTGAAATGGTCACCTATTCAAGTACTAACCTCACTCGACGTTGCTTGACGTCGGTGATCTAACGAGAACTGGTCAATACACTGCGTTAATTAATTAGTTTCCGACATATACTTTTATGGAAATTTGAAACGTACACCCCGATAAATGTCATTATAACATATAATTATAATATACACACTGCATGTATATATATGGTTCTTCATGACGAATACCTTTGCGGTTAAGCCGGTATTACACGTTACAATTTTTCCAATTATTGCATATGAATTTTCCTTACAAGTAAACTTTAACTTCATTTATTTTGTTTGTATGGAGATGAAATTTTCTTTAAAGGAAGAATTATATGCAAAAGTAATTGTATCGTGTAATACTGCAGGCTTTATATACTTATATAATAAAGGATTACTTTGTGGATTTGAATGAATTAAATTTATGGATTCTGTTGAGTCAAGTGGGAGTATATAATTGACATTAATTTCAAAAAATATTAAAGTATTCATACATTTTGTATTTTCCGAATGTTAATTAAGTTATTGTTGCTATAAAAAGTGCGATCTTTTTCATTTGCAATTAAAAATACCAGTTAAATCATATAATAGTTTACCATAAATAGTAATAAATTACACGACAGTAGTTTTTTTCAATTTTTCCCATACTTTTTGAGTTCATATTTTTTTTTTCTTAATTTATACAGTACAAGTGCACCTCTATATTATGGAAACAAATGTAAAATAATTCTAACTTTCAAAGAAATATTTCTTCAGAACAAAATCCCAAGACCAAGTGGAAAATAGTAGCATTTAACATAGTGGCTTTACCTGACAAAATAACTCGATTTACTAACAAAGTAGTCTCCAAATAGTCGCATGAAATAAAAACAGCATGGTTCTATGACCCGAGCTTAAAAAAAATAAATAATCAATGGAGTAACCTCAATTTTTGTTATTGCAGAAATGGATAGAGGAGGGTGCAAAGTTATGCTATACGTTGATTTTTTTCAGAATTTTCACAGCCCTGGGAAGTATTTTTAAAAAATTATTGAAAGTCCTTTTTGTGACGTCACGTGGCAGCAAGTCCTATCCTTTTCTGCAATAAAAAAAAAATTGAGGCCCATACTACATTAAATGACTTCCAGAAAAATATATAGACATATTTTGAAAATTTTGAATGCAATTCTTAAATTTTCATAATGCAATGGAGTATCGACCTCAAAATTTTTTATTGCAGAAATGGATAGAGTGTGCAAATTTATGCTACCTTGATGTTTTCAGATTTTTTAGAGTCCGAGAAGTATTGCTTAAAAAGTTTTTGCGAAGTCAGGTTTGTAGACCATGCACCTTTTCCAAATATCCTTTTATTAGGGAAAAGCGCCTGAAAATAGTACTTTAAATATTTTTTAAAATACTTTGCTCGTAAAAAAAAAAAAAAAAAAAAAAAAAAAGAATCTGAAAGAGATCAGAGTATAAGCATAACTTTGCACCCTCTAACCATTTCTGTAATAAAAAGTTTTGAGGTCAATACTCCATTATAATTCCATTATTTTATTGGTCTTTTTCAAAACATACAGACACAATCATGATGAAGGCACTCTGCATGAGATGGTAAGACAGGTCAAAAAATGCAAACTTAAAAACTAAATTTCTAACTTAGGTAAATACATTATAAAAACAATAATTATTCAACAACGGCTCTTTTAAAATCACTATAATGAGGTATAAGTTTTATATACATAGGAACCTTGTTATACAATCTAATTGGCATAGAATTAAGGTCCCTTATTAATCTTATTTTAATATATTTGCAATCTACATTGTGCGGGTGTAATTATTTAATTATGTCTTTATTTCTCGTATTATAATGGGAGTCTTTGCACTAAACATTACAATGAAATGTATAAATATCAATTTAAAGACAAATAATATGTAAATATGCTTTAAAATTTTGTAGTGGTCCATTTTTATTCTTTTTTTTTTTTTTTAAAATTAATAGAATATTACTTAAAACAGTTAATTATGTGAAGCAAAAAGAAATAATTTTTTTAGAGCAACCGGATATAATATTGTTAATTTTAAATAAACATTTCACCATCTGCATCCGCAGATAAAAATGTCACATCCTTTTCTTTGGTGCTTTAAGTCGTAATTATTTACACAATGTGTGCTGTATTTTAAAATAAATTAATTATTATAAACACAGTTACCACTTCCACATCCTGAGATATGCTGAAAGTTTGCGGTTTCGTTTCCTTCAAAAAAACCGTGACCACAACTTTATTATAAACAAGGAACTGACTGAGATATGCTGAAAGTTTGCGGTTTCGTTTCCTTCAAAAAAACCGTGACCACAACTTTATTATAAACAAGGAACTGACTGTGAGTGCTCCAGCACTATTTCAGCATGGATATTTCAAAAGAGATTAAAAATATTAATTAATCTCTTTCAATAATTATAAAACGTTAATTATTTTTAAATGAAAAGGATATGGAAACGTTCACAGGAAATTTCAATATCTCAATATGGTTCCTGGGTGGGAAATGTCTTATTGGCAAGCGTATCAGGCGTAACGAGGGCTGTCAAAGGGGAAAGAGATCTAGCATGTTTAAATTTTCAACCGGTGTATTGCTCTTCATTTAATATCATCTACAACCCCCCCCCCCACCTAAAAACAACTCCCCCCTCCTATTAATCTCACATTGTATGTCAATTATTTTATGGGGGACAGCTAGTGTATACGCAGTATCAATTTCCATGCAATATTAATTATGTTTTTAATAAAAAAAAATTGAAATGAAGTATCAACCTTAATTTTTTTATAGCAGAAATGGATAAAGAGTGCAAAGTTATGCTACTCTGATTTTTTTCACATTTTTTTCAACCCTGGAAGTATTTTCAAAAAATTATTGAAATTTCTTTTTGTGACGTCACGAGGCGTCTCTCCTTAAGAAAAATATAGGACTTGCCACTGCGTGACGTCACAAAAAAGACTTTTTTATTTTTAAAAAAATACTTCCCAGGGCTGTATATGTGAAAAAATATCAGGGTATTATAACTTTGCTCCCTCTATCCATTCTGCAATAAAAAATGGAGTCGATATTCAATTACAAATATTATAATATATGGTAATAAATTAAATCAACTTTGATTTTCTATTATCTTTATTGGTAATATTTAAATTTATCCTTTTATATTTTATGAAATAAATACAATTATACCCGATTTGAAATAAGTTTCATCTTTTCTTCGCCATTAAGCTCTCTTCTCGTCTTTTGTCCTCTTATGTTGCACCATTTTAGAGGAAAAAGAGGTAAAAAAAGACGAGATTACATATTTTTTCCTCTTCTTGAACCTGTAATATTAAAAATATTTTCTTCATTTCATCTTCACTTTGAGTGAAGAGGAAATAAGATGTGTTTTAGAAGTAGAAATATTAAGTTTAGACGTGTAAAAGCTAAGTGGAAGATGTAATATTTCAATTAGGGCATGTAAATAAATTTGTGCTCCATTAGGAGGTCAATTGATAAAGTGACGTCATGTTTTTTGACCTTTTCGCTAATTCCCCTCGGTATCCCTGAGTTACGGCTGCCAATAAGACATTTCCTAACCAGGAACCATATTGAGATATTGACATTTCCTGGGAAAGTTTTCATACAATTTTCTTTCATAAGTAATCAAAGTATTTATACTTAGAGATTATTGCAAGAGTTCGTTTAGTTCCTTGATAACATTAAACTTGTGGTCATGGGGTTTTTGAAGGAAGCGGAACAGCAAACTTTCAGCATATAAAATTGATATCTGAGGATGTGGAAGTGGTGACTGCGTTTATAATTAATTTTTATAAAATTTAGCAACATTGTGTAAATAAATTAATTTGAATTTAATAAATTTTCTTTTATTATATGAATATTATTGTGACATGTCCACTCTTAATAAAATTTGGCTGAATGTCAGTATATTCCTGATACTGAAATTGACATCTTATATTCAGTGGATTGATGCCCCTGAATATTATTCAGGTGTTGGTTTTCAGGTGTTAAAAACCACTGTCAATTAACACCCTATTTTCAGTGAGTAGCAAGCACTGAAATATTTTCAGTGTTTTCTTTAACATTAAAATCATGTACGTTTTACGAAATTGAGAAATAATATATGTCATTTATTAATTTATACAACAAAATTAAATTTTATTTCCATAGATTTAATAATATATTAACTTATTATAATTTTATTATACCATGGGTCCATGGTACATAAATTCAACCCTAATCTGCCTGAATTAATTTCAGCTTATTTTTTGACGAAAAATTACTCATATTTGAAATTTTTTCCTGACCTGAGTATTCGACTTAGGAACTTCAAATTTTTGAAAGAAGCTTACTTGAACCTTTCTTAATCAGGTTAAAGTGACAAAAAATTTCTAGGGCCTTTTTCAGGTGCGGGGTAGGTCTCAGGGTACACCATGATTTGAAGAAAAAATAATGTCAGATATTTTTGAAATTTAAAATATGGCCAACACGTTCATTCAAAAATATATATTCTGTGTTGAATTTTTTTCAGGGTTGCCCAATGACCCTGAACTGACCCTAAAAATGTTACAAATGCGGAAATCATACAATTTGTTGCCAGATTCGAACTTGAAAGGGTCAAATTAGTATAAAACAATACCTAATATGCCAAGGTAAAAAAATATGGGTTTAAGGGTCTGACCGACTCTGAAAAAGGGTCGATTTTGAAAAAACGCTTTTGGGGCAAGCAAAATGTCGTTTTATACTAATTTGCCCTTTGTAAATTCGAATTTGATACTTAAAATTACGTATTTTGAGAATTTAATGTTATTAGGGCCGTTTCAGGGTCAAGGGTGACCTTTCAGGTTACATTAAAACCAAAAAAATAAAAGTTTACTATCTCAAAGTACAATTCTGAAAATTTCAGAATTTTCAAGAACTTGCAAATCTCTGAATTTTATAGTTTTACTATTAACCCTGAAAATCCTTCAGGGTTCAACATATGAATTTTTAAATATTACACGCAATAGGAAAGACCCTGACGTATATGTGGTCTAAATTTGGGAGTCCTGGGTGTGATAATGTATTTTTGGAATTTTTTCAACTTGAAGGGGTCACTTTTTAGAAATTTCATTTGCGTGCCCATACGTGCACGCTAGGCACATTAATGTTATATCATTCCATTGTAAAAAAATAAGTACGAAAAATTTGTATTTTAGTATAAAATTAGCTAGAAATATTAGCAACAATAAATAAAACAATGAAAAAAATGTGAAAAACAACATATAAATAAAATAAATTGATATTTAGACTGATATTATAATACGAATAGCAATTGCTAACCTACAGCAGGCATGGAGGGGGTTAGGGTAACTGAATTTGCATCTCATCTCTTAATAAAGCACGATCTCTTATAAAAGAAATACGCCACAAAGTATCGTTGCAACTTAGTGAATACAAATATTATAAACTTTTGAATCAATCAGAGATATTTCTCGTCATTTTTCTTCAATTTCATGACATTACACCATCATCGCGTTCATAAATTTTCCACTCCAGCTGACTAAATTATATTTACGGTTTGCATTCTTCATTTGCTTTTTAATTTCACCTTAATTTTTTTCAGGTTATTAAATTTTTTTCAGTACATATTTTTAATTTTTAGCACATTTTATTTTTTCAGCATATCCTTACACAGGGATTTTTAATTGAGGTGTTAAAACATAGAAAATTTTCCGAAACTACTGAAAGTCAGTATTTAAAAATATACTGACATTAATTTCAGCCAAATTTTACTAAGAGTTTCTTGTTTGAAAATAAATAAATATTTGAATTTACAATTTTTGGTACTTCAAATATTTATCATCTTTAAAGAAGACATTATATAGATATACTGTATATAAGCTTATAGAATAAATAGACTCATTAATATAAATTAATTAATTAATTAATTAATTTATTTATTTATTTATTTTTAGAAAGATATCTAATTTGCTAATTCTCCTTTTTTTATAAAAACAATTTGACTCTATTTCCAAAAAAATATAATTTGAAGACAATAAATATCCGGACAATACACTGGCAATGACCGGACATGAAAGATGAACAATAAAACATTTTTTTGAAATTTATCTCGATCTCCGCTACACGCTGTGCCAACCAGTTAAGGCCTACACTAACTTCCTGGTATTGACAGGGCCAGCCCGCCTGTCTGGGTTAAGATGTGGACACGCGCGTTCCTCGCTCCCGCGCTTCTCGGGCTACTGATGACGTCAGCCATGGCAGGTAGTGTGTACACTTGTTACCTTAGAACATGTCAGCAGGTGGGAGAGAAGGGTGTACATAATCATTTATACAGGAGAAGGAGGATGGGATAAGGATTGGAATGAAGCAAAGTATTGAGAAAAAAGCAGGTCTAATAAAATAGTATATATGTGCATGTTTCATTTAATAACACTAGTTTATATATATAAAAGTGTTCGATGTCGAACGGGGCTTTTAGGGGCGAGAAAGGCGCACTTGCTTCAATTTCATATGGCGGCCATATTGGCGTGAAAATTTCTTTTCTCTGTAGTGCTTAAATCCTGCAGTGATTTTTCCACGTCAACATGGCCGCCATATATGACATAGAAGCAAGTGCGCCTTTCTCGCCCCGCTCAACATCGCTCCATGGAAAAGTGAATTAATTGAAATTAAGAAAGGTGTGGGGTATATATAGAAACGACACACTCATCTATCAGAGACCCTACAGAGACCTCCGTGTCTAATGGCCAGAAATTTGACCAGCCTGGCCGTGCTTCACTGATGTAACTGAGAGTAGCGGCGCCACTGAATCGCAGTGGCACGGCCCGGTTCTCGCTGGATGCGCGGGTAATTTCAGCCAGCAAGAACCGGGCCGTGCCGAACATTTAGCAGCGCCACCACTTTCAGTTACAGTAAAGCTCTGATCAAAGCCCTGCTGCGTGGCCATAAGAGGTTTGTATAGGGTCTCTGCTCATCTATATTAAAGCGGGATAAAAGATTTTAAGACTGGTACAAAAATTTAGAATATTGATATTTTTTAACTATAAACAAATTTTTGGGAACAAGTATTACTGGAGGGAAAAATCTTTAAAAATTTTATCATAAGAATTTTATTTATGGGTCATTTAAATACGATATCCCTCATCTAAATAATGCATGGTAGGGAAACAAAAAACATGAAACTTTCAACATAAATTTAAAATCATTTTGTTTCTTCTGCTGAACCATGAATTTTTACGTGTTACTCCTCTTTATTATGTTTTTATCGAGATAAATATTGGAAGTTGAGCCTGTGACGTCATAATGACGTCACCGATGTTTGTCACCAATTAAGGTTCAAGTGAGTACGCCTCGCGGTCCATCTTGTATACTAGAAATTGTAGCAAAGAGTTTTTTGAACTATTCTTGGTTATATACAACGTAAAGAATCTAATAAATCTTCAATTATCAGCCGTATTTTTTGGTTTGGACCACGCGTACCGTAAAGGAATTTTCTCTAAAATATCTCTAAAAAAATGACTTCACGTTTTTTTTTACATAGGTTTAGATAGGACGGTGGAAACACCAAAAAATCAGTTGACTTGAAGCCTCTGTTGTTGACTCGATGACGTCATAGTGACGTTACAGATTCAAATTCCAAAATTTATCTCGATAAAAACAGAGGTAAAAATTTAACACAGGCAAAGATTAATATTATCAGGTGAAAAAGAGAACAATATCATGTACAGTCAATATCAAATAAATTAGAACAACAATGGAGCTTTGTTGTCACGGTACAAAGTTGTATTCACTCTTCTAGCTTATCATAGCACTCTGCAGTTGTGGATTAAAAAAAAAAAAAATGGAGGGGGGGGGGGGCTACCTCCATAAGGCCAATGTTAAAATTTGGGAGTGGGGGAAATGCCTATATTGTCCATGTTAAATCCAAAATTTCGGAGAAGCTACAGTCCCCCCAGCCCCCCGGCCTCTTCCCTAAATCCGTGCTTATAAGCCACTCTGTGTCACATCGATGGCAGCCAGAGTCAGAACTATATAACAAGCAAGCGAGTGGTTGACATCGATGAGATAACACACAATTCAGAGCTCTGTGATAAGCTAGAAGTAGGGATTTCAATTTTGTACCGGTACGTACAACAAAGGACCATTGTTGGTTTCTTATTATTGACTGCAGGCTTGAATCCGGAAAAAAAATCGTGGGGGAGGGGGAGGAATCCCTCAATAAGACCAATGAAAAAAAATTGAATGAGGGAAATGCCTATATTGCTATTGTTATTCCAAAATTTCGGAAGGGCTTCAGCCCCCCATCCCCCTGGATCCGCGCCTGATTCACTGTACTCGAAGGGGTTTTAAAACGTGTCTAAACACAGGTCTTATAGTCTCATGGGTGACATCATAAAAGACGTTTGGCATCAAGGTATGAGTGATAAGAGAAGCAGCATTGACTGATCTTCACTCCTCAAATTCAATACAACATCGTTGCCGATACGATGTAAACAACAAGACACTTTTTAAACTCCTTGGAAGTGTATGTGCACAATTAAGGTTAAAATCTATAGGAAGTTAATTTTCAATCACACGACAGGCGCGGACATGTTTCTGATGCGGCGCGCGGTCGGTGCCCGGACGGAGGTGTCCTGCGTGTCCATCGGTGTCCAGACTCCCGCGCTGGCGTGGCTGCTGCCTGCCCTGGACCATCCCGTGAACATCAGTGAGTTATGCCTTTTATAGTGATACGAGATTGTCGGGTTGCCTGCTTAAGGAGGATACACATGGCGATAACGGTGACGCGATGCAATTTGGATGCAAAAGCTGTGAATTCCTATGCGGCGAGCGAAATCGCCAGCATATCACGTTAACTATAATACGATGCCCTTTTTTTAATAAAAAAATAACAGCCGCCAATGGATGTCGCAGAAAGTGCGCATTATTTGCTTCTAGTTGCATGATAAAAATTGCAATGTGAATCCGCGTTAAAGGTGGATTTTTATGAGTGATTTCCAGCCTGTGACGCTACGCAAATAAAGCACACATCCATTAGCAGCCATATTTGGCAAATAAAAGAAAAAGAGCATCGTAATTAACGCGATTACTGGCGAATTTACCACCGCATAGGATTTCGCAGCTTCTACGTCACATCGTGCCGCATAGCTGTTGTCGCTCATGAAAATCCACCTTAAAGGTATTTTTCCATGGAGCAATGTCCAGCGAGATTTGGCGGGGGGAGAAAAGCGCACTTGATTCAATCTCGTATGGCAGCCATGTTGGTGATAAAATCGCTCCCTGCAAGGCGATGAATTCCCGAACCTCTGATTGGCTGCGGCACGTGATTTTCTCTCATTCCCCGCTCCATGGAAATGCAGTGAACATTAATCTTATATCAATTAGAAGTTTTAATGCAATATTATGCCTCAAATTAGACAAACATGCATGAAGTGATTATGATTAATTATCACTAAAAAGGCTGAACATTCAAAATATTATAGGTCCAATCGTAAAACACAAACAGATGATAAGAAGTAATCAGCTAATCAGATTTTTTAATGTTACTTGTAATGTGCAAATTTCTTAATTTTAGTAGCAATTTCGCACATTTGCTCAGCGCTCAAATAATAATGATGCGAATGTTGGTTGTATGAACTCTGTCAACTATAAATTTTTATGATTGCCTATTAATTTGTATTTTGAGGTAAACGATACCTTCCAATTAACATTAAATAACAAATTTGTGAAATAACTTTTTATTTTTGAGACATTGCGGTTGTATTCGTAAATCCTGTGAGGTGAAATCAATTCATTGCAAATTTTTGAAGTGCTCTCCTCAATAATAAATTTCAATGTTATTATGAGATACTGGAATTAAATATAAAGTCTAGCTCTTCATTTTAATATAGTTTATAAATTAGATAAATTATTATTTTAGTCGTAAATAAATGCACTGATATAATATTTTAAATATTTTTCAGCGTATGAACGTCTCACTCCAAATACCCGTCAAGAAAAGGTAAAGTTGATTATTTTCTACTCACTCTTCACCTAAAATGGACAATTTGCATTACTTTTTTACTGCATATTTAGATTGACGACCTCGAGTTACGTATTTTCAATTCTTTATTTTAATTATTTATTAACACTAACTCATAATATGTACGCACTATACGGTAGAAATAATGTCGATCAGCTGCTTTTTTTTTAGCTCAATTTGATTAACATGTAAACCTTAGCAAATTTAAAATAATTCTGAAATTTTTTTTGAGAGGCAGATATTAGTGCTTAAAAGTTATAGAAAAAGTTTCAAAACAATTAAACTAGACGTGTGATTTTTTTTAATTAAGTTTTTAATAGTATGTCTCTCCATGGGAATTTAAAGCAGTTGTTATATATGTATATCAGTAATATTATTATTATTGGAGTTCTATCTATGAAATTAAAGATTGTAATTTCACACAAGAAAAGAACATACTTATTATACTTGCACACGATACAATATACTGAGCAATGTCACTTTAGTCTTTAATCTTCGCCCAGGAGAGAGTGCCCCGCCAGGTGAAAGGTGGGTGCGCGATAGCAGCGCCTGCGCGGCCGATAAGGGGGCGGGCAACACAACAACTACGCCGAGCGGCAAATTATATTTACGTAATAAGTCATTATTGCAAGTGCAATAAATAGATATTAATTCGCTAACTGACGTATGTTACAATTTCCTCCCTTTTTGGCAAAGCAAACAATATAATAAAGACAGAATATTAATGCAAAACTTCTTGGCTGAAAACCTATGCTCACGCGTAAAATTTATAAACTAAAAATTAACTTGTTGGCAATCACCAAACATACAAAACAAAGTATATTTTGAAAACTACAGATTCAAAATGAATCTAACAAATAATTAATTGCAGCCATGAAATTTCTTATTATACTTCTTAACCGAAGTTAAAGTTAAATAGAAAGGGGTGTTATCTAACACTAAAATGAACGAGAATTAAACGCAAAAATTGCACCAATTGTTTACCAAATTCACATGTGAATTTATTATGAAAATTAAACTTGATAAATTATAATTAAATTTTTAATTTAAATTAAATTGAAATATGGAAACAAAATTAAAAGTTTGATGAATTACCAGACTTGCACTAACTGACATTAGGACGCGGGGTTTTGCAGTCGAGCTGAGCGCCGAGTCGTGGAACTGAAATTGCGGTCTCGCGGCTTTGCGGCTCGTGGTGCTTTGGAGTGCGTGCGCTCGGCGGGCTCGGCGCTTGGCTCCGCCTGCTTGGCAGTGGCAGGTGGTGGCTCACCGCGTGTTGCACCCTGCGTTGCAGTGACTTGGATGGCGCTCCCAGAGTGCGGCCCATTCACTGCTGGCCCCCAGGCTTGCGTCTCAGTGCGGACAACATCTGAAACACTCGGAACACAGTCTTAGTTTGCTTCGCGCTGTTCGCGAGTAGAACTAGAAGTATTCTCTGCTCCATGTCCGCTGTGCTGCTCACTAATCTGTAATGCAATGCGCATTTGGTCACAATGACGCTTAATAACATGTCCATTACTGGTAATTATTTCATAATTACGAGGTCCCTTCACAGTTACACATTTTACCATACAACCAATTTTGACGACCACAATAGTAACTATACCAAACTTGATCACCCACACAAAACTGACGTGACGCGTTGTCTGATACGACGCTGGAAAGAGCCTTCTCCTCCCTTTTTTGGATTGGTCACACTCGCTGTGTAGGGATGCAGCTTGTCTAACATGGTACGTAGTTTGCGCCCCAAGAGTAGCTCCGCTGGCGAACTTCCGGTCGTCTCGCATGGAGAACTGTGGAGAGAGAGAAGCACGTTCGTGAGCTCCTTTCTCCACGATGTTGCTGGTACTTTTTCTAACATTCTCTTGAACGTCTGAACTGCTCTCTCGGCCAGTCCATTTGAGGCTGGCATGTAGTCCACTACTCGATGGTGCTTGATCAGATTTGCTCTTAAGAAGTTTGCGAACACCTCCGAAAGGTACGCTGGCCCGTTGTCCGAGACGATGTCGTCCGGAATGCCACGTGTGGCAAAAAATTTCCGCAATACACGAATTAGGTTGCTGCATGCCATTTTTTTACTAGCTCAATTGAAAGAGGAGGTTGAAAAATACACCTGTGAATTTTATGCAATTTTTTTTCGTATTGCATCATAACTAAAATAGGGATGAAAAGAGGTCACGTGACTTGGAGGCTTTGTCCACAACGCCTATGACGTCATTACATTCTTTGGTTCAATTATATAATAATTGTAAACAACCACGTTGCTATGGAAACAAATACTAATTTTTAATAAACAAGCAACAATGCAATAATTGTTTACATGTGTTACATAGATAAACCAAAGAATGTAATGACGTCATAGGCGTTGCGGCAGGCGCCTCCAGGTCACGTGACCTCTTATCATCTCCATTTTAGGTATTTTGCAGTACTAAAAAAAATCTCATAAAATTCATAGATGCATTTCTCAACCTCCTCTTTCGATTGAGCTACTAAAAAAATGGCATGCAGCAACCTAATTGTAGTTTACGAGGTGAGCGATCCCCCGGTTTCCTCGACTTCTATCCATCTGGAAGAAGCATCCACAACCACCAAAAAAGTTTTACCGAACTTCGGCCCTGCAAAGTCGATGTGGAGACGCAACCATGGTCTCGTGGGCACGGACCACGGTATTACGTTGGCTCGTGGTGGTGCGCGGGCTGTGCAAAAACACTCGTCACAGCTGCGCACTAGCGTCTCGATGTCATTGTCCAAGCCTGGCCACCAGACGTAGCTGCGGGCTATCGCCTTCATCTTCACGATCCCCTGGTGTGTGCGGTGAAGATGTTGGAGAACTTTCTCCTGCAACACCTCTGGCACAACAACACGCTCTCCTACAAGTAAGCAGCCTCTACTCATGGACATGGTGTTAAAACTTGCGTTGTAAGGAGCACACTCCTCCGTGAACTCGCTGGCTTCCTCGTTGTGGAGTACCGCGCGCTTCACGCGCGACAGTTTCTTGTCGTTCTTGGTCTCCGCGGCCATGTTCTCGATCGAGATGGGTGAGTCCGGCCTGGACTCTTCGATCATTAGAAATCCTCCTGGCTCTGGCTCGATGGTGTCATCTAACCCCTCGATCGGAAGTCGGCTGAACATGTCCGCGTTGCATGATCCTTGCCCGCACGGTACTGTAATAGGTAATTGTAATTATTGAGACGTAGTCCCCAACGCATCATATGTAATGGCATGACATCTGGGAGGGGCTTGTTTGGTCTGAACAAACCTAAAAGAGGTTTGTGATCTGTGAGAATTGTAAATGATGGTTGTCCGCTAAGGTACATATGGAACTTACAAACACAAAATGTAATAGACAAAGCCGCACGATCTATCTGAGCGTAGTTTTTCTCACTAGGGCGCAGAGTCCTCGACGCGTTGGCGACGGGTCGCTTCTGCTGGTTTGGGAGGACGTGCGAGAGCACCGCCGCCACTCCGTACGATGACGCGTCGCAGGTGGGCACGATGGGTAGCGCTGGGTCGAAGTGCATCAGCACCACGTCCGGTGACATCACCTGCTTGACATATGTCACAGCTCTTTCGTGCTCTTCGCACCACTTCCATACAACGCCTTTTTGCAACAACTCATACAACGGTTTGAATATTTCTGCTTTTCGGGGCAAGAAACGATCATAACAGTTAATATACCCCAACAATGACTGTAGCTGTTGCACGTTTTCTGGTGAGGGCATGTCCACGAGTGCCTCCACCTTCTCGCGCGTTGGACTCACCCCCTCAGCTGAGAAGTGGTAGCCCACGAAATCGAGCTCTGGCACTGCAAACAGACACTTTTTGATGTTTATCCTCAGACCAACGGATTTCAACCTGTCCAGGTCGGCTCTAGTCCTCTCCCAGACTTCTTCCTTTGTACGCCCTTGGATGATAACATCATCGTAGTAGATACCAACGCCTTTTAGCCCTGCAAGAAGCTTTTGCATGATTCTAAAGAAAATTGCACGTGCTGACGAAAGACCAAAACAAAGTCAGGTGGGTCTAAATAGACCTTTTGTTGTATTAATAGTTATGATTTTAGCTGTTTCTTCATCTACTGTTATTTGCAAGTATGCTCTTGCGAGGTCTAATTTTACAAAAAATTTACCCCCTGCTAACTTGTCCAAAATTTGGTTTACTGTTGTCATAGGATACACGTCTTTTTTACACAAAGGGTTCACTGTCCCCGAATAGTCTCCACATACCCTCATGGTCCCGTCTGACTTCACGACGAATTCAACTGGAGTGCCCCACTCTGATGTTGGGACGCTGACGTGGGACTTCTCGACAACCAGGAGGTCTAGCGCGGCATTCGCGCGTTGCTCCTTGGCGTATGGTACCTGCCTCGGCGGGAGGAACACAGGCTGCGCCCCCTCCACCAGCTCGATGTGGGCGGGCTCCCCGGTGTACTTGCCGAGACCAGGCTTGAAGACTTCCTCGTATCCCGCTAGCTCCACAGGCAGTTGCGGCTGGTCGGCGCTAACGAGATTAACACGACCTGGAAATTGTACAGTAATGTCAAGAATTTTGAACCAATTACGACCTAATAGGATTGGCCCACTATTTTTCATTACGATTAATTAACGATCATAATTTTGATTTTCATTGTTAATTTTTACATTTAACATTCCTGTAATTTTAAGTTTTTGTTTAGACCACGTTTGTAAATTTAAATCACATTTTTTTAATTGACTGTTGGACCAAAACTTTTTGAATTTATCTAGACCAATTAGCGTGTGACCCGCTCCTGAGTCAATTGCAAACGTAATTTCATGTCCATCAACACATAAAGTCATCTTATATTCTGACACAGCTGTACTCATGGTTGCATATATGTGCGATGCTGGTGTGTCAACCTCCGAAGTGGTGGCTTGGGGCGGCTCCTCGCAGTAGTGAGCGTTCTGTTGACGTCCACGACCTCTGCGGCTACCCCCGTGACCCTTCGGGTTGGACCTAGCTGGAGCCTCCTTCCCGTTCTCGGGGTGTTTGCTCCAGCAAACTGCTTCCCTGTGGCCTGTCTTATTACAAGCTACACAAAGATAATTTTTGTATCTTCATTTATCTGACTTGTGTGAACTATAGCCACAACGATAACATGGTTTTTGTTTCGCTGGCTGAAATGAGCGAGCTGGCGTTATGTCACGCGCTGCTGCTGCTTTCTTGCGATGACCCTGAACCTGCTGGCCAGGCGCCACCTTGTTGACCATCCTCTCTCCTGATGCTTGGCCTCCCTGGAAACTCTACACGTCGTTCCTTGCTGCCTCGGCTGACAGCGCCTTTTGTTGTACCTTGGCGAAGGTCAAGTCTGGAATCTGAAAAATTTGTTCCTTGAGCTTCATGTCTCTTAAACCTTTTAAAACTTGTCCCAGTAACGCCTGCTCAATATTTTCAAACTGACGATGTTCACTGAGACCGTTTATTTCTGCAAGAAATTGCGAAACAGATTCACCAGGCTTCTGAGTATGACCCAAAATTTGTCTCATTTAACCCACATGTTGGGTTTTGGGTCATAGAACTTGGCAAGAGTTTCTACACACTGAACATAAGTTAATTCTGTAGGTTTTTTAGGAATTGAAAGACTCCTGAGACAATAGTAAGCTTCAGTTCCCATTACTTATAATAGAGTACTATTTTACGCTCAGGATCAGTAACACCATTTGACTTAAAAAACTCCTCTAATCTCTCAATGTAAATTTCCCATGTCTCTATGCTACCAGGTACAAACTCGTACGTATTTCCTACTTTAATGTTAGAAGGGTTGGCAGCTAACTGTTGTGTGGGCATAGGAAAAGTTCCCAGATTAACTAAAGAAAGAAAGTTTTTCACCAGTGCTTCCGTTGCACTGCTTTTACACTCGTCGCCACTCTTATATATGTATATCAGTAATATTATTATTATTGGAGTTCTATCTATGAAATTAAAGATTGTAATTTCACACAAGAAAAGAACATATTTATTATACTTGCACACGATACATTATACTGAGCAATGTCACTTAAGTCTTTAATCTTCGGAGGCCCAGGAGAGAGTGCCCCGCCAGGTGAAAGGTGGGCGCGCGATAGCAAAGCCGGCACGGCCGATAAGGGGCGGGCAATACAACAACTACGCCGAGCGGCAAATTATATTTACGTAATAAGTAATTTATTGCAAGTGCAATAAATATATATTAATTCGCTAACTGACGTATGTTACAGCAGTATATGCTGAAAATTATATAAATTAATTAAAAAGAATCAGCTCATTGAATTGTTTCAAATTTTTTATATGTGGCTTTTAGGCACTCAAAATTTCAGGATGTTTGCGAATTTGTTAATCAAATGGAGCTAAAAAAAAACAGCTGCTCGACATTATCTCTACCTTAACTCGTGGCGGAAAACGCCAGACGCAGATCCAGGGGAAGGGGCCAGGAGAGCCATGGACCCCTCCCACCTCGAAGTTTCGAATTTAATATGCGCATTTCCCCTGTTCCATTTTTTTATTGGTCTTAAGAAGAGGGCCCCTTTGAAATTTGGTTGTGTATTCACGCCTGGAAAACGCTATGACGTCAAACTCATGACATGCTTTTCATTATATGCAAACCTGTGTGTTTAATATTACTGTGACGTCAGCGCTTTACACACATGATTTTTACAGTCTTAAGATGGATTTTCATGAGCGGTGTGACGCGATTTTGACTTAAAAGCTTTAAAATTCTATTATGCGGAGAGCGAATTTGCCGATTAATCGCGAAATATGGCCGCTATATAATGAATGTTACAGCAAGTGCGCATTATTCACGTCGCGTCGCAGGCTGGAAATTGCTCATAAAAATCCAACTTTACATTGCAAGGTTAAAAAAAATCTTGAAAATATAACCGAGTTTTTCTGTCTAAATATGCAATACAAAATTCATCCATCATAATTTATACTAAACTGAAAGATCAAATTACGAAATCATTAATATTTTAGTAAATTTTTACAATAGACAAGTAGCATCAATTTTTTTTAGTAGCTCAATCGAAAGAGGAGGTCGAAAAATACACCTGTGAGTTTTATAAGATTTTTATTTGTAATGCATCATGCCTAAAATAGAGATGTTAAGAGTTAAGAGGTCAAGTGACCTGGAGGCGGCGCCCGTGACGCCTGTGACGTCATTCACTACGTTCACATGACGGTGTTTAATGCGTATTCGTTGACGACGGATAATGTTATTCTTATGAGGCGACGTCAACGAATACGCATTAAACACCGTCATGTGAACGTCCTGATTTGAACTGTCCGGTCAAACAAACGATCGACTTTATAACGCTTCTAAACAACCACGTTGCTATGGAAACAAGCAACAATTAATTTATTGTTTACAAGAGAAGTGTTATATAGACGATCGTTTGTTTGACCGGACAGTTCAATGACGTCATAGGCGTCACGGGCGCCGCCTCCAGGTCAAGTGACCTCTTTACGTCTCTCTTTTAGGCATGATGCTGTACAGATAAAAATCTAAAAATATTCACAGGTTGATGCTATACTTGTCCATTCTTTTTTACTTCTTGAAGATTAATTACCTCGCAACAACTGTTATGTCTCAACTTCTCAATTGTTGTTACTGTCACAGGTTCAGTACAGTGTTGGACAAAGAAAGTGGTCCGAGGCGTCATCTCTGGACCAGCAGGCTCCGAGCGGCCTTCCTCCGGTCCTGGACCACCGCTGGAACTGTGAGTGACGTCATTAATATCCAGCACTTTCAGCACCACTGGACAACATGAACTTTACTCCTCCTTCACTTGATAGAGCTGCAGCTTTAATAGGCAGAGAGATGTAGATTTGTAATTTTGAGATATATGATGGAAAAAAGCACACCCTAGTTGAAAAAGTACGTCTTCAACTCATCCTTTACAAGTCTAAACCTAATCTTTTTACCTCTAAAACACATCTTATTTCTTCTTCGCTCAAAGAAAAGGTCAAATAAAGACAATATTTTTAACATTTTATGCTCAAGAAGAGGAAAAAATACGTAATCTTGTCTTTTTCACCTATTTTTTCCTCTAAAATTTTGCAAAATAAGAGGAGAAAAGGCGAGAGGAGAGCTTTAATAGCGAATAAAAAATTAATTTATTACTTACTAAGTTTGAAAAGTTCGAAACCCCGAACCTTATACCCAATAACTTTAACGTTTCGCTGGCTCTTCCGGAAAGGGGGCGACCACGGCCTTGATGCAATCCATCCTAGCATTTGCCTGCGACTGAGGGAAACGTAGAAACCTCAGCCAGGATGGACGCTACCAGCTTTTGTCAATGAACCGAAAGTGCAATGATCTAATGCCAAGGGAACCACATTATAGTGTAAAAGTGAAACGATTTACCCCTGGGTGGGAAACGATATTTTTGATACAAATGGTCACCCCTATATATCCCTCTTCTCATTCTTTTTTTGAGCCCACAATAACTCTCCTAATGTTTCCTCCACAGCATTCCCTGAAGTTTGGACGAACGGCTCCTCGGGTTTCCAGTCCCCCGTGCACTTCTCTACAGACCGTCTGCACGTGTCGGTCCTGACACGTGGCCAGGCCCACCTGGCACTCAGTACGACCTCTGACCCCACGAAGGGTGGCAACTACCTGGTGACCATTGGCAATCAGGTCAGCGAGGTGTGGCGGTGTGACGACGGAGTACCTGCCGGAGACAGGAGGAGAGGGTGCATCCTTGGAAAACAGCAGAACAAGGTGAGTCACCCTGTGACCTTTGTCAAGGTCATTTTGATTTGATTTACTTATTGGATCCAATAAAGAAAAATAATTGTGGATATATTGATAGATAACATTATTCATTCGTCATTGAGTCCTATTGGGGGAAAACTTGGGGGACTTTCACGAAGCACTTTAACCCCCACTTTAGCTTCGATTGTTATTCCTTGTGCTAAACCATTGGCTATAAACTTGGTTAGTCTCTATAATTAGCCCCTGGTTTAGGAACAGGGATAAATAAATATCGAGGCTAACGTTTGGGTTGAAGTCACTGTAAAAAATATTTGTAATTTTTCGTAAAATTTGGCATGTAATTTTACTTTTTTTATTGTTTTTGTCATTTTTTCATTAAAAATTGCAAATTTATTAATTTTTTCGTTAAATCACTGAGCAAAACGTTAAAATAATGAACTTACAAAATTTTATGTATTGTTACAAAAATTTACTTTAATATTTTTACATCGGGAAATGTTTTCAAAAACACATAAGAAACGTAAAATTATTCTAAATAAATGTAATATTACTTTAAAAAAATGTAAAAATACATTTTTTTTTGTTATAATTACAAAATATTAGGTACTATTACATTTTATTAGACAGTCGTAAGCGTCACAAAGAGACGCCATGACACACGTAGTTCTACAGCTTAGTAATTTAATGATTTGTGGTGTGTATAATTAGCATAAGACGCCTTTAGTGCTCGAATTCTTCGGTAAGTGTTATTCTATATTTTAAGTAGTAACTTGTATCGGTTTATGTGTTTTTCTGTAAGCAATGATGAAAGCATCATGATAGCTTGTTTGTTCCGGGGAGTCGATAGTTTTTGTGCAAATTTTAATCCTTATTACAATAGTATTTAAAAAGGGCAATAGGCCCATGCATCCATTATGCTTATCGTAAGGTATTTTTATTTAGAAAATTGACTTAAATCATGATATCCGTTTTATAAAATATACGTCTTTTTAATTTGATGACCTACAGTGCAATATTATGTTGCTTCTCCGCCGAGAGATTCAAAACTGCTGCTTGGTTAAATATGGTTATAAAATATTTAATTTTGTCTGTGCAATGTCAGGCCGATTGACTATTTTTGAAGCGGGAATAATTGCAAAATATTTACTTTAACATTAGAATTTGCGTGCGAGCCGTTTAGTAAGAGAAACATTTTATAAATCTGTTTCAAGACTACTGTTCGATGGACGTAAGAGTGATTTTTCCTGGTAGATTCTGAAAATTATTATATAAGTAGCAATATTAATATTTAAAAAATATTTTATACGTAGATCCTGAAATTCCTGAAAGCATTAATAAACGGTTTTCATTAACTTCATTTGAAAAGCAATAAATAAAATAAATTGTAACATAACTTTTAATATTATAAAAAAAAAAAAAAAATTATGTAGCTTTTAAACAACATTTTCTATGTAAAATTACATAAAAAAATTGGAAATAAAACGCCAAATTATAAACGTGTAAAAAAACGAAAAAATTGTATTTGGTTAAAAACAAAAATAAATATTTATTTACAAATGTTTTCGTTTTGTAATTATACATTTAAAATTTGTATTATCCAATTACAAAATTTTAAGTTTAAATACAGGTTTTTAATTTGGCGTTTTATTTCCTATTATTTTTTGTAAAAATACAAAGAATTTTTTTACAGTGGTGCTTCGTGAATGGCCCCCTATGTCTCTTTTATCTTAATTATAATATAGTTTTTTTATAATAAAAAAGAAATGGCATTTATACATAGAAAATAGTCCCCTGCAGGCGCGGATCCAGGGGGTAGCTGTGAAGGCTGCACTTTAATTTTTGATTTTACATGGGCCATTTTCCCAACTCAAATTTGTATTTTAACATTAGTCTCATCGCACCTAATGGAGACAGTCTCTCCAGAAATTGGGTTCTAATAATCATCCCCATTTATCTTTGGTTTGAGGTCACGTGACCCTTCCGCTCCATTTTGGTGGCTGCTGCACTCGGCAAATGTTCGTTAAGGCGAAATCAGATGGCGACAATGGCGATGAGACGCAATTTTGTCATACAAGCTGTGAAATCCTATGCGGCGAGTGAATTCGCCAGGTTGCGGCAGTGAAATCGCGCTATAATAGAGGCTTCAAGTGATGCGCTCTCGGTGCGCAACTATTTGTCACTGAGGTCAATCTTGCACTTGAAAATGAAGCAAAGTGTTTTTTTTTTAACTTTTCTCGGTTATAAATCAAATGAAAAATCTAAAACTTGAATTATCTACTTTATTTTTCAGTTTGGATCAAAGTTCCGTTAAGGAATTTTCCCTGAAAAATCTTATTCTTAGTGAAAATACGAATTCACGTTTTTTTTTACATAGGTTTGGTACAGCGGGTGGGAACACCGAAAAATCAGCTGACTTGAAGCCTCTATTGCGAAGATATTTTTTTAATCGCCAAATATGGCCGCCAATGGATGTCACAGCAAGTGCGCATTTTTCGGGTCGCATTGCATGATAAAAATTGCTATGTGAATCTACCTTAAAACATTTATGCTTCTCAGCGCATCAGCGCAGCTCGGCCTGTGATCCAGTCGCGGTTCAAACTTGCTCAATGTGTGCCTTTCATTTTAGTGCCATTCTACAACCTAACTACAATTGACAGCAAAATCGTTTCTTACTGCAAGCATAATTTTTTCCAAGTTTTTTTTCCCCCCTTTTTGTTATTTTACTAAGGAAAGAGAATCCTAAGTACCGAGGGTAAAAATAATAATAATAAAATAGTAATCACCATTAAAAATTCGAGAAATAGCTAGGCCCGGCCCGTTTGCAAACTGCCGATATTCCCCGCACGATCAAGCAGATTTCTAAAGGCGGATTCACATGACAATTTTTGTCATGCGACGTGTAGTGAATAATACGCACACTCTGTAACATCCATTGGCGGCCATATTTGGTAAATAAAAAAAGGGTATCGTAATAGAGTATTGACCTCAATTTTTTTTATTGCAGAAATGGATAGAGGGTGCAAATTTAAGTTATGCTTACCTGATTTTTTTCAGATTCTTTACAGATCGACCGTGAACTTTTTTTAAAAAAAACATTGAAAGTCCTTTTTGTGACGTCATGAGGTGGCAAGTTCTATCTTTTTCTTAAGGAGCGGCGTCTCGTGACGTCACGAAAAGGACTTTCAAAAGTTTTTCAGAAGTATTTCTAGGGCTATAAAAAATCTGAAAAAAATCAGGGTATCATAACTTTGCACCCTCTATACATTTCTGCAATAAAAAAATTGAGTTTGATATTTCATTAACACGATAATTTCCGCAATTCACTCGCCGCATAGGATTTCACAGTTTTTTGCGTCAAAATCGCGTCTCGTCCCCGTTGGCTCCATGTGAATCCGCCTTAAAGGTGGATTTTCATGGGTGATTTCCAGCCTGCAACGCGACGCGAATAGTGCGCACTTTCTGTAACATCCATTGTCGGCCATATTGGGCGTTTTAATAGAAAAAGAGCATCGTATTTAATGCGATTACCGGTGAATTCGCCGCTGCATAGGATTTCCCAGCTTTTACGTCAAATCGCGCCGCGTCACCGTTGTCGCCATGTGAATCTGCTTTAACTCCTTCACTTCTCAGACGGGGCCGGTACTCGGCGAGCGGTGGGTGCACCTCGGCCTGTCTCTGGCCCGGACGAACCTGCGGCTCAGACTGCTCGTCACAGCCGGCAAATCCACCCTCGTGGAGTGGACTGACACACAGCCGATACAGAACGTGCAGTTCATTTCCTTCCGTACAGAGGGCAGCAAGGGGCGTTGGAGACTGCATCACTGTAAGTAACAAACAGTAAAAAAAAAAAAAAAAAAAAAATGGGGGCAGTGGGGGAGAGGGGCAAAATGGGGTAGAATTTATGTCCCAGTTTAGCCTCGACTTTTTATTCTCTCTTAAATTGATTACAAAATATGAATAAGGGCCTATAAAATTTTAGTGCACTGCATGTGATTGGTTAGCGACTTTTTCATTATATTTTTGCGACCGTGAAAGATTTGTTTCTCCTATCGCTCCTATATATTCGTATGATAAATATATATATATATATATATATATATATATATATATATATATATATATATATATATATATATATATATATATATATATATATATATATATATATATATATATATATATATATATATATATATATATATATATATATATATATATATATATATATATATATATATATATATATATATATATATATATATATATATATATATATATATATATATATATATATATATATATATATATATATATATATATATATATATATATCTATATATATATATCTAAAACCGCGAATTTTTTCCTTTAAAATGCTTCTGCGCACACCTAACTTACTTGTTAGTTCCAATCATTCTGCAAGACGAAGCATTCTGACACACACTGTGATGTCCACAGACCGCGTGTTGGTTCCTCCGGCACAGGACACGGCCCTGGGTCTCTCCATACCGGAAGTGGGTGATCACGTGACGTGTCTGCAGTTCTTCTACTTCCTGCCTGCCGGACTGCAAACCTCTGTCAGAGTCCTCGACGCCTCGCACCAGCTGACGGTAAGAATCGTTCGCATTTCGTGTTTGAGAATACGCCATTATTTATAAGCCATGCACTCTACGTACACTTTGTAATTTTTCATGTAATTAACAAATTGAAGTTAATAGGGTCTTGCATGCATAAAGGATAATGAATTGAACAATATGGGTAGTATTTTTTATTATAGGATGAGCTAGGAATGCAAGATGGAAAGGTGATGATGGGAGTATACCAAGCGGATTCAGCGCGCGGATCTGGGGGGGGGGGGATGCACTATCCTGCAATGTTAAATTTGGGGTGGGAGAGGGGCGATCGCTGGGGGGGAAGGATGGTAACAACTCTTCAAGGTATTTTAAGACCTTTTGGAGGGGGCGATTGCCCTCATCGCCTTCCTCTTGGATCCGCGCCTGCATGCAAGGAATGCATGGTGATTTCGGGCCAATAGTCAAGTATAACTCTGTGGTGTGAGTTGCAGAAAGCAAAATTATACCTTGCATGTTAGCACATAAATTCCATCATCACCTTTCCATCTTGCATATCCCATGTCACAATCCTACCCATAACCTTTGCATGACCCTACAAACTTTAATTACGTGAACAATGCTACAAGGAATTGGGTGCATTGCTAGTTATTTACGGTCTTTTCTAAAAAAAACATAAGAATTCAGAAGCAGTAAGACGATCATCTCCCTGTGTTGCCAGCCGCGAATCTAGAAAAAAAATTCAGGGGTGGCTGAAAAATTTTGGGTGGGAGGGCTGCCTCCATAGGGCCAATGTTAAAAAAATTAGAGTGAGGGAAATACCTTTATTTGTCATGTTAAATCGATTATATCTTGAGAGGGGGGGGGGGGGGCACTAACATTCCATCTGCGCTTGTTATGTGCTCAACTAGTTTGTTTGTCCAGGGAGGCGACACGTGGCAGTCGTTGAGGGTGGAGGTTGAAGTACCGCCAGGACGGAGGGACATGGACCACGTGGTCATCTCGGCCCCCTCCCGCCGTTCCAGCAGCCCCGCCCCCGTCTTCGCCTTGTCCGAGAACGTCGTGCGCTGTGGGGTGGGGGGTGAGAGTCAAACGGACATATACTTTAGATGAAAAATTGCGTCTTCAACTCATCCTTAACACGTCTAAACCTATTCTTTTTACCTTAAAAACACATCTTATTTCCTCTTCGCTCAAATTGAGGATTGAGGATATTGGGTCTAATTAATTCCTCCCATTTTGCACCATTTTAGAAAAAAAAAAATAAGATTACGTTTTTCTTCCTCTTCTTGAGTATATAATAAAAAAAATACCCTTGACACCATTTTACCTTCGGGTGTGGCCAGGCCGATATTTAGCTTTGCCCTTTCCTGCACTCTTCTGGGCTCCTACTACCAGATCTGCGCAGCCTGCAGCGGCAGTGCAATATTGCAGGGCAGTGAAGTATAGACAGCCGTAAGCTGCCTTCCTTCTACCAACTCCATAATCAGTCACACCCATCCAGAGTCACGAAAAGTCTGCCGTGTTCGGGAATCGAACCGGGGACCTCTCGGAACAGAGCTAGGGGTACTATATATAACCACTACACTACAGAGCGGTTGTGAGTATAAGAAGTTAAAAATATTGTCTTCCGATCTTACTTTCATTCATTCTTTTCTTACTTTTAGTGAAGAGGAAATAAGATGTGTTTATGAAGTAAAAAGAATAGGTTTAGACGTGTAAAAGGTGAGTTGAAGACGTATTTTTTTTTCAATTTTTCAACTAGGGAGTATAATTATGTAACTTTTATACTTTATAGTATATTATACCCACATATACAGTATAGTCCGATATACAAGAAATGGAATGCTGAAACCATGCAACTTCTTCACCCACGGCTTACTGATTACAGTGATTACTTTAATTTTTGTCAAAATAATGACAGTCGTATTTTTAACATTGCAGACCACTCGGTGTCCAAAGTCAGTGTGGAGGACGCGAGTGAGCTTCGTAGGGCAAAGTGTGTCGACCTGACTACTTTGGAGTTCGCGCAGGTTCAGAGCCGCACGGAGGAAGCCGCTACCGTGTTCAGTAAGTGTGTGGAGATAATGCAGTTGATACAAGAAACCAAGGATGTTGTATAACTAGATGGATAGGTGATGGGATCCGTGAGGAGGAAGTGGGTGGTGGCTAACAATGTGGCGCGGACCTAGGGGAGGGGGGCTGGGGTGACTGCAGCCCCCGTAATGTTTGATTTAACATCATGCATGCATGGGCGATAAAGGCACTTCCCCTACTCTAATTTATTTTTTAACATTGGCCTTATGCCCCCCCCCCTCCCCCGCCTCCCGCGAATTTTCTGGATCCGCGTCTAGCTATATATAATTATTTAATTCGTATTAATTACCATGGCAATGTGAAGCCAAAACAATACAGAATGTTTCGCCCAGCAGGATAAATGGATTTTTGCCTCAGCAGCTATCTAATTCAATGCTATATTGTTATATTATAGTACTAATTAACCCATTCTTCTTATAAGATCCTTGTTAGAACTATTTACTTAGGGGACAAATTAACTTTCATCAGCTGCTTTTGCCGCCAATATGACGTCATGTCGGAACCCTGATACATCACACCACTGACTTTTTAAGTGTATTTGATTGACTAGCGTAATTAAAATGAATGTATTTTCCATTTGAAAGTGCTTTTCCATACTGCGATATGTCACGCGAGGCTTGGCGTGGCGAGAAAAGCGCACTTGCAGTGAAACTGTATGGCGGCCATATTGGTGAGGAAAAATCATGGCGCGATTAAATCACTGCACTGCAGGAAAGCGACTTTTCCTCGCCAATATGGCTGCCATACAATTTTACTGCAAGTGCGCTTTTCTCGGCCCGCCAAGCCTCGCGTGACATCGCTTCATGGAAAAGCGTCTTTATTCTACAAAGGTTAATACGCTGTCAAAGATGCCGCTTTAAGATGGATTCACATGGTGATTTTTATCATGCGACGCAACGCGAATAATGCGCACTTGCTCTATTATCCGTTGGCGGCCATATTTGGCGATTAATAGAAAGAGAGCATCGCATATCGTAATTAACGCGATTCCCAGCGAATTCCTACCGCCGCATAGGATTTCACAGCTTTTACGTCAAAATCGCGTCGCATCGATCGCCGTTGTCGCCATTTGAATCCGCCTTTATGCATTAGTGCTTATATGCTGTAAAATCTTTGACGTACAAATTTAGTACTCAATTAAGTGGAGTCAATTTAAGTAAAAAATTGTCTTTGAATTTAGTGTTTTAAGATGATATCAAGTTGATTGAGTCTCGGTGATGTTCGCAGGCTGCTACGGACGCAAGCTCGGCTCCAACTGTGACGTCACGTGTGGTGACACGTGTCGGGGCGTGGCCGTGTGCAAGGCTGACGTGTGTTCGTGCGTCCGTGGCTACACATCCACCAGCTCGTGGGGCACCACGTGCAGGGAGAGTAAGTCCTCGTCAACATCTGTCTATTACTTAGGCTGCTGTCAAATTTGAATATTTTATCAAATGTTAATTTACCACTTTATTTATATTAATTTCTTGTTTATTGAATAAAGTATTTCCATAATGTATAGATGCATGATATGTAGTAAATCTAGAACCTAAAAAAACATTAATGATATTCACTAATGTCAAATTAATCAATATCTTTTATATTAATCTAATGAAAAAAAAAAAAATAGAATTCTTATAATGTCGCAGTTTTCAATTGTTAATAATATTTAGATGATATAAAACAAACAATGAGAATAAATAAAATTACTTTTGTTTCATATGATGCTGCAAATTTAGAGACATTTTGGTACATTTTCAAATTGAGAAAATTTGTTTCAGCCTAAGGAACATGCAATTTATTAAACAAAAGATCTCAGGTGCATCAACGTTAAAATTTACAATTTTTTTTCAAAATCAAAATGTCACTATATAATAACACATCGATCTCTATTCAACTGAAGGCAATTTCTAAAAAATCAGCGAGTCTTGTAGTAATTTCTATGAAACTTGGGTAAATTCGTAATTTTAAACTTGCAAGCAGGATTTATTTAGAAAATTTAGAAATCTGTAATAAAAAAATTAACATTTTACGTGCTCCCAATATTTACTTGTCAATATATCCTTGGTGGATCATGCTCACCATTAAAATGTTTAGAAGACTGTGTGGTGAAATGAACATCTTCTATTGCCAGTTACATTAGAACTAACTGCATGCCCGAATTAAGGTGGATTCACATGAGCATTTCCAGCCTGCGACGCAACGTGAATAATGCGCACTTGCTGTAACATCCATTGACGGCCATATTTATCGATTAAAAGACAAAAAGTATCGTAATTAACGCAATATTTGGCGAATTCACTCGATACATAGGACTTGTACGTCAAAATCGCGTCGCCTCGCCGTTTTGCCGCTCATGAAAATACATGCCCTTTGAAAAGAAGTATAAAAAAGTGGATTCACATGGTGATTTTTATCATGCGACGCCATGCGAATAATACGCACTTGCTGAGACATCCATTGGCAGCCATATTTGGCGATTTAAAAAAAAAAGGATCGCAATTAACGCTAGTTCGCTGCCGCAACCTGGCGAATTCACTTGCCATTAATAAAGGCGGATTCAGATGGTGACAGAAGCGGTGCGACGTAATTTTGTGCGATTTTGTCACATAAGCTGCTTTGAAATCCTATGAGGCGAGCGAATTCGCCAGGTTGCGGCAGCGAAATCGCGTTATATTGCGATGCTCATTTTTTTAATCACCAAATATGGCTGTCAATGGATATCATAGCAAGTGCACATTATTCACGTCACGTTGCATGATAAAAATCACCATATGAATCCGCCTTTACAAGAGCGATTTCCAAACTGCGACGCGACGTAAAAAATGCATAATTGTAACATCCATTGGCGGCCATATATATTTGGTGATTAAAAGACAAAGAGTATCGTATAATAAACACAACATTCAGTGAATTCACTTGCCGCATAGGATTTATACGTCAAAATCACGTCGCCTCGCCGTTGTTGACCCACCTTTTGAAATGAAGTATTATAAGAAAACAACCAGATCCACAATGACGAATATATTTCAGCCTCCTCGGAGCCGAGCAACTTGAAGGTCGAGGGGGTGGTGATGCCATATGATGTTACGATCAGCTGGGGACTCCCCAAGGACTACAAGGACGGAGAAATGAGCACGTGGAGTCTCTCCGCTCAACCACTCAACTCGTCACTGCTCAACCGGACGCTGCTCAACCCGCTCAACATCAAGGAAAACGTCGGCAAGGACAAAGTGTTCTCTGAGAAGGTACGGACTATTTTAACGATTGATATTTATTATTATTATTATAATTATATTATTATTATAATTATGGCTTTTTCTTGCTTTCTTCTTCATAAGCACTAACACCGGGCTCAATTGAGCCAAGGTGCAAGCGCCCGTACCAAACATTGAGAGGTACAAATGCGGGGTGCTACAAGCTCAAAACCTTGCGCACAATGTTAGCCGTGCCTAGAATAGCAGCCTTCTGCATGACACGCATGTGGTATTCTTTGAGAGCCAACTTCTCTCTGGCAACTGATCAGTCTTTGGTTACAAGACCGTTACTAGAGATCACAACTGGAACCACATCAACACTACGGAGCTGGTACATGTCTTTGAGCTCAACAGCAAGTGGTTGGTACTTGCGCTTTTTCTCCGCAACTGTGGTCACAAGATTTTCGTCCAGCGGGACAGCAATGTCGACAATCACCGCTATTCGAGCTTTCTTGTCGAAGATAACAAGATCAGGTCTGTTTGCTTCAACAGCTCTATCTGTGGTGATGGCAGAATCCCACAGGATTTTTGCATCCTGATTAAGGAGAACTTTTTCCGTCTTGCACTTATAGTAAGGAACCTTTGTCTCAATGAGATCAACTTTCATGGCCAAAGCTTGATGTACAACTTTGCCAACAGAATTGGCAAAGTACTCTTGTAAGTACTTTTTTATTTTTCCCCCTAATTGGAGCGCCAGACTTTCGGCCATCGTGTTACTCAGCCTCTACGGAAACACATCCATTCGCCCCTGATCCAATTTCCCAGGGCTTAAACAAATGGAAAGTGTCACCGCAGTGACCATCAGCCCCGCCATTATCGAGCTTTGCACCCTCTCCCCCGTCCCCATGACCCATCCGTGAGCGCCGTTCACTGTGGGGTCGGGCATTAGTGCTTTACCCACCCGTTCGGTAAGATCTCGAGAGAGACAAACAGAAGACTGAATAGTACCCCACCCACAGTGAATACGCCACATAGCGCTCGCGCCCACCCCCCACCCACATTTACCCATCCCTCGCCGACACGGCGACTCCTGACTTGCGTCAAGTAAGTCGCCGTTCCGTCAACCCACCGCTGCCACCCAACGGGGTTCAGATGCACCGATGACCATCCCCCAAATGAGTGCAGCCTCCTCCTTCCCCTTAAAACCACCCTGATGGTAAGGTGGCTGATCCCGCGGACCTCCCCGCCACTAGGTGCAGCGAGCAAACTGATCACGCAGGTCATCCGGGGACTCCTTCACGCAACCTCCGACAATTGCGCTAGGGACCGTTACGTTTATCCTCCCAGGGGCAGATGGAAACCCCTGAGAGTCCCCAGCATTGCCAGGATTTGCCTGTCTAACTAAGAGGAAACCGGGACAGGCACAAGCATGCATCCACTCTTCATACCAGGCAGTGCCTGAGTATGGGCTGAGAAGGATCACAAAATCCCTGCCAGACTTAGAAACCCATCTGTTGGAGCTCGGACCGCCGCATATGATAAGTCATATACGACGGCACAAGCAGCCCCCACACCGCGACAAGGTTCAGACATATAGGCACATCTCCCTGTAGTGCTTTCACATGCATTTCACCCAATAACCAGTTGCTTTCGCGCGCAGTAGGAAAAAGAGAAACATGCAACATGCTACCTACAGAGGGTTGTCTCACCCCACATGCCGCCACAGGCACCTTAACTCCCTTGCAACAACAATCTGGGGCATAGCGCAGCATGCAAAGCATCTGACACCGATGCCTTCTTGCATGAAACGTAGGAGAAAAGGACACATGCAGAAAACAGGCAGGGAAAGACGTGGGGGTTATTATTATTATTATTATTATTATTTTTTTTGAGACACTACTAGATTGCCCTGGTCATAGGACAGACCCAGCAGTGCCTCGTTTTTTCCCCAACAACGCCCCTTTGGAGTGCCAGACTTTCGGCCACGGTGTTACCCAGCCTCCACGGAATCACACCCGTAGGACCCGGGTCTATTACCCCGAGCATGACGTACGAGTAGTGTCACCGCAGTGACCATCAGCCCCACCGCGACCGAGCTTTGCACCCTCTCCCCCGACCCACAATCCCCGTCCGCGAGTGCCGTTCACTGTTGTGTTCGGATATTAGTTTTGCTTCACCCACTCGTTTGGAGAGCCTCACCTTCAGACCGCTGCCTCACCGAAAATATCCATGAGGAGCGTTCGTCATTCGAGTGTCAGACCTAGGGGACTACTTCCTGACTGCACGGGCCACTACGATACATTGGCACCACATCTCCCTGAGCCTGCCGGCTGGTCACCATACACGAAACATAGTTCCCCCCACACAGTGAATACACCACATAGCGCTCGCGCCCACCCCCTAACCACAAAAACCCCACCCTACACTGACAAGGCTGCTCCTGACTTGCGTCAAGTAAGCCACCGTTCCGTCAGCCTGCCGCTCCCACTATGCAGGTTTCTGGTGCACCAATAACCATCCACCCACAGAGCGGAGCAACCACCTCCATCAAAACCACCCTGATGGTAAGGTGGCCGATCCCGCAGACATCCCCGCCACTAGGTGCAGCCGGTAAACTGATCACACCGGACATCCGGGGACTCCTTCACGCAACCTCCGACAATTGCGCTGGGGACCGTTGCATTTATCCTCCCATAGTCTGCTGTTAAACTATGAGAGTCCCCAGAATTGCCGAGATTTTGCTGCCTAGGTACTCTGAGCTCCGCGGCAGCAGGGAGAGCTCAGGCTCCATAACCGGTTAGTGGCTATGGCCTGAGGGCTGTAGTTAAACAACCCCCAGGTGGAGCCCCAAGGGCGCGGTCCCACGCGTCGCGTACTGAACATTCCCCACACAGTGTTTAGCATGAGTCAAGAACAGCCGGGTGCCCTTTATTATTATCATTATTTTTTTTTTATTTAATTAGACACTACTAAGCTGTCCCATAGGTCATTACAAGACAAACCCAGCAGTGCCTCCTCGATCCCAGCGCTCCGCACTCTCGTGCATTAAACTCCGGGGCTGCCTTTTCATATTTTTTCCTTTATCGGTGCACCTCACCCAACCTCCCCATGGGCCCGAAGTAGACGGAGGGAGCCCAGCAACACCGCCTTCTGCATGGCATCCGCTAATCGCTCAGCAGATCCACGGTCACCTGGTATTTGCCACAGCCCAGAGACCAATGAGTCGGGAACTCCACCCATCACCCCAAACAAAAGAATGACCAAAACAACCGAATGTCCAGCATAGCTCTGCCGCAAGTCCATGGCAATATCGCGGTACTTATCGCGTTGTTTGGCATACTTTTCCGTGAGGTTCTGGTCCGAAGGAGCAGAAAACTCCACCACGGTCAACGCTTTCTTGTGCTTCTCAAGTACCACGATGTCTGGCTTGTTGGCATGGAGCTTGCGAGTGGTGGGAAACGAATAGTTCCAGAAGATCTTCACCTGGTCGTTTGCCACCACTGCCTCAACGTCCCCAGGAGCGTATGGTATGACAGGTGAATCGTCAATACCGAAACGGTGCCTCAGATGGAAATAAAGCACCCGCAGTGCTGCTTTGTGCCTCTCGATGTAGAGAGTACGGGCATAGAAAGGACATGCAGAGAAAAGATGCATAGTGGTCTCGGGAGAATGGAAGCACGCCCGACATCTGGTGTCTAGCTGACGACCAAAGATCAACGATCAACTGCTGGTACACCAGGGATGCAAACACACCATCCTGCATCTTAATGATATTGCTTTCTGACACGGTAGTCAGCCCATAGGAGCGAAGGAAGGCAAAAAGACGCTCCCTGCAAAGGCCCTGGCTCTCGAAGTTCCATTAGAACATGCAATGCATGCTCTTTGCCACGTGCCCTCGCAAAAGAAGACACACCTCCGCCTCCCTCACCCTCTGCTTGGTGAGAGCCTGAGGCAAACCTGCAAGGTTTACTCCTGGCCTTGACTCCGGCTCCACCAAATCCAACTGTACTTCCAATGCCCATGCCACCCTCTTTGCTGCACTGAACAAAAACGCTTCCACTGCCCCACAACTCATGCCCATTCACAAGTTGAAGATGGGATATGTGCTAGCTACCACACGACACGCCATACTGATAACCATTTGGTTGTAGATGTTCTCAACTCCGAGCAACCCTCTACCTCCCTGATCACGTGGAAGGTAGACCCTCTCAACAGAAGCCCTCTTATGGTGGCTCAAGTTTGAAGACATGACTTTCCTCGTGATGGTATCAAGGCCCTTCAGCTCTGCCATGTTCCATTTCATGGCACCAAAGGTGTAGAGCATGACAGGGAGGGCTAGCATGTTGGTCGCTTGGATCTTATTGCGACCCGACAACCTGGAACTCCAGATCTTCTTCAGGCGTCGAACATACTCCTCACGAAGCACCTTCTGGCACAATCCTGTATCCTGAACGTGACTTTCACTCACGCCCAGGTACTTGTACCGTGCTTCGGCATCGAGATGTCTAATGATGCTCCCGTCTACCAGCTCCATGCCTTCTCGTTGGCTACACACCTTGCCAAGTCGAGTGTGCAGGACCGCACACTTGTCCAAGCCCAACTCCATCCCCGTGTCTGCTGCAAAGCTACTAACAAGATCAAGAGACTCCCTGAGCTTGCGTTTGCTAGAACCATAGATTTTCAGGTCATCAATGAAGAATGCATGTGTGACCTTATGGCTCCGACACGAAGGTGGGCCACCCATGTACCCATCTTGTTCTCAAAGTAAAGCAAAAAGGGGCAACTGGGAGATGCAGTAAAGTTTGGGGCTAAGGGAGTCACCCTGAAACACTCCCCGCTGATATGCCATGAACCCTGTGTACGACACTCTACCAACAGCCTTACACTGGAAGCGAGTCCTCCACAGCGGCATGAGGTCCCCAATGCATCTCACCAGTTCGGGATGAACATTCAAGATCTCGAGAAACCTCAAGATTAAGCCATGCGATATCATGTTGAAAGCTTTCCTGAAGTCCACCCATGCCAGAGAGAGGTTCCACTTATGCTGTATGGCGTCTTGACAGACGCAGCGGTCCAGGAGAAGGTTCTCCTTACACCCCTCGTGGCCCCTCCGTGCCCCCTTCTGCTCTTGCAACTCAACCCAAACTGGCTGAATGGAGTCCTCCAGTAGCTCATTCAAACAACCAGTAAAACCTTTATACTCGGTGTTGAGCGTGGTGATGGGTCTATAGCTGGATAGAAGTGACAAGTCCCCCCCTTTGGGGATCAGGATCGTGCGTCCCTCCAGCAACCAAGCAGGGATCTCCATCGTGCCCCTTAACATGGCGGTGTAATGCCTTGCCAAGTGAGGATGCACAGCCGTAAACTTTTTCCACCAGAACATTTGAATCTTATCAATGCCTGGCGCTGCCCAGTTGCGCTTTCCTGGGAAAGATCGGGCAACAAGTTCTACTGTAACATCCGGGCACACTGCCTGCCTATCCTGCACTCTCCGACAAAGCTTCTCAAACTCGGAGAGAGCCTGAGACTCGACGTTGAACTCGACACTTTCCCCATAAATTCCCGCCCAGAACGCACGGACTGCATCCGCCGTAGGAGGGTTGTGTGGAGGCGCTGGTCTCTCCCGCTCCAAAAAGCGGCGCGTATTGTGAAGGAAGACGTTATTATCCTCCAAGCACTGCAAACGACTTGGCTTCTTTGCCTTTATAGCCTTCAGGGTGCGGATTCGATCCTGCAACTTCTGTTTGGCAACAACCAAAACAGAAAAGCGTAGTCTTTTAAAGCGTCCATGTTTAAGCTAAAAGTTGCTTCATCTTCTGGGAAACTGGTCTCCCTGAACGGACAAACTCCACAACACTCTGGATTCGTGACGCACCCCGTCTGGAATCCAGAATCCTCTCCTCCAGATCTGCTCTCTGCCCACGGATCTTTTCCTGGGCACTCGGGCCATCCTGCATCTTGGGAAGCATGAGTTTCTTAGCGGCAAAGACAGCCACGTTGACTTCCATCAACGTTGACTCCAGAGTGAGGCATGAGAAAAGTGCCTCACTCATCGCTACCAAGTCTTGTGCTCAGATTTTCCTTCTCTGTCTCCGAAGGAATGGTCGCTTTTCGAAACGCAGACTGGTCTTATCAATCTCCTCCCTCAGCTCTGCCTCAATGTCCCTCCCTTGCACAACAACAGGTCAGGCTATGCCTCATCTTTAGAGGAAGATGACGAACGTAATTCCACCGAGTCTGAGACAGAGGCTTGCGAGCTAGAAGCAGAAGAAGGCGTCTGCGACCTGGGTAAAATTCCCCGACGCCCCAGCACAGCTCTGGCATGGTCACTCAAGTGCTGTTTCGTTACCCCCATCTCAGAAGACGGGCAATATATCCCCTGCGCTGAGGCTCACTAGCTTCGTAACAGACAAGCAGTTCGTCACAAAGCTCCTCCGTCCACCTCAATCGCCCATGTAGAGGCTGGTCCCTTTGTCCCCCACCACTTGGTGCAGCCGACACATCCGAGATGCTGGCATGGTCGGAGGGCCTTCGCATGTTATGCCTAGGAACCATTTAATTTATACTCATGTTGAAGGGGGGCTTGCCCATACCACAGGGTCCCCAGCATTGCCAGAATTTGCCTGTCTGAGTAAGAGGAAACCGGGACAGGCACAAGCATGCATCCACTCTTCATACCAGGCAGTGCCTGAGTATGGGCTGAGAAGGATCACAAAATCCCTGCCAGACTTAGAAACCCGTCTGTTGGAGCTCGGACCGCCGCATATGACAAGTCATATACGACGGCACAAGCAGCCCCCACACCGCGACAAGGTTCAGACATATAGGCACATCTCCCTGTAGTGCTTTCACATGCATTTCACCCAATCACCGGTTGCTTTCGCACGCAGTAGGAAAAAGAGACACATGCAACATGCTACCTACAGAGGGTTGTCTCACCCAACATGCCGCCACAGGCACCTTAACTCCCTTGCAACAACAATCTGGGGCATAGCGCAGCATGCAAAGCATCTGACACCGATGCCTTCTTGAATGAAGCGTAGGAGAAATCAGCAATCATGCAGGGATTGACGTGGGGGTTATTATACTTATTATTATTTTTATTATTATTATTATTATTATTTTTGCTTTAACTGAACTCTGTTGTAGGTTACTGGCCACAATTAAGTGACTGAATTGAATTTAACCTCCCGGCTCTTCGTGGACCCTACTTTTGTGAGTCCCTTCCAAAGTGGGCCATGGCCTAAGCAATCGATCCCTGCGTTCGCCTGGTTGTGACTGAGAAATCTATGAAAACCTCAGTCAGGATGGTCTGCAATTGATGGAGGATGCCATCAATCACCTCTCGGATGCACGAGTGTGTGTTCTTTAGCAACCGCCACTTGTGAAAAGTTTTGCGGTGCATGGGATTGAATGCACGACTAACCGATTACGAATCAGAGGCGCATACTACTGCGTCAAGTGCCCGGTTATAAAATTGAGTAATTGACGCAGTGGAATACGTATTATCGATAATTTGTAAATTTGATCCCAGCATGCATCAACGTACATATCTAACATGCAATCCTCCATCAATTTCTGACCCTCTAGAATATAGTTTCAATGGTGCCTTCGGTCACAACTAGAAAGTGTTGAAATGGATTGCAAGATTAAGGACTGAAAATATTGACCTGAATACTTAAAAATCATTATTCTAAACTGAATGTAACTGAAGTACTGAAAAACAATTTATTATCTAATATTCAATAGTGTGCAATACACTGCGGGCCAAGCTTAATTCACATGCATCTAAAACCAGTATTACACGATACAATTTTACAAGCAATTTTTCCATACAAAAAAATTTAAGGTAGAGATAACGTCAGTCATCGTTTTTTTTTTTTTAGCTCCATTTGATTAATATTTAATCCTTAGCTAATTCACAAAAATTCTGAAACATTTTTGAGAGGCAGATATATTAGTGACTAAAAGCCGTAGAAAAAATTTAAAAACAATTTAAGAAGACGATTTTTTTTTTAATAATTAATTTATTTAATTTTCAGCATAGGGCTCTTTCCCATGGAGAGTCAAACTAAACACTAAATTAAAAATAATCGGCTCGTTTAATTGTTTCGCAACTTTTTCTATGGCTTTTAGGCATGCACTAATATCTGCCTCTAAAAAAAAATTCATAATTTTTGTGAATTTGCTAAGGTTTTCATGTTTATTGTCACTGTATGTACCGCCTGTGGTCAAATAAAGTATTCTATTCTATTCTATTCTATTCTATTCTATTCTATTCTATTCTATTCTATTCTATTCTATTCTATTCTATTCTATTCTATTCTATTCTATTCTATTCTATTCTATTCTATTCTATTCTATTCTATTCTATTCTATTCTATTCTATTCTATTCTATTCTATTCTATTCTATTCTATTCTATTCTATTCTATTCTATTCTAATCAAATAAAGCTAAAAAAAACAGCTGACCGACGTTATCTCTACCTTAAAATTAATTTTTTTTTGTATTAAGATGACATATTCTTGTAAGAAAAAAAAAATTAATGGAAAATTGTGTCGTGTAAAGCCGCATTACTCGAAACAATTTTTCTAATTATTAATTGGATACAATTTTTCCTTTCGATCAAGAAAACTTTCAACTCCATTCCATTTCATGCGGAAGAAAAAATTGTAAGCGAAATTGTATCGTGTAAAGCCGGTATTACACAATACAATTTTTCTAACTATTGCATACAATTTTTCCTTTCAAGAAAACTTGAACTCCATTTGTTTGTACGGAGGTGAAATTTTCTTGCAAGGAAAAATTGTATGCAAAATTGTATCGTGTAATATATAGGCTTAATACAGGATTAATACTGGCATAATACAGGATTATCAATGCCGCGAGTCAATGAATGGAAAATGGAAAAAGTGCGACATTGCCAATTTGGTGCTACACCTGGAACCAAACAATAGCGGAACTGCACTATTTGGCAACGTTGCTTTATTTTTACGTAATTGGCTGACAAGCGCGGATCGGGAACCGGAGGCTGCAACCCCCCACGAAATATGCTGGATTTAAAATTTATGGGCAATATAGGCATTTGCGCCAATCTATTTTTTTAAATTGGCCCTAGGAAGACTTCCCCCCCCCCCCCCCAAAAAAAAATCCTGACTTTTTTTCTGGCTGGTGGCACTCATTATATTTCATGACCTTGGTTAAGTTAAGAAGAAAACAAATTAATAGGGTAAAATTTTGCAGTTGCGCCTGCTGCCCGGCACACACTACAAGGTCTCCGTGTTCTTCATGTCTACCTCGGACCAACCACGTGACCGCGGCACCCTGGAGGTGATGGTGCCCCCTGCCCCACTGACCATGCCTTCCCAGCCTCGACTGAGGGCCACCCACCCTGAGAACCGGACCGTAAGAATCAGTCTGCCGCCCGTGCAGTCAGACATCGCCATGCCCAGGTACCTATGACCTTTGGAGTATTATAACCGATCGAACCCTTATAGTTACTGACTCAGATAGCTCATGCAGTAATAGTTTGCAGTAAGACAGATATTATTATAATCCGGGGGGGGGGGGGGGGCTGAAGTCCAAAAATTTTGGATTTAACATGGGCAATATAGGCACTGCTCCCACTCCAATTTTTTTTAACATTGGCCTTATGAAGGCCCCAAAAAAATAATTTTTTTTTGAGCCCCCTGCGAAATTTTTTCCTAGATCCGCGCCTGTTATAACCACATCGAAATTAATGAACCCTTTTAGATACAAAGAAAATATGTGGAGAGAATATCTTTCCCCAACATATTCATTTTCAAATTAATTACTTACAGTATTAAAGACCAGACCCATTAAATTTAAAAGGGATTAACACAAAGTTATATTCAATTTAATTATGCCTCGTTGGCAGATAGAGAGTTGGTGGGCACGATATTTGACACCTCACTTGGAAGAACATTATCAAGTTATTGATCAAGTTATCAATATAATTTGTTTTCCCCTTTAAGGATTGACCTCAGTTAATTCAGATCTCCGAATCGACCCCCCTTAAATGCTGCAAGATTTGCAGAGGACTTAGGACTCCACATCAATAGGTGGCCTGTAAATTTTGAAGTGGATAGGTCTTAATTATCAGAACACTGAGATAGAAGTTTAACATTGGCCTTATGGACGGAAACCGGAAATGGAGCTATTGTGAGGAAACCACCCCCTTGAATATGTTCAAATCATAAGCGATTGAGTTTTAGAGAATTCTCGAAATTTTATTATTATTTTTTTTTTTTCGATTCCGTCTGACAAAAATTTTCTTTGATTAACGTAGTAACTGACAGTGAGGTCAATCGTTATAAGTACCCCCCTTAAATCGAGCTGTCTGAACGCTCACCACATTGTTCCCTCTGCAGCAGCTACCTGCTGGTGGTTAGCACATTGCCACAGTTCGGGGACTCCCCGGCGAGGACCTCCGATAAGTCTGACCTTGAACGCCGGGTCAGTGACCTCGTGATGCTGCACTCGAGGACCGAGATGTCGTACATCGCCGTGGAGGTCGAGGTGATCGCTTTGGGACTGACGTTTTGTGACATTGTGACAGGGGTTGTAGTGGTGTGGACAAGAGGGGAGGGGGGAAGGGAGGCAGTATAATATAGAATGGACGCTAGAAGTAAAGACGAGACACGGAGATGCTACCACCACACGGGCAGCGCCGAAATAGTAAACGCAGATGACGATTGTTCTTTTGGAGCCAAAAAGTGTACTCCTAAACCGTAAAATGTAACTCCGAGCAGTTTTTACGAACAAATCTTTTTTGCTCCAAGAGGGCGATCGTCGATCATCTGCATTTTTTAGTTCGGTGCTGCCCGTGTGGGGACAACAGTTCCGTGACTTATCCTTAATAGTACCTGTATAGTGTCCTTGGAATAGAGGAAATTCATGGTTGAGGGAGGGTCGTCTCGTCTTCCCTTCTCTTTCCTCCGATGTCGATGAATGCATTTGGTATTTTTTTTTGGAACACAGACGTAAGGATAATAAATAAAAAAAATCCTAAATTAATTGTTTCTTATTTGAGGGCAATGCAAACATTTACTAAAATATAAAGTAATGAATTTAGAAATTTCAGCAGCCAATCTAAATAGATCTCATTATATTGAGTTCATTTATACTTGTATATATACATTGAATGAACATGATTATGCAAGTTTTGTTAATTTTATTTGTCAAATTACGAGTCACTTAAATTAAGGATATACAGTCTGGTTTAGCAAAATGCTCAGTACTCAAGTTAAGCCGGTGCATTTCCATGCAGCGGGGAAAGCGAGAAATCAGAGGCTCGGGATTTCCTTGCCTTGCAGGGAGCGATTTTATTTCCAGCATGGCCGCCATACGATATTGAAGAAAGTGCCCTTTTCTCGCCCCGCCAAGCCCCGCTCGACATCGCTCCATGGAAATGCACCTTTAACCCGTGATTAAAATTGAGGCCAAAGTGGGTCAAATAAGTTCTTATTGAGTCCATTGAGGTCAGCACCTCGATCATCTCTACTGTAATCTCCCCACACACAGGTGTCAAACTCCACATGGATGGAAGTGGAGGTCGGTACGGGTTTGGTGCGCTCCACTCGTCACGGACAGTTTACGGACCGATCGTTTGACCCGTGCTGCCTCTATCGGGCCGTGGTGGTACTTATCTCTCAACATAACTTGGAGGAGCGGATGGCCGCCTCGTCGCCTCTGATCATCGATACCTTGCCGACCATAGGTGAGCACGTGACACCTGGCCGTCAGGTTGCCTTATGGACCCTGACTACACTCAATATGATCATAGTATATATCTGCCGCCACAGTTTGAAAGAAAATTCGTAGCATAAATATATTCAAAACACCAAGTTGTGAATACATGATTTATAAGTCATTCAATTAACCAAAAATTACATAACTTTATGAATAATACATGAAAAGGATCAAAGTCGATACAAATATAATATATAATATAAGTTATATTATCACCCTAAAATTAACATAGTATACAAACTCAAGCCAATTTAATAAAATACAAATTATCCATATACGTATATCCCTAATTCAAAATTATATAAAATTTAAACTGAAAGGAAGTCAAGAATCGTTACAAAATCATTACAAAGCAGTATACCCTAGTACTAATTTACGTGATAAATCTTTCATTTCGATAATCTTTAACATTATAGTAGCATTTCTCAACAAGAAATTTTTTCAATAATTGTGTAAAATTACTCTGTTCAGATTTTTTCTTCAACGATCCTGGTAAATTATTGAACAGTGATGCACACATAAATCGCGGATCGCTATCAGCGAAAGAGTGATTATGTCTCACAATAGATATGTCATTCTTGTTTCTAAGGTTGTAATTATGATTATCATGATTCATAACAAAGAGATCCGGGTGCTTGCGAATGAATTTAATAGATTCGTAAATGTAAAGAGACGGCAAAGTTAATATATCTAATTTAGGGAACAATGTTTTACACGAGAATTGACTGGGCTTAAAACACATAGTCCTTATTACCCTTTTCTGCAAGATAAAAACACGCTTAGCATGAGTAGCCGCGCCCCAAAAAATAATCCCATATGACATTAGAGATTGAAAATATGCATAATACAAAGTACAGAGAGATTTGATATCCATAATTGGTCTTAATTTAAAAATTAAAAAACATGCTTTGACCAATTTAGAACTAAGTGATGTTATATGAGCTGACCAATTCAACGTGTCCGTTAACATTAGACCAAGGAATTTCGTCTCCTGAACAACATTTATGCTGGTGTTGTTTAAGTAAATTAACGGTGACAATAAAATCTCAATACCTGGGCTATGAAATACCATTATTTTTGTTTTCTTCACATTTAACTTTAGCGTGTTATTAGAGCACCAGTGTGACATTCTGCCTACTTCATCACGTTTTTCAGGAATTATAGAGAAGTCATGAGGTTTATGTAAAGGAATTGAGTGCGAAGTATCATCCGCATATTTGTCTATTTGGCCTAATGAAAAAATGTTGAAGATGTCGTTGGAGTCAACTATATAAAGAAAACCACCCATAATTGAACCCTGCGGAACTCCGCTAGTAATATTTTTTTATAGACGAGCGAACATTACTAACACCATGTTCGTCTGTATGTCGTATTTCTACCAACTGTGATCTACCTGTCAAGTATGAGCGGAACCAGCTTAAAGCCACACCCCTAACACCATAAGCTTCAAGTTTCTTTAATATTTGTCCGTGATCAATCGTGTCAAACGCCTTACTCATGTCATATGACAGTGTAATGCATTCCCTATTGGAATCAATAGTATCCATAATTTTACATATTATATTAAATAGAGCCAAATTAGTCGATTTTCCTTTCTGAAAGCAATACTGTCTCGGAGAGATTGCATTATGATATTGTAAAAAAAATTCTAGTCTCGATAACATTAAGTACTCTAATATTTTAGATAGCGCCGGCAGAATGGCTACTCCTCTATGATTATCAATGCATTCTAAGGGTCCATCTTTATGTACACAAATGGTTTTAGCTGTCTTAAACGCATCCGGGAAAATACCTTGACTAAACGAAGAGTTCGCGATTATGGAATAAGGTTTAGAAATGAGAGATGCACAATCGATGAGTATTCTCCCAGGAATATCATCAACACCACAACAATTTTTCTTACAAACCTTACGTATAACTGACTCAACTTCGATCGGAGTTGTTGGAGAAATAAAAAAACTAGGAATGTCATAATTTCTATAAGAATTACAATAATCACATTGGCAGTTATCACTTTTTGGTGTATTATTATATATCGCAAAATGGGAACTAAACATTTCCGCTACCGCTAAAGGATCATCAATGGTCTTATTATCAATTTTGAGAGATATATTTTTTTTCCTTAACCCTTTTTACTCCTGCTTCCTCATTGAAAATAAGCCATGCTTCTTTACTTTTGTTTTTAGCAGTATGCAACCTATTACGACCTAATTTTCCTTTTTTTTCTCTACTAACAAGCTTATTATGATTCTTTTTAGCTGCACTGTAATCTTTATTATTAATTCCAGAATTATTAATCTTTGACATGTCAAAAATATATCTTAATATTTCACTAGATTTATGAATTGTTTCATTAATATAATTGGCATTATCATTTTTGCGCACTTTCTTCATCACTAAAGGAAAAAAACATATTAAAATAATCTTTAAAAATATCATAAAAATAATTGTATTGGTCATTAACATTAATGATATTCTCAATAGGTGCCCAGTCAATTATCGCTAAGCTATTCAAAAATCCAATTTTAGCGTCAGATGAAAAAAACTCTCCGACAGGTATTATATATAGGATTTTTCCGAATCTCAGTATTAATGAAAATTACTTGAGCAAGATGGTCAGATAAACACGGGTTAAAAGTAGCTGAACTTAATTCATTAATATTGATATTTGTAAAAATATTATCAATTAAGGTGCAGGATGACTTAGCTATTCTAGTAGGAGAAAAAATTGTTTGGTTCAGTTGAAAAGAATTGATAAGATCCATAAATTTATCAGCAGTGTGATTTTTTTCCAATAGATTAATATTAAAATCACCGCATAAAATGATAACAGAATTTTTATAATTCGAGATAGCTTGAGATAATATATTTTCAACTATTTCTAAAAATATGTCAATATCACCCAACGGTGATCGATACAAACATATAAAAATATGAACCCGCTTATTTAACAAAACTTTAATGCCACAACATTCACAATGAAATTCAACGCTCTTAAACTTAATGTTTCGCAACTCAGTGTACTGTACACTCTGTTTAATCAAAATTGCCACACCACCATGTATACCATCCATCCTGCAAAAAATTGATGCAACATGGAAACCCTTAATGTGAAGCAGCTTTGGTGATTTAGCAGATACAAAATGTTCAGATAAGCAAAGAATCATTGGATTAATATCATCAACTAAAATATCAAAATTTTTATTTGAAATAGACTGTATATTAAGATGTACTATAGGGAAATTCTTATTATGTGAATTATGTAATGAATATTTTAAATTCGTCTTTTCACCTTTTTTACTACTCCAAAATTTTTATCAGGTTTAGGTGCACGAGGTCTCAAGCAAGGAATATTTTTAGGAGTCAAAAAATTACATGTAGTGACAGTATTATCAACAGATTGATTAAAAGTGTGCGGTATATATTAAGGTAAAGGAGTGCAGCAATCAAATTTTGGATTTATACATATCGGTTCATAGTATAATTAATGTATTCAATTGCACGATATAAATAATATGATGCAATCATTTTAATTTTTGTTTATCATTGATTTTATGAGTACATCCATTATGTACTTCCGAAATTATACAAAAACTCTGACAATATGTAATATGAATTAGGATTTTAGGTTTCCAATATTAGGTATAAACATTTAGTTCACATATTATCATTCTTCATTCGGAATATTGAGCTGACATGATTTTGTTGCAATAATAAGCTATTATAAGCTGTTTCTTCTATTTCAGGTGAGAAATTATGTGTGGTGTAACTTAGCATATGAAATATAGCTCATTGTCTTGGTCACCTTAAATATTATGTAGCGCACTACTGCAACGAGATCCTGAGTAAGCTGCATTTTTAAGCAGGTAGCTCATTATTCGTGATGACTGTGATGAGAGACGATATGCAAGTTTGGGTTAATAAACAGCAATAACGTCTGCAGTCAACGACTGTAAACTGGGAGGACGGCTTAGAACGTGTGTTTTAGGATTCTCGATACTCGACAATTCTCGTCAACCATCGGTAAAGCTCACGAACTCGCGCGCTGTTAACCTATTTACATCTATTTTTGAATGTTTGCCGCTACTATTAGCATGTAGCCATAAATGCGCATAAAAAGCCAGTCATGGTTTCGACATGGTGACGCGTTAAGGCGTATTCAGATGGTGACAACGGCGATGCGACGCGAATTTGACGTCTGTGAAAATCTATGCAGTGGCGAATTTGCAGGAATCGCGTTAATTACGATGCTCTTTTTCTTTTAATCGCCAAGTATGGCCGTAAATTGATGTTACAGCAGTGCCTTATTCACGTCACGTTGCATGATAAAAATCACCATGTGAATCCGACTTTAGTGACAAAAGCATCCGGCTTTAAACTTGATTCTTCCTCTTAATAAAAAGTTCTTGGTCTGCAGGTACGGTAGGACCGGTGCTACCCTACAACGTCACGGTGGGCTGGAAGTTGATGGACTCGATGACCTCAACCCTGGCGCCCCTCAACTGGACCCTCTCTGCCACGCCGCTCGACTCCAGTCTGCAAAACGAGAGCATGATGGGGGTCATCCGGAGGTCTGGCAGCGTTCTGGAGCCGGAGAACATGGTTTTCGGAGCGAGGGAGGAGGTGGGACTGGGAATGATGAAGGGTCGTCGTGTAGTGTTTGCTTTGAGAGAAGAAGAGAGGGGTTGTTTTTTTTTATGTAAATGGGATCCGGAGGACGAAAGTGCATAGAATTTCTTTCCTCGAATCCTCTGTATGGTTTATAAAGTTAATTTATTAATCACAATAATTTATTATTTTCATTCATTTAGGCGAAAAAAAAAAATCAAGGGGGTGTAGATGTGGGGGGCTTCCTTCATTTTATGCCAATGTTAAAACAAAATTGGAGTGGGGGAAATGCCTATCTTCACCACGTTAAATCCGACATTTTGTGAGAGCTGCAGCTCCCCCAGTGCCTCCTCTCTCCCCTGGATACAAGCATAAATGCATTATATTTTAATCTCAATCGTAGGCAAAATATTAAACTACGTTACCATGTACTGTACATCAAAGAGAATTTTATAATGTTGTGTCGTTTATGAACGATTTAAGTGCCCTCAGGCGCAGATCCAGAAAAAAAATGTGGGGAACGGAGCTACTTTCATAAGGCCAATGTTAAAATATAAAATGAAGTTGTGGAAATGCCTATGTTGCCCATGTTAAATCCAACATTTCAGGGAGTCTGCAGCCCCTTAGTCCAGCCCCCTTCGACCCGTGCCTAATAGACTTTCGAGGCTACGGAGTAATAAATATTTTGTTTTGTTTCCACTGAAGTAGTACTCATTAAAGAGGGTACCGTATAATATTGAAGGCTCAGTAGCCAGTTCTACAGGCTCCTATCCGACAGCTGCATTGGACAGGCTACTGAACGTGGCATCGTCTCTGATTTTCCAGCTGGCGCTAGTTCCGGCCACTCGGTATTCGGTGACGGTGCGACTCTCCACAGGGACGCTCCTCTCTCTGCCGGTGGAGGTGCCACCTGCGCCGCTGCTGCCCGTGGCCTCCCCTCGAGTCACCTCCCTGGACACTGACAAACAGACCGTGATGTTGCGCCTGCCACCCGCCCAGCCGGACAACATGCAGAACAGGTAACCCTCGGTGACGTGTGAATCAACAATAGACAACCCGAAATGAAATAAATTTCATCTTTTCTTCGCTATTAAACTCTCCTTTCATCCTTTCTCCTCTTATTTTGCACCATTTTAGAGGAAAGAAGAGGTGAAAAATAAGAGATTACCAAGTATTTTTTTCCTCTTCTTGAACAAAAAATATTAGAAATGTTGTCTTTATTTCATCCTCACTTTGAGCGAAGATGTGTTTTAGAGGTAAAAAGATTAGGTTAAGACGTGTAAAGGATGAGTTGAAGACGTAATTTTTCAACTAGGGACCTACATGAAAATTTTTATTGTAGAGGGTACCAAATTACTTTAAATTTTTCACATTTTTTGAGTCAAGGGTCTATTTTTACATACAATATAATTATTGAAAGTGCGGCCACGCACTCTGGACTAATCAATTAGGCATTTTGGTCGTATCATTTTTATTCAGGAAGCAGAGGGTGGCAACATAATTCAGAAATTTTTCAATATTTATTTAATTTCCCTGTTTTTATCAACAATGAGAGCATACGATACCCTAACGTACGTAAGCAATAAATATTCTTATCCTGTGACACTGTGTTATCACTTGTGCCTGAAAATTTCTTTCGTGTTGTGCGCAAAATAATAATTTCAACATGTAAATATCCAATCTCTTATTATTATAAAGTTTATATGCAGAGTAATTTTATATTATTATATCTCATGTATTTCGCCATCATGGCCACCCCTGTTTGCAAAGAACTCATTATATATAAAAATCATCAGCATTGTAAGTCATGTCCATGGGAAGTTACCTTAATTGCATCAGTAATAAAAATGTAAGTATTTTAACTGACTTCTCGTGTATGCAGCTCGTACTTCGTGGTGCTCACCATGGAGCCCCGGTCTGACGTCAGCGAGATGCCCGCGGCGATGAAGGACGTAGGCATGAGTGACGTCATGATGAAGGACGCGATGATGAGGGCTCGGCCAGGATTGTCTGCGGAGATGAGTGACGTTATGATGAAGGACGCCAAGATGGACCAGCAGATCCTAGCAGCCCTGCAGGACATGGGGGGGATGATGGACACGCCCTACTATGTTGCCGCTGAGGTCGAGGTGAGATCAGTGACCTTTATATTACAGTAATCTTCGTTAAAAATTAATACCTGAACGTTTTTACTTTAATTTTATACCTATACACTTGAAAAGGGTAAAAAGAAGAGTAGGAAAGTTTCTTTACAATTACCAGAGACTCGTTTTACATTTCAACATTTACCAATAATAAAATTTAACTAAAGAAACTTGAAAACTTCAATCAAGATGGTCGGTAGTGACAAGCACCTTCCGAATGCACCAATTTGTGGACCCAGTTCTCAGATGACAAAATCAAGTCAAGCTAAGTTATTTGTATCGGGATTTGAACTATGACAAAAGAGCTTTGATTTAAATCAAAGCTCTCTGCTATGACCACTGGCTATAGTTCAAATTGTTCCCTATTTGTAATTTCAGCTGTGAACGATACAATGAACACAGGTACATAATCAAGGTGGGTAGACCTTTACCCACCTTGGTATATAATTGGTCTCCAAAGACGTGCTAGAATGCTAGAACCTGTTGCATCATCTTTCCTCAAATATTTCCTGTCTTCCTTTAATCCGAGTTTTTTTTCTTTAAGTAAAAACTTTCCTTTTAATTAATTTTTTTCCATCTAATAATTACATATCCACAGGCAGTGGTACAATTCCATAATCCTCTCATATTCACTTGCTCTCTTGGTGACGGACTGGAAAGTAGCTATATAATGGGCGCGATTCACGAAGCAGTTAGCCAGGTTTTTAAACACGATTAACTAGGTGGTTTAACACGTAAAACAGGCATAGTTAAATGTGATTAAGCTAAACGTGGTTAGAAACCTGGCTATTTAACTGCTTTGTGAATCGCGCCCAATAGTGAAAGCCGTTTGTCACCTTCACAATAGACAATAATGGTTGCATTTTTTTATTTCATAATTAGAAAATATACATAAAATTATGCTTTTCTGAATTTTTTCAGATTTTTTGGAGTGCGGGAACTAATTTTAAAAAAATATTTAAAATATCTGAATTAGGGTGGTACACCTGATGGGACAACCGTGACATCATCGACAGCCAATCACAACAACCATGACATCATCAATAGTCAATCACAGCATGACAAATGACGTCACGGTTGTCCCATCAGGTGTACCACCCAAATTCAGATATTTTAAATATTTTTTTTAAAATTAGTTCCCGCACTCCAAAAAATCGGAAAAAATTCAGAAAAGCATAATTTTAGGTCTATTTTCTAATTATGAAATAAAAAAATGCAACCATTATTGTCTATCGTCCATCCAAAGAAAAACTAAAGAAGACTATCCCGTTACCTTGACCTTACATCCCGAGAAGGTGTTTTGGCAGCTCCGGGATTATAAAACTCGTGTCAAGGGACATCATCGGACTTGTAACTAACTCACCATCTATAAATCAGCAGCAGGTAATTCCCCTCGTGTTTGCCTGCAGGCTGGCTCCACATGGATGGAGGTGGAGCTTGGCACGGGCTCGGTTCGCTCCGGTCGGCATGGGAAGTTCCAGGACCGTCCGCTGGACCCGTGCTGCCTCTACCGAGCCTTCGTTGTATTAGCCTCCCAGAATGGGAAGGACATGAGCTTCGAGGTTTCAGATTCTACTGAGATTCTCATGGATATCGGTGAGTTTATAACAATATAGTGGAATGTTCATCGGGCACTACATTTTGGCCATTGGAAACAGAACTAACATTTAAAACAGACAATACATTTTTTTAAGTGACATTGTCCTTGATGGGGGCTAAACTATGTGCTTGACGCCATCTTGGATCACAAAAAAATAGGGATAGTGTGTACGGGAGCCGGAATTCTCGTCGAAAGACATTTGGTCGTAGGACTATTGGTCGCAGACCTTCGGTCGCAAGGACATTTGGTCGCAAGGACATTTAGTCGCAAGGACGTTTGGTCGCAAGGACGTTTGGTCGCAAAAAAGGTTTAATTTTATCCGTATGTTTTTTTTTGGTATTTTAAATTTCTTTCGAATTCAAAGTTCCATTTGTAATGAATTCAAATTAATTTTATATACAAGCTAGGGCAGATCCAGCTCGCGGCTCTGGGGTGGGATATATGGTGGGGAAGGGGGAGGTTGCGGTGCCTATCCCGCAATGTTAAAGTTTGGAGTGGGAGGGGTGGCTACGGGTGGGTTTGGTAACACTTTCAATGTATTTTGGGACCTTTTGGCGATCGCCACCCCCCCACCCTCTTTGGATCCGCGCTTAATTTGATATTCATCGTCTATTTGTCGAATGTTGCAAATGGTAATGAAACTTTAATAAACTAATGAATTTGAAACTTTTATGAGGATATAATATATTATATTATATTAATGGAAGGTATGGTGTAGAAAAAAAATTATTTCTGTTCACTCTCCGTTATAATTAATTAATCCATCCACAAACACACAATTTTTAATTTACGATTCATTACTATTTACTATATATTTTTAGTTCTATATATACGTTATAATTAAATTATACCGAATTCATACAGATATCAACATAACAGTGTGTTGATCACATAACTTCAAACTTTTGCAAGTGCTTACAGAACTAGTTACACGTGTGCATGACGATCACGGTACGGTTTTATTTGACAGTGAAGTAACACTCTTTCTTTTTATAATTTTATTTTATTTTTTTTTATTTTTTTTTTTTTTGACTAAATTTCCTTGCGACCAAATGTCTGCGACCAAAAGTCCTACGACCAAATGTCTTGCGACGAGAATACCTAGACCCAGTGTATACGTCACCTTAACCTGTTTCTTGGGCCAAAAGTATTTTTTCTTTGTTTAAATTCTCAGGTAATTTGATTGCCTCGGTTGCCAGGGAGATGTATTTATTTTTGGATTTGAAAATTTCAAAATGCTTTCCATAGCCTCTCCCCCCCCCCTCCGAAACGCGCCCTGTATTACAAAGGAGGTATAAATTGGAAAAAAAATTAATAGATATTTTAAAGAAAAATAAAAGAATAATTGGAGAAAGGTGTAAGAGGTATTGGACGCTAATATTCACGAAGAGAGTTCTCCAGGTTTTTTATTAACTTATTTAATTTATTTTAACGTCATTGAATTTCACTGACACAAACCGCGGTTAGTGAGAAAGCTGTTTGGAAAAGTTTTGGACAACTGTTTAGCGCATATGGTGATCGAATCTTTCACTTATTGTGACTTCCATGAACGTTATAACTTGAATTAGAACTCCATTATTGTTCCAACTTTGACACACATATAACATATGGCAGGTACTTTTAACGTAGGCCAAAACTTGGTACAGTTGTTTTAATTCATAATTCTCACCAGCTCTGAGGATTGATTGAAACTTTATATAATAATTTTAAAGTAGCATCGTGACGCTTCACAGGCTCGACTCTACAAGCAAAGCTTAGGATATTCTGGATCATTTTTTTCAAACTGGGGGTAGATGTGACCTATATAAATCCATCCGGTTCAGCATTCACCTCGTCTTGACTAAGGGAACCGTGAAAACTTCAGTCATAATTAAAAGCAATTAATATAGGATGACATATTATGTCAAACACCTCTCAGATGTCTTAACTCTAGAGTTACCACGGACTGTTTTCTCCTTCGCTTTACCAAAAAGGAGGGGGGGGGTTAAATATACCCACTATTTGAATCACCATGCAGATTAAAAAATATTTAATAATGTCTTTTATTAACATTTTCTTTTCTTTTTTTTTTGCACGTTGCTGGGAGGATAACTAAGGATTGATTTTTTTTCATATTTTTTCGAGCAGAATTTTATACTTTTCCCGCTTTAAAAGAGTTGTTATTTTTTTTGACCTCCTCCTCCTCCCCCCCCCCTTACGTATTGATAATGCTATAAAGTTGTGCAGTCACTACACAAGTTTTGTGCGATTACAAATCAAATAAAAAATTCTCCTAATACAAATTTTAACTAAGACATCGTTTCTTCTGCCAAGACTCCTGGATCTTCAAGAACACCTTTCTCTTCAGCTTCCTGGTGGTCCTGGGGGTAGTTCTGGTGGCTGCCGCAGTGGCGCTGGTGGTCAGCAGGCGATGTCGCCATTGTGCCGGAAGGACCGTCCGGTGTGGCTGTGTGCGTCGGAGGAACGCGACTGACGGTGAGCCTCTCCATTTTACTGCAAATTTGTTAGAGAGAAAAGAAGCTGTGACGTCACACTCATTTCTTATGTGCTTATGTTAAAGTACTAGTAAACCCGGATTAACATGTCTTTTTCTTTTAATGACAGTCTATAGCAAGGTCCAATTTTAGGTTTAAAACATGTGTCATACTTCATTGGTAATTTTAATTATTGTTTAAAAGTACGAGGGTCTGACGACAATGGGCCACAAGGCTCCTCTAGCTTGAATACGATGTGTGAGACCCAATGCAATATATCAGTTTCTTTTGACCGAGGGGTGTCAGCGTAGTCACGGTTGATCATGTCAACAACACGAAGAGGACACATTGAGAAGGCAATTACTATTATTTTTCTTAGTTGTAAATTTTTTTCAAGGAGTTGAACAATAAGGGTAACCCTTCCTGCGGCACGCCATCGATGTGTGGGTTGTGTGGGAGGAGGGTAGGTTTGGGGGAGAGAATAATTGTCGCACCCTCGCCCGCCGGGGAGTCGATGGCAGAAAAAAAAAAAAGACAAAGTCTTCCGACAATTTCAGTGATTTTATATCGTCAGATTAAATTATTTTTCCTGATCTTCACAAGCGTCGCAGGAAAATGACACTCCGCAGGTTCATTTATGGAATGTAAATTCATTTGCTTAAAAAGTGTCAACTCTGTGGCAGAGTAAACAAACTTTATATTTGCTAGCAAAGTGAGCAAATCGGCAAATGCTTTGACTTTTCTTTCACATTTTGACCCAGCCGCTTCTCTCTGTGGCCGAGTGTCGCGCATCACTGAATAGCCAACGTTACAAGCTGTTTATACGGGAACTATAGGGTGAATGTCGTTTTTTTCGTGCCCAGTATTTTTTAACTACCTATGATACATGATATATATTAAAGACAAAGCCAGGGTTTAGAAATCCCTTAAGTATATTTTAAGTTGAGAGTATCAGCCACATTTGTGAAATAGTGCCGTTGGTGCTTTGCTGGTTATCCGCATACATTTTACTTGTATTTTTTGTATTTTCTTTTGTAATTTGGATGGAATAAAATAAATAAATAAATAAATAAATAAATAAATAAATAAATAAATAAATAAATAAATAAATAAATAAATAAATAAATGAATGAATAAATAAATAAATAAATAAATAAATAAATAAATAAATAAATAAATAAATAAATAAATAAATAAATAAATAAATAAATAAATAAATAAATAAATAAATAAATAAATAAATAAATAAATAAATAAAATACATGCATGGCTATGACGTCACAGCGTTTTGCAATACAGTTATATAAGAGTGTTGGAGACTTCAAAAACACCTGAAAATATAAATATTGTCACTACATTACTCAAGTTTGCTATCCAAATATACCACAAAACATTTTCATGAAAGTTTTCTCATTTAAGGTGAGATAACGGCGGTCAGCTGTTCGACGTTGGTCCCTTTGACTAACATGTAAACGTTAGCAAATTCACAAAAATTGTGAATTTTTGTTTGAGAGACAGATATTTGTGCCTAAAAACCATAGAAAAAATTTCAAAAAAATTTAACGAGCTGATTTTCATAAATTAAATTTTTAGTTTGTCTCTCCATGGGAAAGCCCTATGCTAAAAATTAAAAAAATTAATTAAAAACAATTGGCTAATTAAATTGTTTTGAATTTTTTTATGGCTTTTATTCACTAATATTTATTTTGTCTCTCAAAAAATTTTTAGAATTTTTGTGAATTTGTTAAGGTTTACATGTTAATCAAAGGGACCTACATCGAACAGCTGACCGCCGTTATCTCTACCTTAAAACCAGGCGCGGATTTAGGAGGGTGCTGGAGGGGGGGGGAGGGCCACCCCTCAAAATTTTGAATTTAACAAGGGCAATATAGGCATATTTCCCCCACTCCAATTTTTTTTTTTACATTGACCTTATGGAGGAAGCCCCTCCTGAATTTTTTTTCTGGATCCGCGCCTGCTTAATACAGTTTTTCCATATACACTAACGATGACTTTGTGCAGTTGTGTCCTACATGCGAGCTCGCTCCGTGCTGTTCCGACGCAGAGGACAGAACGCCTCCGTCTCCATCGGTGACTTTGACAACGAGTATGCAAATCATTAGATTGTCACGCCTTGATGTCATCAGTAATGTCCAGAACTGGCCGGAATAAAAAACGCTCTCGAGAAAATTGAACTAAAGCCGGTATTAAGCTAGTATTACATGATACAATTTACGGGTCTAGGATGTTTGGTCGTAGGATGTTTGGTCGCAGGATGTTTGGTCGCGGAATTTTGGTCGCAAGGATGTTTGGTCGCAAGGACGTTTGGTCGCAAGGATATTTGGTCGCAAGGATGTTTGGTCGCAAGGATGTTTGGTCGCAGGGATGTTTGGTCGCAAGGATGTTTGGTCGCAAGGAAGTTTGGTCGCAAAGATGTTTGGTCGCAAGGATGTTTGGTCGCAAGGATGTTTGGTCGCAAGGATTTTTAACTATTAATTATAAGAATTATATGAATTATTGAAAGGCAGTGTAGGCTACTTTTTTTTTCGTGATAAGTATGGTCAAATAATGCACCAATCATAAAGCCACGAATGGTTATGCTGTATAATAGCACTTAAAATTTTAAAGTAGTATCGGACAAAATCATATATAGGCTACAAAGAGGCACACAATAATTTAAATAAATAATCATTTAGTATAGATTTATTCATTTTTTTTACATGACATAGAAAATCCATCACAAATACTATCTTACAACATGAAAAAAATTATGTACTTTGTACCATCTACTTTGAAACTTATAACGTAATTTAATGAATTTAATCAATAAAAATGTAAAAAGAAATATGTTATAATATACTATATAATACGATAAGATAAATTATGTATTTTTTTCGAATTAAACAAAAAAACAATTCACATAACATTAATATTATTTTTTATAAACTAAATACCAAATTTCACATAAAAATAGTTTTTATTTGATAGAGAAAACAGTAATGACCATACTAGAAGGTGAAATTGTGGGCAATTCCTCGAAGGTAATGAATATTGTCATTCTCATCGAAATTACCTACGAGCTCATGCGACCTATGAGCAGATTGAACTGTCTTTTTTTTTTGGGCATTTGATGCCCTGCAGATAGTTGCTCGACCTTGAAAGCACACAGAGCTTCCTCTTTTTGCAAGATGACAATAAGTTTCCATATGTTAGGATGATCACAGTTTAAATGTGACTGCAGTCCTCTATGCCACGCCTCCAAAGCATTAGTTGTTGTCGGTGCTTCATCTAAAATTGATTCATACTGATTCCATTTATGTGGGGAATAGAGAGTATTTTTCCTATGCCCCCTACGGTTTCTTTTACCAAGAAACTGTTTTTCAAAGTAATTGAGAACTGGCTCCAACTCAATAGGCAAATAATCAATTAAAGCCTGAAAAGCATTTTCTAAATATTGTAAGGGGACCATTGCTAGAGCGGCTACAAGTCTACATTTTAATGCAAACTCTACATTTTTCTTTGCACAAAGAAAAAAAGGGCAAAAAAAAATTAATTTAAATTACTTTATTATGCGACCAAACATCCTTGCGACCAAACATCCTTGCGACCAAACATCCGGCCTTTTACGACCAAACATCCTTGCGACCAAACATCCCTGCGACCAAACGTCCTTGCGACCAAACGTCCTTGCGACCAAACGTCCTTGCGACCAAACATCCTTGCGACCAAACATCCTTGTGACCAAACATCCTTGCGACCAAAATACCGCGACCAAATATCCTGCGACCAAACATCCGGCTCCCACAATTTACCTAACTACTGCATACAATTTTTCCTTTCAAGAAAACTTGAACTCCATTTGTTTGTATGGAGATTAAATTTTCTTGCAAGGAAAAATTGTATGCCAAATTGTATATGATGTAATACTGGCTTTACACGATACAATTTTGCATACAATATTAAATTTCCTTTCAAGAAAATTTCATCTCCATAGAAACAAATAGGGTTGAAGTTTTCTTGAAAGGAAAAATTGTATGCAATAATTGTAAAAAATGTAACGTGTAATACAGAAGTAATTCAATTTACTTGAAAATTTCAAGTCGGAAAATTTTAAAGTTTCTGATTGGTTGAAAGTGTTTCCGTTTCAGGCCAGTTCTAGATAATACTTAAGAGTCAATTTTATGTAATATTTCTGCCGGAAGTAGCCGGAAGTGTAAGGTTTCTGATCTTTCTATTCATATATCAGTTTTAGAATTTTACACATAGGTAAATTAGTACGTCTACTTCAAACCACTCTGTAAAATTTCAATGTAAATGTAACTGTAATAATAAGTATAACTGCAATTGCATGTGATGCTATCTCTTAAATAGAAGCCAATAGCGATGTTTCTTATTGATTAAGTAAAGGAATGTATACCTCTTGTAGATTCATGTGTTGCAATATGGGGGTGGAGCTATTAATTACTATTGGCAATGTGGTATTCTTTAAAGCGTATGCCGCGGAGTTCATATAGTAAACATTGGGTGCGATCCGTATATCGGCAAACCGGTGAGAACCGGTTGTGCTTTGGTCCATAATTCGGCTCCCACCGGTGAAGCGAAAATCCGAAGTTTCCCGAAGTTTCAAAAGTCATCAGTTGGCGCGCGGAGAGAGCGGAGAGACGCAAGGCTGCTTCCAGCCCAGCCGTGTGACGTCACTGTTTAAAATTGGTGGGAAAAGTTTAAATATTTTACAAAACATATTTGATTTTCTGAGTCTACGTCAAAAGAACGAAAACAATTAATACGAAAGGCATTACACCGAAAACAAAAAGGACAAAAGTAATTTAACACGAAAACATTTTATACGAAAATATATTTATTAACCGAAATGGAAAATGTGCGAATGCATTTATAACGAAACTTAAAAAGCACGAAAGCATTTACATCATCGAAAATATTTTAGCCGAATTCAATATAACCACGAAAATCATTTGGCCGATATAGTTATTTTAACGAATTGAAAAACAACGAAAGTAAATTAGAACGAAAACATTTAAAACGAAATAAAAAAATCACGAAAACAATTTGGCCGAAAGTTATTTGAATGAAAACATTTTGACCGAAAGTTATATGAACGAAAACATTTAAAACGAATGGAAAAATCACGAATACAATTTGAACGAACGCTATTTGACCGAAATAAAAAACACCGACGAAGAAAAATAATTCAGGGACCGGATGCAAATTAATTTTTCGTGCATCCATGGATGCGCATCCGAAAGCAAATTTATTTTTCATGCATCTGGGATGCGCATCCGGATGCAAATTTATTTTCCAGATGCATTAATTTTTTCCCGTGCATCTGGGATGCACGGATGCGGATGCAAGCCCATTTTTGCGCATCCGTGTGCATCTTGCATCTGCATCCGATCCTTGGTTTTTATAATACACTTTGTTTCTTGCAATCTTAAACGACAAATGGCAAATAAATTTAAAAAATGTGCCTCGATCGTGTTATAAGATTTGGGTATCACGTCAAAACCACGAAAACAAAAATCACGAAAGCATTTGCAACGAATGACTTTATTCCGAAAACAATTATATCGAAAACAAATATAAACGAAATCATTTACCACGAAATTAAATTAACACGAAACAAAATAATAACGAGCACAAAAATCACGAAAACAATTTGTACAAAAGTAATTTGACCGAAATAAAAAAGGACGAATGTAAATTAGAACGAAATTATTTTAATACGAATTCAAAAATCACTAAAACAATTTGACCGAAAGTTATTTGAACGAAAACATTTAAGACGAATACAAACACTTCGAAAACAATTTGACTGAAAAGTTATTTGAACGAAAACATTTAAGATGAATAAAAAAAGTAACGAAAACAATTTGACCGAAAATTATTTGAACGAAAACATTTAAGACGAATAAAAAAATCACGAAAACAATTTGACTGAAAAGTTATTTGAACGAAAACATTTAAGACGAATAAAAAAATAACGAAAACAATTTGACCGAAAGTTATTTGAACGAAAACATTTAAAACGAATGGAAAAATGGAATTTTTCTATCAACTTAATTTAACATGGAAATCCCATAAGGAAGAAATGCAAATCGTGAATCCACCCCTAAAACGGTAGGAAATATTAATTTTAAAATATGTTTAACACAATACATGTCAAAAGAATGTAGTACCCTTGGCTTTACGTATATATTTATATATATATATATATATATATATATGCCAAATTTCAAATTTCTAGCTCAAAGTTAACCTGCCCAAATTTTAGCATGGGTTCGGAACACCATTTCTGGCTCAGTCTGTATATACTTCTTTATATATTGCATTCATTTTATTTACAATTTTTTTTTCTTTAAATATTGTCATAAATTTTTATTAATATTTTTCTTCGTCGGTGTTTTTTATTTCGGTCAAATAGCGTTCATTCAAATTTTATTCGTGATTTTTTCATTCGTTTTAAATGTTTTCGTTCAAATAACTTTCGGTAAAATTGTTTTCGTTATTTTTTTAATCGTCTTAAATGTTTTCGTTCAAATAACTTTCGGGCAAATTGTTTTCGTTATTTTTTGATTCGTGTTAAATATTTTCGTTCAAATAACTTTCGGTCAAATTGTTTTCGTGATTTTTTTATTTCGTTTTAAATGTTTTCGTTCTAATTTACTTTCGTTGTTTTTCAATTCGTTCAAATAACTATCGGCCAAATGGTTTTCGTAATTATTGAATTCAGCTAAAATATTTTCGCTGTAAATGCTTTCGTGCTTTTTAAGTTTCGTTATAAATGCATTCGCACATTTTACATTTCGGTTAATTATACTTTCGTTTAAAATGTTTTCGTGTTAAATTACTTTCGTCCTTTTTGTTTTCGGTGTAATGCTTTTCATATAAATTGTTTTCGTTCTTTTATTTTTCGTTCTTTTGACGTAGACTCAAGATTGGTTTAGAGGCCATTAGCAAAAAACCTGATAAAAAGAGAAAAAAAAAGTTAAAAATGGATGCAAATTTATTTTTCGTGCATCCGTGGATGCGCATCCGGATGCAAATTTATTTTTCAGGCATCTGGGATGCGCATCCAGATGCAAATTTATTTTTCATGCATCTGGGATGCGCATCCGGATGCATTCATTTTTCCCCGTGCATCTGCAATGGGATGCACGGATGCGGATGCAAGCCCATTTTTGCGCACCCGTGTGCATCTTGCATCCGCATCCACATCCGATCCCTGAAAAATATTAATAAAAATTACCAATATTAATTAAACAAAAAAAAATAAATTGTAAATTGAAACGAATGCAATAAAGAACAATACAGACTGAGCCAGAAATGGTGTTCCGATCGAACTCTGCTAAAATTTGGGCAGGTTATCTTTGAGATTGAATTTTGAAATTTGGCATACCTAAAGCCAAGGGTTCTAAGTTCTTTTGACATGTGCTAAACAATTTTTAAACTTAATACTTCCTACCGTTTTAGGGGTGGATTCACGATTTGCATTTCCTCCTTATGGGATTTCCATGTTAAATTAAATTGATAGAAAAATTTTAGCAGATTTGCATCAAAATTATTTTTTAAGGTTTTCAGAGCACGCTGTATTTAATGGTTCGTGTTTCACCCCTAAAAATTAAATCGTTAACTTGCTCCGATTCAAAAAATTCAAATATCGTTTCTGAGGTAAAAAAATAAGCTCGTTTCAGTGGCATAATCAAAATTTTAATAGCATCATTTTTTCACGTAGTAAGGGTCATTATCTCATTATAGGAGTTGTTTTCATCACTTTTTAAATTACACCATTAAATTCAACGTACTCTGAAAACCTTAAAAACAAATTTTGGTGCAAATCAGCCAAAATTTTTCTATCAACTTAATTTAACATGGATATATCCCATAAGGAATCCACCCCTAAAACAGTAGGAAATATCAATTTTAAAATTTGTTTAACACATGTCAAAAGAATTTAGAACCCTTGGCCTTACGTGTATATATATGCCAAATTTCTAGCTCAAAGTTAACCTGCCCAAATTTTAGCATGGGTTCGGAACACCATTTCTGGCTCAGTCTGTATTGTTCTTTATTGCATTCGTTTCAATTTACAATTTTTTTTTAAATAATATTGGTATAATTTTTATTAATATTTTTCTTCGTCGGTGTTTTTTATTTCGGTCAAATAGAGTTCGCTCAAATTGTATTCGCGATTTTTCCATTCGTTTTAAATGTTTTCGTTCAAATAACTTTCGGTCAAATTGTTTTCGTTATTTTTTTATTCGTCTTAAGGTAGAGATAATACGGATCAGCTGGCCCAATGCTAAAAAAATCCCGTTCATAAAAATTATGAAAAAAATTTAAAATGTTCTCCTCTACATCCCCTATCAGTAGGTAAAATATCAAGTATACAAAAACGAGCTAGTTTTCGAGTTATTAATTTTTCAAGTTCTCTATTTTAACATGGAGAAATGGAACTACCATGTTAAATTAGTCAACTTTAAAAATTAATAACTCGAAAACTAGCTCGTTTTTGTAAACCTGATATTTTAGCTACTGATAGGGGATGTAGAGGAGAACATTTTAAATTTTTTTCATAATTTTTGTGAATGGGATTTTTTTAGCATTGGACCAGCTGATCCGTGTTATCTCTACCTTAAATGTTTTCTTTCAAATATAACTTTTCAGTCAAATTGTTTTCGTGATTTTTTTATTCGTCTTAAATGTTTTCGTTCAAATAACTTTCGGTCAAATTGTTTTCGTGATTTTCGTATTAAAATAATTTCGTTCTAATTTACTTTCGTCCTTTTTTATTTCGGTCAAATTAATTACTTTCGTACAAAAATTATTTTCGTGATTTTTAGTTGTTCTCGTAATTATTTTGTTTCGTGTTAATTTAATTTCGTGGTAAATGATTTCGTTTATATTTGTTTTCGATGTAATTGTTTTCGGGATAAAGTCATTCGTTGAAAATGCTTTCGTGATGTTTGTTTTCGTGGTTTTGACGTGATACCTACTATACATCACACATTCTATGGCGATTTCAAAAAATGGCTGTTAAAGCGCGCCAAAAAATTTAACATCTGGTGAGAACAGCGTTCCGTATCTACAACCGGTGAACTACAAGAAACCGGTGAAAGATGGTCCATATTTTACTCCCCAGTATCACCGGTTTTACCGATATACGGATCGCACCCATTGATCCCTATGTAAAGAGTTCCGTCAACATTCACTCGGACTGCTCTCACTGCTCGCACTTCTTCTACAAACGCCTAGACGCCACCTACATGAACCATCACCGCTATGGAAAGTGAACATAGTCTCTGCAAGACTTCTTGGACTTAGCCTCGGTGATAACTGTATAATGTTACAACTACAATGAACGAGTATTAATAAATAGTTATGTCTACACTACATTATTGTATGATTCCATATCATAGACGAGCCATCCTGCAAATCCTACAATAAGTTGACAGTATATTATTTATTAAGTGACTATCACTGGTGTTAGAAGTGAATTACAGATAATAGTAATATGCATAAGAGATAATAAATCCTAATACATAAATTACAAACAGAAAGAGCTGCACACTTCATACTTCCGGCTACTTCCGTAAGGAATATCAAATTAATTTATCTATATCAGTCAAATTTATGTAAAATTCCATCCGAAAGTATCCGGAAGTTATTAACAAATCTGTATTAAAATTTCATAATGTAAATACAGGAAGATCAGAAACCCCTCACTTCCGGCTACTTCCGATGGGAATCTAAGATTAATTTGACTGTACAAAAATTTATTTTCATTCAATTTCTTCTTTTTTATGATATTGTAAAGTATAATAAATATTGCTTATCAAATAAAATTTTCCTAATTTTTATAGAAAGTAAGAAGTGCTCTATATAAGCATAGCAAAGTTTAAAATGTTATACAACTTATATTATGTCTTACATAATTGTTATAATATCCATTGTATTAATAATTATAACTCAATAACAAAATAGCTTCATTATAAAATGTTTATTATTTGCTCCTTTTTCATTTATAAATATTCTATAAAGTTTTCAATAAAGATACATCGTAAGCAGCAGTTTTATTTGTTATGGGAAAAATATCAAATAAATTCTGCTAAGTTAGCATGGCTAATTGTAAGTTACCATGCTTTATATTTATTTCTATTTGGCAATGCATTTTTTAACAAAAAAAAAAACAAGTAATAGTAAAACTTCTGCAGTATCATTAACAAAGGATTTTAGTATACAGGAAATTAATAAAGCGCAGTAATAATGATGTAAATTCTAATAAAGTTTTTTAACAATCAATGGGGAATTATCTTACAACTCAAATTTTAATTTCACTACTATATTATAATAGATATTAACAATAAGTTTGACTTAAGTATCAAGTTTTTTAACTCAAATTTGGGGACCTTGAAATGATTATTAGTAAAGGGGCAATTTAAAGAATGCAACCTGCGCGCAAACCTGAAAACTGTGACGTAAAAACTCCCTTATAGTTAACACACAACAACTGTCTGATGATATCATAGTTTGAGCGTCAAGGAGTGATTGGCTATAAATTTTAGAACACGATCTAAATCAGCAGGTTACCCTAGTATCAAATAGTTTTGTTCCTAATATTATTTTACTTTAAGAGTGATAATTGAAAATATAAATTTATTGCAGGAAAATTTCGCCTGTTAGGCAGTTTCTACGTCACGTTTTGGCACTAAATTCAAAAGAAGGAAGATTTTTAAAAAATTTCCCATGTCTCCAATTTTGTAAATTGAAAATTTATAGTTTTGGGACATTAAGTTTGAAGGCATAAAGCATCTGAAAAAAATAATAAAATAAATGTACGAGAATTCCCCATTGTGCATTTTCAATTTAAATTAACTTGCATAACATTTTTACTGTTTAATAAAAATCTATTATAATTAAGTGCTCAATAAATTTCAATTCAACATTTATTGTAACTAAACACTAATATTTTTAAAGTAATGTAATCCTAATTTAGACAAAAATATTGTAAATAACACTGAAATTTCAAAATATTTGCATATTATATTTACATTTAAGTTGCAAAATAATGTTAAATAAAATCTTAAAAAAAAACATAAAATTGAGAATATTTTTAATTTTCATAATTCCTAGTCATCAATAGAAAACACTCGCAATCGATTTCAATTGTTTACATTCATAATAATATATTGTGGTCATTTGAAATGAAGGATATTGTTCTGGTTATACGTGAAAAGGAACTAAGGATGTTTGTACATCTGATATTTTTCAAAAAATATCAAAAACATGACAACGCTTTTGAACGCACTATTTTGTTTGTAAATTTGGAAACAAACATATTGTAGAATTTAATTATTTATTATTGAAATATAATATTATATATGTTAAAAACAAATGAAAAACTTAAACTTATTAAAATTATAATTAATTATATAAAATAAAGTATAATATTTATAATACACAGGAATTTGTATTTTAAAAATATTACATTTCATCAACCGCGGATCCAGGGGGATGGCTGGAGCCATCTCTCCCCCCCCTTCCAATTGTACAAAAGAAAAAAAAAATTAACATTGGCTTTCTAGAGTCAATCTTCCCCGACTTTTTGGTTCTGGATCCACGCCCGACTATATCAATATATTATATCGAAAGAATTATAGGCAGAGTATAACGAGTTTATACAGATTTCTATTTTGTAAAAGAAATAACGATAAGTTGCAAATATTAATCGAAAGCTTAGACATTACAATATAGCTTATCAGGTTATCAGCAAGTATAGAAATTAATCTGCAAGGTCACAGTCTCAACTGTCTGAGTTTATTTTTTAATAATATATAATATATTATATAACTAATTGTACGTGCAACCAACCTGTCAGTTTCATTTGAAATTGCTTGACAATTTAACTATTTTTATTATTTTTTTTAACAATTTTGATGTCATTTATTTATTGTGCTTATATAATGTACTTAGTAGAGAAGTTATATTTAATCCCAAAGAGGTATGCAGAGAGTAAATTTGTGGTTGCAGTGCATATAAGCTTTCTCATATAGTTATTTTATTTGCTTGCATGCGACTCTACAAACCAAAGTTCATAAAAAATTATTTTAAAATTGTACAACAAGTAAAATTTAAATTATAAGGAGTATGTTTAGTGCTATTTCGCAATTATTAGAATGTATGTATTTATGTATCAACATTCGAGATCTGCCAATACGTTACGGAGGTCGACTCTATATTATATGTATATAGTGCCTTGGCTGAGTACTATAAACTGTATAGCAAACATCGTAGCTTATAAAATTACGGAACGACATCTGATTTGCAAGACATTATGTTTGTTGATAGAACATTATAACTCCCAGTAACACACCGTCACTCCCACGTTCCCGTCTCTAAGTGTAGAGGTTGTCTGCTTGCTCCTTGTTCGTCCCGCTCTTAATGCTGACGTCAGAGCTGCTGCGACGATACTCCACCACTGGAACGAAAGAAGGTATTTTAAAGGAGAAGATTAATTAGCATCAATTTAGTTATCTTTTAGAGTTTTACGTAATTTTGCACCACAAGAAATGTCACCTTCCCCCTCATAGCTTCCCCGAATTTTGTAGTTCAAAAAAAGTTTCAGACGTATTTTGCGGCACAGAAATGCAGTTAATTGAGCGAGGGGTTTCTGAGGGGCGCGCTGTGATTGCATGGTTATGTGGCGCAAAATACATCATTGACGCAATTTGTTTTTGACGCTTTATTTTGAACAGCCGGAAGTCAAGGAAGGAGGGGAAAAGTGGAGAATTATACAGAATTATATTTAACTGCAAAAAAAAAATATTAATATGCAATTATATGTGTGATGTTCTATCCTTAATGTGATATTTACTATATACAATATGCATGCTCACATATTATAGCGCGCTTACTATATTTGCCTGTGCGCTCTCTTCCCAGCTCGTATGTTGCACACGAGCCTCTCAGGCGCCGCCACCGCCATATGAGCATGCTCGCATATCACGAGCATGCTTCTTGACCTTTCTCTTGTGGCCGCGCTAACAGCCAGATGTGTGCTAAGACTCTTATTACTTCAAACTCTATTTTATCTTTGTGTATTGCTTTAGTGTATATAATAATTACATATTATTTCATTGTCTAATTTGACAAACATCCTATCTCTAATATACTATAATATTATGATAGGCGACATACATAACAGTGGCAACGAGTTAAAAAGCGACTTTTATACAGTGCTGTGTGTAATCCAAGTGGCGTATGAGTGACGAGGACCAACAGAGACGGGGACCGTTAACTCGTGCGTGGAAGAAGGAATTAACCACAGAAGAAAGGGCACCATCGTCCTCAACAATGCCTAATGAGGAACAACCCAAGCAAACGGATGCTCCGAAGATGCAGCCTGCCACCAGTGGGGGTGGGTCGACATCACACGAGTCGCAAGAGGATCAAGATGCAGCGCGCAACGCAGCAACCTTGGAGCTCGCGAGGAGTTTAGCCGCCTTTGCAGCGCTGGGCGGGTTTCCAGCGCAACAACCAACTAGTACGGCTCCAGTCACAACAGGATCGTACGGTAAACTGTATGAGTTTGTCCAGGGTGGTTGTGAGACTTGGGAGATTTATATTGAGCAATTGGAATGTTATTTTAACGCAAACAGAATTTCTGATCCTAACATTAGACAAAGTATTTTATTGTCATCCATGGGCAAAGAATGTTATTTGCAACTCAGGAATATTTGTGTTCCCAGAAAACCAGCTCAGCTTACGTATAAAGAAATTGTGGACATTCTAGCAAAATTCTACGATCCTATACCTAATATGTGGGTGGAGAGAGACATTTTTGCAAATAGAATTCAAAAACCAGATGAGACATTTTCTCATTTTCTAGCAGATTTAAATGGTTTAAGTGAACGTTGTTCGTTCGAAAATCTCGAACAAGCTTTGTTAGGTCAAGTTATGCGTGGGATGAGGGACATGAAGTTAAAGGAGCAAATATTTCAAATTCCTGAGCTCACTTTTGAAAAAGTCAAAAAGCGGTAATGGTAGAAACTACTCGGCGCGATGTCTTACAATTTCAGACAGCCAAGGAGGACGGTGCCGTGCACCAAGTGACTCATATGTGAACTCATATGTTGAGTTCACACGTTCAACCGCACAGGCTGTAGGAGGCAGAGGAGTGACCGTGCAGGCGACTTCACTCAAGGGAGAATCAACAAAGAACGTACACCAAAAGACATCAGGCCATAAATCTTCCCCTGCTGATAAGATTTCCTGGTCGCCAAATCTGCCAACCCGATGTCGGAAGCTGGCTTAGTCTAGGATAATTTTGTTTTTTTTTTCTCCATGAAGGGAGGGAATGTTGAACACAGCTCCACTAGACATTTCGATGCTTGGGCTAGCTCAGTGTCAGTCAAACTTCCTCCCATGTACTTGGGATCAAGAGTATTTGCTAGGAAATGCAATGGAATGAGTGCTTGAGATTTCCTCACTTGGAACGCATTATTTACTTTTTCTTCGTCACTCGGAATGAGTTCGAGGGTTGGCAGTACTACGTCCAAGTTAGATTTGATGCTGCTGAAAGCTGCCGGAACTTCAGAAAGGCCTGCTGTATCTGACTTGAGCATTACAATCCATTGCAGGATTGGTTTCGTAAGGGCCAGAATTTTTTCTAGCTTGCTCCACACCCCATGCCTTGTAAGAAAGTTCACCGAGTCATCACTGAGTTTGATGACTTTACTCACAGGATGCTTGTATCGAGCTAGCTCAAGAAGTGCATCTTTCGTCTCTAGCACAGAGTTGAGAAGCATCACATAACCCCCAAACCGAGTGTTGGCAGGTGCCTGCAAGGCACGAGGCTTTTTGCCAGGGTTCAGATGCAGTTTGATGTTTTTGAAAATTAGTTTCAGCAACTTGCCATTTACATCTTGAACCAAGGCTTTAACCTCCAGAAGAAAATCTTTCAAAGAATTGATTTTGAAGATGTCCCTCAGGAAATTATGGAAGATGTGGTCAACACAAGCCCAAATTTTTAAGTGAGGGTACTTGGCTTGTAGAAGTTCCTTGGCCTTCACCATGTTGGAAGCAGAGTCTGACACTGCTCCCAAGAACCGCATCGGCCCAAGCTTGATGAGAGGACGCTCGGCTAGACGACACATGAGATCTGCAGTGTGGCTTTCTTCCTCAGTACAGTATGACTCCCAGAAGACTGGAACAGCAATAGTAGTAATGGTGAGGTTTACGATTGGATCCCTCCTGTAAGGCAAGAACAAAACGTTAAAATATGCCACACAAAAAACTTGTTATCAATATAGCTCGTATGAATTACAGGGTTAAATTCACACAAAATTTAGTCCAGCCACATGTTTATCCAAGGTTAAATGAAGTTTTAAACATTGTGCTAAACCAGGGGCAAACAAGTACCTAAAATTTATTATATCAAGTAAACAGTACGAAGAACGCTAAGTAATGTTAAATGAATATGTACGCAGCTCTGATATGGCTATTTTTTAGTACCACGTTTAGCCCCTGGTTAATAAGCAGTTATATAAATTAAGAAAAAAAGGAAATGGAACCGGTGGCCTTTTTAAGAGGATCCGAGATCCGGATTCGGATCCGCTTGTTATAAAAGCGATTCCGAAAAACTGGTTCCAGATCCGCTTGTTTAAAAAGCGGTTCCGAGATCCGGTTCCGGATCCCCTTGTGTAAAAAAGGGGATCTCAAGCGGATCAGGATCCAAAAAGCATATCCGGCTCTGGATAAAAAGTAAGGAAAAATAATTTACCAAATTAATTTTATTTTGAAAGCGGATCCAAAATCCCCTGTATTTAAAATTTTTTAAAAGTGGTTCCGAAATCCGGTTTTCAGATCCGCTGTTTAAAAAAGCGGATCCACGGAATCAGAACCGATTTACCTTTTCAAAAAAGTGGATCCATTTAGAACCGAATCCCCTCAATTTTTAGTGGTTCTCAACCGGATCCGGATCTCGGATGCAAATCCGGTTCCACTCTCTGAGAAAAAAAAAGAAAATATGCCCCCCAGTTTATTGATCCAAGACAATCTATTACCATAAATGTCTTTATACACATACCTCTTGTTTGTCCAGCCGTCCAAATGCACGATTAGAGCTCGTGCCTTTGCAATCAACTCGTCAACTCTACTATTGGTTCGGTCAAACTCGTTTTGCAACAAACGATTTGACATTTCGTAGCGGGTTGGCAGAGTGTATGACGACTTCAGCCTTTTGAAAAGCTTAATCCAGTGAGGATTTTGCACTAAGCTGAGCGGTGCTCCTGAACAATATATGGCTCTAGCTAGTAGTTCGGAAATAGCTTCCTGAAAAAAAAGTCCGATGTTAATAATAAAATATATATAAGTCTTACATCATACGTTACATACCATAACGTGCCAGACAAATATTAAAACCAAATTAATGAAATAAACCCATACAGAAGAATTGTCATGAAAAACTTTTATTTTACTGATTAAAAAATTTAAGCCTGCTCGCTGAAAATTAGAACCCCCATGTTCCATCTCTGTAATAGATGATTTGATCTTTTCTAAACTGACAATCAAATACTTCTTTCAATTTTTTATTGATAAACCTCTTTAACAATACAGTCCTTGCATTTAAAAGTTTCTTTCCTATATTTATTGTCGTTGTATTGGAAAATTTCTTGCGGCCCTGTTACTCACCATGCACCATAAGAGTAATGCAGGACATTATATTAAACAAGGCAGTGAGTAGGAAATTTTACTAAACAACGAGAGTACATAAAGAAAAACAAAGAAAACAGCAGAGATTATATCTTACATTTTCCGCTTTAGAGCCATCAATCATATCCTGTATTTTCGAAGTCGAAGATGCTGTGGATGCACTCGAAGTACATCCCCTTGAAGTCGACGACGGTCTACAACTAGCAGCGACCGAACCAGATCTCGAAGGGCCTTGAGACGGAGAAGGTGTGTCCAGGAGCTCAATATCTATCTCCGACTCTGAACTGGAGGAGGCAGATTCACTTGTAGAAAACTCATCGTCACCTGTCAAAGAAAATATTGTCAAATTAGCTATATTATGAAATGTGCCCTTAGTGCAAAATGTACACATTTAGCTTTAAATTTGAAAATGTTTATTTCGAGACATTCTGAATGCATATATTAGCAAAAATTATAATTAAAAGCATTGTTTTAATCATATTTAAAATCAATTAAAATCATGTTATTCTTTTGGGGCATCATCAAAATATGTACATCTGTATTAAACACTGTCATGTGAACATAATATATACTCAATTCAATTCAATTCAATTCATTCATGTAATCACTGGATGTACAAGTACGCCATGGATTACGTCATTTTACAAAATATAAGAAACAAACACTAAAACACTTTACAACAAACATAATATAATACTAACAGTTACTAATAACCTGGCAAATATAATTAATATTAATTATTTATACAAAAATATTTAGAAAATCACACTAGACAATATATCTTCAGGCAACTTATTGCTAAAAAACATCTTTACAGAATTAAACTCTTTGTTAATAAGTATTTGTTTTAATTTTTCTTTAAATAAATTAATATTTTCCACCTCTCTCAGACACGATGGTAAAAAGTCATAAATTTTAGATGTCTGATAAGCAGAACTTTTTTCCAAAAAACTTGAGTTATGCACTTCTAAAGCTATTTTTTCTTTATTTCTTGTATTATAAGAGTGCAATTCATTATTATGTGTATATAATTCTGGGTATTTTTTTTTTAAAAGAGCACAATTTAGTATATATAAACTAGGCAATGTTAACATTTGAAATTTTTTGAAATGGCTGACGCATGAATCATGCTTTTTTAAACGCAAAATTGTCCTAAGAGCACGCTTTTGTAAAACAAAAAGTCTATTTAGATGACTTGGATAACTACCCCAAAAAATAATTCCATAAGCCAAATGGGAGTAAGCATGAGCATAATAAAATGAAAGTAATGTATCTTGTGATACACTATCCCTTAGCAAATAAAGAACAAAATTAGCCTGATTGATTTTTTTACAAATTTCTTCAATATGAATACTCCAATCCATGGACTCATGTATGTTTAGCCCAAGAAATTTAATATACTGGACCCTTTTAATTAGCCCTGATTCTGATTTTATACGACAACTTTGATCGAGTTCCTTCCTTTGCGAGTGAAATTGGATAAAAAAAGTTTTATTGGTATTTAAAATTAATCTGTTATTTAGACACCAAGATTCAACCTCTTTTACTGTACCATTAGCCTTAAAAATTAATTTTTTCTTCAGTATCTGCTGACACTATTGCAGTCGCATCATCCGCAAATTTTACAATGTCAGCAAAAGTAACATTTTCTGACAAATCATTGGTTCCTACACTAAAGAGGGTAGGAGAAAATTTTCCACCCTGAGGCACACCTAGTGATATAGGCCTCGTGGAAGATTTCGTGTTACCAAGTTTTACGTATTGTTGCCGATCAGAAAGATAAGACTGCAACAAAATTAAACTATTTGAATCACATCCAAGAGAGGATAATTTAGTTAATAAAACATTTTTATCAATACTATCAAATGCTTTGAACAGATCAAAAAATAATGCTAAACAGAACTTTTTATTATCCAAATTTTTATAAATTGGATTCAGCAGTGCATATGCTGCAGTTGTTGTGGATTTATTTTTTAAAAATCCATGTTCACAGTTTGAGATTAATTTATTATCCACTCTATTATCCATTATCTGATCGTCCAAAACTTTTTCAAATACTTTACCAAATACTGACGATGATGAAATAGCCCTATGGTTATTTAATAAATTAATCGAACCTTTTCTATCTTTGATTAGAGGGTTAACAACAGATTTTTTTAAAATCGTAGGAAAAATGGCATCAGAAATTGAATGGTTTATTAATGATGTTAAAGGGACCGTTAACACCTCGGCACAATATGAATATATTAATATGTGAATATACTGTAGTGATATTCACATACTATGCACTAAAGTACATAATATATGCATAATATATATACTATGTACTTACTCGAGGACCTGGAAACCTTGGTTTCACCAGTGCGGGCAGGGCCGGCCCGGCCGGCAGGCCCAGCACCAGGAGGCGGAGCAGACCCACAAGGCCCAGCACTGGAACTCCCTGCTGTTCCCTTGAGAAGCCTGGGTAACAGGGGTAACTTGGAGCTGGAGGAGGATTTCTTTTTTTTTTTGTGTATTAAAGGATGTTTTACCAACAGCGCTGCACGAACATACGGACTAATATCCTTACACTTTTTCGGAATGTGTTCTTTGTTATGCGAAGCGTGCTTCCTGAAGATCGTTTTGCAAAAATTGCATCCAAATTTATCACCTGCAGGGGACACATATGCCCAAACCCAACACTTCTTTTTCGTTCGCATTGTTCTTGCTTTTAATAATGTCATATCTTAAGTATAGCTTAATAACCACTTACTTAAATCTGACTTAACTGACTGAAATGCTATATACGCAATATGCTGGTCTCCTCTCCTCTCCTGAGTGACCTGAGTCTCCTCTAGCCAAATTTTAAGACGCCGACCCACCGACGACGGACGGACGGACGACCTCGTGGTTGTTCTGCAGCCAACACTTTCGCGCTTTCGCTAGTTTCGCTCGCTTTCGCTCGATCGCTTTCGCTTACTTGAGCTTACGTATCATATTTTATTACGAAGCCTAATCCATGATAATAATAACAAAGATAATAAAATAAGTAATACGTCTATACGTCAGTCTTTAGTACGCTTGGTTCACAGCTGATTTGCAGCTCACTTTTCGCTTCGCGTTGAGCCACTGCGCCTGCGCGAGCCTAGTGCCGCTGCGCGCTATTTTTGAAAAACGCACTTTCTATTGCGCGACCGCACATTCTAACGCGCATTTTCGAAAGTGCGCGCGCGCATTTTCTAAAATGCGCTGTGAACGTTCGCTTTTTTACAACACTATCCATGATCTCGTTGCAATAATGAGCTGTCTGCTTTTCAGATGAACGCAATATTGAGCTTTAAATAGGTATGAAATAGGGCTCAAAATTGCGCTCACCTGAAATAGCAGACAGCTCATTATTGCAACGAGATCGTGGAGCAGATAGATAGCTCATTGCATTATTGCGGACGAGGGACAATATATAAGGCTGATTAGGTGCAGAAAGTGTACACCTAGCAGGGTTTACGAACAGGACTATAAAAAGTCATGAAAGTTGTCCATCTTTACTTTGTTTAACAAACATAATGCCACACGTATCCTTACGTGCTCTCACCTGGGCATTGCGATGTCTGACGGCATGGGCGGCAGACTGATTCTGACGGTCCGGTTCTCGGGGTGGGTGGCCGTCAGCCAGGGCTGGAAAGGCGTGGTCAAAAAGGCGGGGGGCACCATCAGCTGCAGGGTGCCGCGGTCACGGTACTTGCCGTCCGCCGAGTTGAACCAGACGGAAACTGCGTAGTCCGTGCCAGGCAGTAGGGCCAGCTGGAAGGTAAGATGTCGTTAGTTACCGGTAAAAAAAAGACAATTGATGGTTACTTGGTGAATATGTACCGTTACTATGTAATGCATGCCGAGCAGCAGGGGCAGCTGGAATTATACGGGGTGTTCACAGAAATTTGCACGAATTGACAGGCAAATTAAAGTATGAAGCAGGATGGTAACACGAACATGTTATATATCAAATTAAAGCTCAATAATCAACATTTTCAAAATCGTAAGCAAAAAGCATTGTGTGGACTTGTTTTCTTTTGAAACGAAAATGGAACAAAAATCTCCGTTTCTGAGCTCCAAACTCCGCAGAATCAGCTGTCATCTCAAAAAGCTAGATTGTCCTTATTTAATTATTCGCTTGAATAAAAATTTACCCACACAATTTGCCACAAGTAGGGGTGTAAAAATCTCGACAAAATTTCAGCTCGATCTCGAAAAAAAAGCTCGAGTTGGCTCGAAACTCGATATTTCGAGCCGAAACTCGAAAATCGAGCCAGGCTCGAAAATCAAGCCAATTTCGAAAGTCGAGTCAAGCTCAAAAATAGAGCCAAATCTTGAAATGGCTGAAAGTTGAGTCAAAGCTCGAAAATATTGCTTTTGTCTTTATAGATAACTGTGCAAGAATCTTGATAGAATCCACGAATACGCAAATTAATCATCATTACACACTAAGAAGAAATGTTTTTAAATTAAATTTTCGTTCTCTTTATATTTTTGTGTGCAATAATTTAGTAGAAAGAAAAACGCAGCTGAACTACAAGTTTTTTTTTTGTTTATTTCAGGACCTTAAGTTATGAATTGTCAATTTTATTAACTATATTTATTAAACCCTCTGAATAACGCCTACTTCATATAATCAAGCAATTTTATTCTTACTTTTTTTATTTTTTTCTAATATGTTAGCGATGTTATATTAGTTCTGCTATTAGCGTAAACATTGAAGCATTCAAAACTCTTTCAATTATATCTTTCAGCAAATCCCAAACTGTAATTTTTGGAGGTTAGGTGCAAGAATGGGCTTGCCTTAACCTCACCGCAATGAAGATATTTTCTATTCTATTCTATTCTAAACACAGTATTGAAGTATTGTTGAAACTAACAAAGTCGTGTAAAGAAGATTTAAGAATTAGTCGAGATAAAAAGAAAATCTATTGTATATATATATATACCACATTTTCTTGCTAAACTTTTTGACCATTTTACCTGCTTGTGTCAATCGCAGTGTGATAAAGGGTTTCCAAGAGAGAACTTAACATTGGCAAAAAATAAAGGGACGTTTATTTTTTTATTGAATAAAAATTTTAAAGCAAAGCTCTTTATTTACATTTTAAATGTCAGTCAACCCTACATACCACTACTCGACCCTCCCTGGGTGTCTGTCCATCGGTGTCGGACCTTCCAGGTAGTACTTTTACTAGGTCAACAACCCCACAACACAAGTTAAATAACTCATAAGCCTAGTATATGAGAATATTCAACTAAAACTTCCAAGTGAAAACATGTGTAGTAACTATAGCGTAAAAGTAATTAAGTATACTAAAATATATTTTTTTCTAAATTTACAAAGGAAACAAAAATTAACAATTCAAGCTAGCATTGTCCCAAAACTCGAAGCGCTCGGATTTGGCTTGAATCTCAAAAAGCTCGATTTCGGCTCGAATGTCGAAAATCTCGATTTAAGCTCGAAACTCGAAAATTTCGGTTTTCGGTACACATTAAAATCAAGATCCTGAAAATTTTGTCTTGATCCGACTCGAACCTCGAGATCGATTTTACAGCCCTAACCACAAGGCTTCTCCACATGAGCATTGTTGGTGCCCCGGTATTATACACGTCCGGACGGGCCTCCAGATCTCATCACCACACCAATCAGATTAATCACGCCGGTAATACTGGCAACGTGTGGCGAGAACTGGAGGCCCGTCCGGGCGTCTGCCGGGTTTACCATCGGTACGGTGCTCATGCGGATCCTAGCTGGGGGTAAATTTTGTGGGTAAATTTTTATTCAAGCGAATAATTAAATAAGGACAATCTCTTTGAGATGACAGCTGATTCTGCGGAGTTTGGAGCTCAGAAACGGCAATTTTTGTTCCTTATTCGTTTCAAAAGAAAACAAGTCCACACAATGCTTTTTTGCTTACAATTTTGAAAATGTTGATTGTTAAGCTTTAATTTGATGTGTAACATGTTTATGTTACCATCGTGCTTCATACTTTAATTTGCCTGTCAATTCGTGCGAATTTCTGTGGACACCCAGTAAGACGAGAAGTTTTAATTACCAGTAAACGAAAGACAATTGATGGTTACCGGTAAATATGTCACGTGACATACGTAATGCGTGCCGGCAGTAGGGCCAGCTAGAAGATAAGATGTTGTTAGTTACCGGTAAACAAAAGACAATTGATGGTTACCGGTAAATATGTCACGTGACTATATGTAATGCGTGTCCGGCACTAGGGCCAGCTAGAAGATAGGATGTTGTTAGTTACCGGTAAGCAAAAGACAATTGATGGTTACCGGTAAATATGTCACGTGACTACATAATGCGTGCCGGGCAGCAGATGCAGCTGGAATTATATGAGGAGAAGTTGTTAATTACCGGTAAACGAAAGGCAATTGATGGTTATATACCGGTAAATATGTCACGTGACTACGTATTGCGTTCCCGGTAGTAGGGCCAGCTAGAAGAGGTGAGATGTTGTTAGTTACCGGTAGGCAAAAGACAATTGATGGTATGATTTTGAAATTGATAGACTAGGTGCTCTTTTTACAATTCCCAAAATTACAAATCTGCATAATTTTTTTCGTCCAGTTGCAGCTCGTGCAAATGAGGCAAAAGTAATTAAGTTCGTGCAATCCAGAGGGGGTACATATACGACAGGAAAAGATCAACAACTCACCTTCTGTGTGAAGGAAGTGCGATCATCAACGTCCTCCGTAAAGTTGAGCGTGTTGAGCAGTGACGAGTTGAGCGTTTGAGCGGAGAGACTCCACGTGCTCATTTCTCCGTCCTTGTAGTCCTTGGGGAGACCCCAGCTGATCGTGACGTCATATGGTATCACCCCCCCCTCGACCTTCAAGTTGCTCGGCTCCGAGGAGGCTGGACAGACCGCAAAAAGGTCATAAAGGTGCTTTTACATGGAGCGATGTCGAACGGGGCTAGAAAAGTGCACTATAGTTTAAATTTTTATTCCATTTCACTTTTTGGACTTTTACCTTTGCCGGTGTTCGATTTCATTTATACCAAATTTCATACGATCATGAAATAGCTATCTTTCGTCCCGCCGCTCTCCCCGCCACCTCCTCCTTCCCTCTCCTCCTACAGACACCATCCAAAAATAGATTCACCTTTCCCACCCTCCTCCATTTTCAAATTCTTACATCAGATATCTCTTAAGTACTCTTAAGTACAACGTTTTACTCAGTCTCAGATCACCTGAGGAAGAGGGCAGTACATGCAAGTGTTAGTGACGTGCACGAACAATAAGTGATCATCGCAACATGTACTACATGAAGGATTACATCTAACACCGGCAAAGGTAAATATTAATATCCCTGATTAAGTCTTATAGCACTAAACATGGTACTAAGCTTGCGCTGTTTGACTCACAGTCCCTGCAGGTATCGTGCCAGGATCCTGAGCCTCGGTATCCTCGGACGCACGAGCACGAGCTTTGGCCACACACGGTCAGTCCACGACACGTGTTGTCGAACGTGGAGCCACACGTCACGTTGCAGCTGTCGCCGAGCTTGCGACCGAGGCAGCCTGCGAATGTACAGTAAAATTTATTTGATATTCCTTCAGGAAGTAGCCAGATTTAAGAAATTTTTGTCCATTCTGTTTGCATTTGGAGTTTGAAATTTTACAGAGAGCTTTGCAATAAGAGGACCAACTGACTTGTTTGCAAAAGTACAAAAATCGGACAGGAACAGGAAGATCAGAAACTACTCATTTCCGGCTATTTCCGGATGAAATATCACGTAAATTTAACTTTATTATCATAGCAACTTTCAAATGAATGGCTCTGAAGCGTTGTGCCGCCGGTGGCAGAAGGCTGCTCGCTGGGAAGTCCCGGTGAGTAGGAGGGTCGCCAGATGCGGATACAAAGGGGGGTGGGGAAAGGGGGGGATGGTAATATGTTCAATATATTTTGGGACCTTTGGGGGGGAAGGGGGCGATGATCGCCCCCCCCCCCTCTGTCACCTCCCTACCACTCCAAATTTTAACATTACGGGGTAGGGCACTGCCCCACCCCACCCCAAAAAAACCAAAGCAGTGACCTAGTTCCGCCCCTGAGGGTCGCGACGGTGAACGCTGAATGGTCTGGGCGTGGACCTGACTGGAGCCACCGTCGGTGCAGATCTTGGTGGTAGTATAGCAAATACTCCATTATTTTTAGGTGATATATTATTATTTTTTTTATCAAAACCCTATTGGTACTTCTACTTACTAATTACTTACTACTTTGAAACCTCGAACCTTCCGAAACCTTGACTTGAGAGTTTCGCGGACTCTTCCAGAACAGGGGCGGCCATGCACGGCCTTGCAATCCATTTCGGCATTTGCCTGCGACTGAGGGAAACGTGGAAACCTAAGCCTGGATGGAGGCTACAGCTTTTGTCAATCAATCGCAAGTGCAATGATCAATGCAAAGCCAGGGAAACCACATAGTAGAAGAAAAGCGCAACGATTTACTCTGGGTGGGAAACATGGTTTTGGTTAAAAACGGTCACCCATCTAAATAATATATTTTATTAGTCTAAATAAAATATATAATATGTACAGGTATTATTGTTTATTACAAATTTTCAAGAAAGTTGCACGTTCACTATTAATATTTTGAGCTGAATGTCAGAGAATTCTTGATACTGAAATTGACATCTTAAATTCAGGTGATTTTAACATCCTAAATATTTTTTAAATGTTAATTACTTTACGTATTTTCAGTAGTCAGTATACTATTTGTCACGTATGTTAGTGACTTATGTTAGTACCAGCTAGAGAAGCCTTTTAAAATATCGCGCCTCCTCCTATGTTCTCCTTCCGCCCTACTCCCACCTACAACCTGTCAGGTGTTCGAGAGTCCCCTCATATTCCTTCTCTTGCACCCGGGACATCATACAGTACACATCGTAGCATATATCTCTCACCGCTACATACTTTATATTGTGTAACGCAGAAGTGTAATAAACCTCCAGAGTCTTATTGGTAATTATATATCGTGTATTCTTCCAACTACAATCAACCTTATTCTAATTAGACATTTCAACAATATAGTAATTAGCGTGCAGTAAGTTATTTCAAGAAACTAGACTTCAAAAACATAACACTATTTAAGTTGACAAAAAATGTTATCGAAGAAATTAGAAGAGGAAATAATAATAATATACATTTAAATATATATGAATATCAACACAGGTTAATAAATAATAACATTAATAACCTATTTATTAAGCTAAACTCAAGTGACGTCATTCCAAAGCATATTGCATACTTTACAGGAGCTTGTCACACCCATGTAGTTCTGTGTTGCGTCAGCAGCGTGTAAGGAAGAAAATTTGGACCAATATTAATATAATGTGCATGTGGCGCAGTGCGCTTGACCAGGTCTCATCAGATCACCGAAATCAAGCAATGCCGAGCGTGGGTAGTAGTTAGATGGGTGACCATTTTAAACAAAAACTATGTTTCCCACCCAGAAATAAAATATTGTGCTTTTCCACTATGTTGTTCCAATGGCTTTGGACCATTGAACTTCCGGTTAATTGACAAAAGGTGTAGCATCCATCCTGGCTGAAAATTCCACGTTTTCCTAAGTCACAGGCAAATGCCGAAATGCCGGGATGGATTACAAGCAGAGATGCATAACTTCGCGCGAAACATGGTGCGCGAAACGTTCGCGCGAAACTTCGCGAAAATTTCGCGAAATTTAAAAAATGACTGTCGCAATGCGATTTTCCATATATTCATCAAAAAATTAAGAAAACAAGATAAAATGACCCCTTTCATGACCTGTCTATCCTCGAATGTGTTAAATGATTTTAAAAATAATTAAAAGTAATTTCTAAAATTAATAAAAAATAAATAAATATTTTTATATCTAATAAATTAAATTGAACTCTTTTTTAATTCATTTATGGAATTAAACCTGTCATTAAAGCAAAATTAGGAAGAAAAGAGGAAAACGGCGTATTCATTAAATACGATTCGAAAAAGTAGAGCGGGAAATTCAAATATATAAATTTCGTGAAGTTTCGCGCGAAACTTCGCGAAACTTGGCTTGCGAAACTTCGCGAATATTCGCGAAACTAGTGAAATTTCGCGCGAAACTTCGCGAAGCGTTGCATCACTGAATTTACAAGGCCGTGGCCGCCCCCGTCCTAGAATAGCCTGCGAAACGCTAAGTTAGGGTTTTGGAAGGTTCGGGGTTTCAAACTTTGTGAGTAATTTTTTTTTTTTATTTTACAAGGATACACCCCTAAGAGCTTACAGCTCGCGGCGGGGTACTGGGTAGGGATAAGGTAGGGAACGGATAGTGGCCACGGCCTGCATGCTTACGCGTCCCAGCATTCGCTGAGGTGAGACTGAGGGAACCGTGGAAAACCTCAGTCAGGACGGACACCTCTACTTTTTCTCAATGGACCAAAGCGATGTCCAAAGCCTGGGGAACCACACACAAGTGCATTACTGCACTGGGTGGAAAGCGAGACGAATTTACCCCAGGGAGGGAGCAGCGTATTTTTTACTTGAAACGGTCACCCATCCAAGTACTAACCACGCTCGACGTAGCCTGACTTCGGTGATCTAACGAGAACCGGTCAATGCACTGCGCCACGCTCGACCTAGTACCTAGTAAGTAGCAGTACTCAGTAAGGGTTTGATTAAAAATAAAAAAATATATTTCATTGGTCATGCGATTCACGAAGAAGTAAGCCACGTTTCTAATAACGTTTACCATGCACGTTTACTATACCTCTGTTTTACCACCAATTTAAACTTGGTTAAGTTAAACGTCAATAGAAACCTGGCTAACTGCTTCGTGAATTGCGCCTAATATATATTATAAATAAATTATATATATTAGCTAGATGGTAATTATTACATTTAATATCTTTTCCATATCATCTGCTAATTTATATGGAGTAACGACCTCAATTTTTTTTATTGCAGAAATGGATAGAGGGTAAATCATCATTGGAGGGTCTACGAAGAGCCGGGAGGTTAAATTCAATTCAGTCACTTAAATGTGGCCAGTACCCTATACTAGGGTTCAGTTAAAAAGCTAAAAAAGCTTAAATCATCATTGAGTCTCATCTTAAGATATTTTATATAATTTCCTCCTGTCTATAGCTTGTATTCTCAAGGAGTAGAATGGACAGGAACGGAAGGTGGACAGGAAAGGTTGGAGCCCATTCACTCAATATGTTACTGGATAAAAAAAATAATAATAACAAATTCATAAAATTTTAATGTGATTTTATTTGTCGTCCGGGACTCGTCCCTCATCCGAAATATAATGAGCTATCTACTGGCCATTATCTCTCTCTATCTATCTATCTATCTATCTATCTCTCTCTCTCTCTCTCTCTCTCTCTCTCTCTCTCTCTCTTTCTCTCTTTTTCTTTTTTTTTCTTTTTAAATTTTACAGGTATACACCGTTAAGAGCTTACAGCCCGTGGCGGGGTAATGGGTATAGGGATAAGGTAGGGAATGGATGGTAGCCACGGCTTGTTACTTGTCCCAGCATTCGCTGAGGTGAAACTGGGGGAACCGTAGAAAACTTCAGTCAGGACGGACACCTCTACTTTTTATCAGTGGACCAAAATTATGTCTAAACCTGGGAACCACACACAAGTGCACGGGGGGGGGGGGGGAAGGGGGGGGGGGAGGGGGGAAGGGGGGGGGGGGGGAAGCGAGATGAATTTACCCCAGGGAGCGAGCAAGAAACGGTCACCCATCCAAGTACTAACCATGTTTGACTTTGTTTGACTTCGGTAATCTAATGTGAGAACCAGTCAATGCACTGCGCCACGATAGACCTCTTTGCAATAATGAGCTACAGTATATGTATTAATTTAAAATTCTCCCCGGAACTAGCAGGAAGTGTATGTTTTCTGGTCTTCTTGTTCATATTTCAACGTTATAATTTTACACATAGGTCAGTACTTCTACTTCAAAACACTTTAAAAAGTTTCAAAACTAAATTACAAACTGAAGAGCTGCAAACTTTACACTTGCGGCTACTTCCGGACGGAATATCAAATTATTTTGACTGTATCTGCTGTTTTAGGTTAATGCAAAAATGACCTTTATATATTTTAAACTTACGTTCAATTCATAATTGCGCTCATCTGAAATAGCTAGCAGATAGCTCATTTTTATTGAAGAGAAATCGTGGAAAGCAAATATCATTTTTTGATACGTGAACTTTAAATATTTTAAATAAAATCTTCCATAGATTGATCACCTTTGTTATACCGCTGTGATGTTAAGAACGAAATTTCAAGGCAAGCCTTATTCTGAAATTACTTATTTCTCCATACTTCATGAGAATCCCCCATTTAAGGGTAAAGCCTCCCCTCCTACAGTGGTTGTCCCAACGTTGCTAAACTTCAAAGTAAACAAGCAGCACTTCACAAAGCAGCGCTCTCAATTATATTTGGCAACGCAGCGAGGCAGACCAACGTTGCCATGAGCACACATGGCAGCAGTGAGCGAGCAACTCTCGCAAGCAGTGTTTGAAATTTTGCACCGCAATGTGGCAACGTTGTAAAATACGAAATTTGACGAAGGTACACGATCATAACCAAGTTAAATTTGACACTCACGTACTGTAGATCCGCGTCTGATGTCAATGGAGGCTTCAAGTCAGCTGAGTTATTTTTGGTGTTTCCACCCGCTATACCAAACCTAAATATGTAAAAAAAAAAAAAAACTTTCGTTTTTTCACTAACAATAAGAATCAGATTTTTTAGGAAAAATTCCTTCACGGAACTTTGGTCCAATTTGAAAAATACAGTAGATAATTCAAGATTTAGATTTTTTACTTGATTTATAACCGAGAAAAGTTAAAAAAAAACACTTTGCTTCATTTTCAAGTGCAAGATGGACCTTAGCGACAACAGTTGCGCAGCGCAAGCGCACTCACTTGAAGCCTCTATCAATCTGAGAATCACAAACTCACAGACTCACCGCCAGAGTGACAATTTCCCCGGAGCTCCGCACTGCGACGGTGGCGCCACGCCCTCCCTGCAGCAAGTAGTAGAACTGCACGCAGCTCTCCGTCCGGACGTCAATGTCACTCAACGTGACCTCCAGACTGTCGGAGTGACTTCGGCACCAGCATGTCGTCTGGGAAAACATGTGCATCAGTCAATTGACTTGAAGGAGGGGAACCGCTCCAACTTTTATATTTTTACAAATAATGTAAAAAAAAAAATTGTATCAAAAAAATTCTCATCAACATCCACCGTCTACTTGTTCCGGCCGGTTCGGGTTCGACGGATGGCGTTCAAAACGAGCGCCGCAGATTTTGGGGCATATTTCGTCAGACAACGCATGTGCAGAACCAGCAGAACACTAAAATGTGACGACATAAGCCCCAAAATATGTGGTGCTCATTTTGAACGCCATCCGTCGAACCGGCCGGAACAAATAGACGGCGGATGTTGATGAAGATTTTTTTGAGAACATTTTTTTTTTTTTTTCATTATTTATAAAAATGTAAAAGTTAAAGCGGTTCCACTCCTTTAAAGGGTACAGGCCTCATTACAAATTAGACAGACACCATGCTCTAGTTTATAATCAACATCCGCAGTATTTTTATCCACGCGTGGTAATATATAAGGCCACGTGCGAACTTGCGTTACAAAGAAATTCCTTACAGATTGCAGACGTCATAATTCACAGCCAGCTCCGATTAACATTGAGTTGTGACGTAGGCAAGGACTATAATACATTTCATACCTCAACTTTGCACGTCTGCATCACACGTGGAGAAAAAGTATGCGACTGTTGATTTGAAGTCTGTACCTTTAACATAAAATTTTACAGGCATCGTCAAACTTTTTTTATTGCAAAAACTAATAGATTTTACAGAGTTGTGTTATTCTGAATTTTTCAGTCTTTTCAGAGTAATGATATTTATTTTTTAATTGAAAATTCCGTTTTGACGGCCAAGCTCTCAGAAAATCCTATCTTTTTATCATTTTAATGAGTTTTAATTGGTGCCGGGCCATTGCACTGGAGATTTGATATTTTTTACAGTTTTAAAAAAAATCAGAGTAGCATATCTTTGCACCCACTATTCATTTCTGCAGTAAAAATACTGAGGTTGATTGTCCGGACCACGAGGTACTCACATTGGTGCAGCTTCCACCTTCCCTTGGTGTCCTGCGTGCGGACTGAGAAAGAAGTCACTTCCACCGGATCGTCGTCAGTCCACTCGAGCAGTTTCCTCCCCCCTTCCCCCGTCAGCCGAAGGGTGAGATGTCCTGTCGTGGGGTGGCGGAGGAGGGAGTGCGAGAGGTGCACCCAGGCGAAACCACCCTGCAGCACCACCTGCAATGTAGCTCGGTGTCAGATTGGTGCACAAGATCAAGATTGGTGCGTATGATCAAGATTAGTACATAAGAACTAGATTCTTGCGCTACTCTGTCAGCCGCGGATCCAGAAAATAAAATCTGGGAATGGTGTAGAGGGGGGGGGGGGTGTCTCCATTAGGCCAATAATAAAAAAAAAAAAATAGAGTGAGGGAAATGCTTATAATGCTCATGTTAAATTGTTGAATCCAACATTCCGGGGGGAGGGGGGTGCTCCCATCCTGCATCCTCGCCTAACTCTGCTCGCTGTCCACCAAATAGAGCTTTCATCTTCAAGATACCAACGCGCACTATAGTAGAACCATCATATGGTCAGCGCTGTCACTTTAGCATGGCAGATAAGCCAGGAATGCATAAAAAAGTCTGAAGAGACAGGCAGGTGTGATGGATTATATTATGTTATGATTTACATTTATAAAATACTTCAATATTCTTATGCGTTATTATACGGCGACCTTATAAAAAAAAGTATGTGTCAGGAAAACAATTATTGTAATTTTACCTATTTTTAAACTGGTGTATTCTATCACATTACTCCCACTATTCCACCACATTTTCTTTATATCTTGTCTCAGGAAGCCGCGAACAATTTCAAACCTTGAATAAAAGATATTAAGAAAAAGAGGTGGAATAGTGGGAGTTATGTGTTAGAGTATAAATCAGTTCAAAAATACGTAAAATAAAATATTTATTTTCCTAACACGTACTTTTCTTATAAGGTCGCCGTATAATAACGCATAAGAAAATAGAAGTATTTTATAAATGTAAATCATAAAATCATATTATCCATTCCACCTGTCTGTTTCTTCATACTTTCGTATGCATTCCTGACTTATCTGCCATGTCAAAGTGACAGCGCTGAACATATGTTGGTTCTACCAGAGCGTACTTGAGTAGGAGGCCAAAACCCAGCCGGCGCGATCGTCATCTGTCGAGACATTAGCCGTCCGGAATTTAAAAAATAACATGCAATGTAATCGGGAGGAAATATTTTTTTTTAAATATTTACTTGATATTAATGAAGGTGTCTTGTAGTGCAATAATACTTCAATGTAGTCTCCCGTTTGCTAATTATTTTATTTAGTTCATAAATATCATACTTCTTGAGATATAAGACGATAAAGTTAGGGCGGGAACTTGGTTCTATCTTCCAAGCTTTAGTAATGTATCATGACGTCACGAAATATTGAAAATATAAAAGTACTTGAATCAACTTTCATACATTATTTTCGATGTAGTAAATAACTTTACTTGATACATACGAAGTATAGAAAATGCAATTAAGTAAAGTGAAAGTCACTCGCTATGAAGAAAGGCTTTCAATGTTCATATGACGTCATCGCCAGTAAACTGACTTTTATTACTTCGCGCATGCCGGCGCATGCGCAGATGTAACAGAAGTAGCAGAAGTCGGGTTCATAAAAGTTTAATTTAAGTGTATTAATATTGTTTTTGCGTGAAAAAAAAGGTTGTCCAGTAAGATTAAACTATATTAGAGTTAAACTTGTTTCATTTTGAAAACTCTAGCATACAGCGTAATTGTCGTAAATCGCGACCAAAGTCAAGCCCTCTCCCATTTGATTACACGCAAACCTGCTGCTCAGTAGGACGGCTATTGAAAAGTGGGCGCGGTCGTGTTGTGGCCTTCTACTCAAGTTTGCTCTGGTTCTACTATAGAAACTAACAGTTGCTGATAACTCGTGTCGCTCTTGCTGTCGTTCGATTTGACTTGGGAGGGAGGGGACAGCCTTGCAGCGTCCTGGATGGACCTTGGTCTGTGTGTGCATTAACGTTTAAACAATGCAAATAAATTTGTATATCTTCCGCTATTAAGGGTAAGGTAACACGGTTCAGCTGACCCAATGCTTAAAAATTTCCACACATGAAAATTGTGAAAAAAATTTTAAATGTTCACCTCTACATCCCCTATCAGTGGCAAAAATATCAGGTATACAAATTCAAAACTCAAAAACTAGATTGAATTCTGATATTGTAGCCACTAATAGGGGATGTAGAGGAGAATATATATATTTTTTTTTCACTCTTTTCATGTGTGCGATGATCCAAGCATTTAGAAGGGATTTTTCGTCACATTCTATACCAAGGGGGGGGGGGAGGGAGGCAAAACAACGACCCCCGCAATTTAAATTCCGTTTTAAAAAAAATGTGGAAATACATTGCTGATCGAGTGGCTAACTGAGGATTAGAAATTTTTTGCAAATCTTTAGAGTGGTATTTTACTAATTTTTCCCGATTTAAAAGAGGTCATCTTGACCTCTCACCTACCCCCCCCCCCCCCCCCGGTGCCCACGATAATACTAGGGTTAACAATAGGTCATCCTGGAAGTAAAAAAGCAAGATCTGGAACAAGGAGGATATATTCTCCTTGATCTGGAACATAATATGAAACTCAATGCCGCACTCTCTTTCTTCATATGGCATCCTTCAACCCCCTCAGTTGGCACTCCTTCCTCGCACTTCCACACTTCGCTGACCGCCTGCCTGCCTTGTCGGGTCACTTCAAGGGCCAGCCAGTAGGCGGGGCCACGCGTGGAGTCAGCTGACGTGCTGAGTGCCAGGTGGGCGTGGCCACGTGCCAGCACCGACACGTGCAGATGGTCTGTAGAGAAACGCAGGGGGGACTGAAAACCTGAGGTTCCGTTCGTCCAAACCTCGGGGAAGGCTGTGGAAAAGAGAGATTGACTAATGTGAGAATTGAAGTCAAAGAAAATTAGGCCCAAAGCTGTACAATAATCTTCCTGATTCCTTAAAACATCTACCTATTAGTAATCAACAGTTTAGGACAAAACTGATTGAATTTTTACTGCAGAACAATTTTTATGCCATAACAAGAAAAAGAACAGCTTTAAATAATGTAAATGCTTTCCTTGTAATAGATTGATTTAATAATATAGTAATATAGTAAAGAATTAGTTTCAGATTGTTTTCTATTAATAAAAATATTTTTTTTATATAAAAGTTTTATTTCTCAGGTATTGTGGACTGATTATCACTAGATAATATACTATATTATGTATGATTGTAATTGTAATAATAATATAAAACTGATGATAATATGTTTTAATTTTTATGTTTCTTTTACATGTATTGCAATACTAAAATATTGTAAACATGCATTTTGTACCTTACGGTTCTATATGTGCAATAAATAAATACAAAAATACAATATAATCCATAACCGAGGTATCGACGAGGGGGGGAAGGGGAGTTGAGGGGACCCGTGACTCTTTTAAAGCGGATAAGAAGTGTGAAATTATCATCCCCAAAAACCTAAAAAAAAAAGTTGTAATCCTTATAGTTAACCACCCACAGCAATGTATACCTGCCAAAAAAATTAGGGAGAAAAAAAACTTTAATTTTGCTTAATCTCCTCCCCCTTCCAATTAGGGGTCTTCTGATAATTTATAATGAATAAAAAAAAACAAATTTTTCCTTAAAAAATGTCTATTGAAGAAAAAAAGCAATTTTGAAAACTTTTTTTACACAGGTTTGGATAGATCGCAAAATCAGCTGACTTGAAGCCTCCATAATATCAAAATATTTCTCCCATTCAGCACTCACAGTTCCAGCGGTGGTCGAGGACCAGTGGCGCCACGTTCGGAAGTTTAACGTCCAAGGACGATACCTTGCTCCAGGTCCTAGACGAAATTCCCACCTGAGGACTGCAGGGTCAGTTATTAGTGTTTTACTAAACTGGTACCTAGGAGATCCGTCTCTCGATCGTGGCTGTTGGCTCCTACTTTTACGTCATAATATATATAGCACCAAATTGTTGGGTGAAGGGGGGGGGGGGGAGGTCGTACCTAACTTTTATTGGCCGAAATTGAACTTCTTTTGGCATGGTACTGTTGTCGTGACTCTTTTATATCAATCAATAGCATTTACGGCATTAATTGTCAAAAACTTACATGGCACCGCAGAGACCTTTAAAGACCTCCGTGACACATAGCCAGAGATTTGATTGGTTGGACAGAGCTTTACGGGGTCCAAATGTGGCAGCGGTGTTACAGTGCATGGGCACGGTTGGCTGTAATTGCGCGCGCTGCAGGCAGTCAGCGAGAGCCGGGCCATGCCCAACAGTACCCATGAGATGCAGTAGTACTCAGGCTCGGATTGGGAAGCTAGAGGCCAATCAAGGCCATATATACATTGCAGGCAGCATGAGCCACTTTTCCTATGCTCGTATATATGTTAAAAATCTGAGGGGCCAGTCAAGGATTCCTGGGGTGGGGTCTAACTTTGGCAGCGCTGGCAGCTAGGCTTAGACTGGCAAAGTTAGACCCCACAAAGCTCTGCCGAGGCCCATTAAATCTCTGGCCATATGTCACGGAAGCAAGGATTTTCTATACTATGGATAGGTGGGGGCACTGTCATCAGTGAGGCAAGGTCGTGAGGAGGAAGTGGGTGGTTGAACAATAGAATGTCCGCCATCTTAACATGGCCTGTGAAGCCAAAACAATAGAAATTAAATATTGCGCTCGGCTGCCATTATACCATGGCTTTTCGCTTCAGCAGCTATAATGCTATTGGTATAGAGACCTAGCCTATCAATAGTACAAGATCCTTGCACGGAAGTCTCTAAATGGTACTTGATAGGATTCTGATAGCACCGTAACTCTCATACACGTAAATCACTGATTACATTTAATTTAATTTCAAGTAAAGTTGGATTCAAATGACAAATGTCATCATGCGACGGGCAGTGAATAATGCGCAATTGCTTTAATTAAGGCTTTAAAATCAGTTAAGCGCCATATTGGACGATTAAAAATACAGCATATCGTAATTTAACGTGATATTCGCTGCCGCAACCTGCGAATTCGCTTGCCGCATAGAATTTCACAGATTTTGTGTCAAAATCATATCGCCGTTTGTCGCCATATAGATCATCCTTAAAGGGGTACCAAAAAGTGAATACTTTTTTTACGTATTCGGGCAGCCATAAAAAATAACAGGGATAAAAATCGAGGCTAAATTTGGGGTTAACATGCCTTGTGAATGTGCCTTATGATTCATCCTCCACCTGACATCGTCCCCCTCAGAATTAAGTGATCCCCCAAGTGAAAATCCCCTCCCCCACACCTGATATGTTTAGTAGACATACCTGTCACGGATGTCGTGAGAAGCAGCAGGAGCAGCAGACTCGCACACGTCTTCATTCTCAGGCGGGCAGAGAGCAACACACCAATCGTGCAGGAACTTCCCGGGTGTTTGCGTCTGATTGCTGCTTATCAATTTTGTTGGCGCATAGAATTTAGATTCCAAAATAGAATTATGTAAATATCGTTTAATCTCATTACTTGTCTGTTATTTATTTATTTATTTATTTATTTAATAGGAATATATATTTATACATATATATAGAATAGAATGGAATAGAATGGAATAGAATGGAATAGAATGGAATAGAATGGAATAGAATAGAATAGAATAGAATAGAATAGAATAGAATAGAATAGAATAGAATAGAATAGAATAGAATAGAATAGAATAGAATAGAATAGAATAGAATAGAATAGAATTGAATAGAATAGAATAGAATAGAATAGAATAGAATAGAATAGAATAGAATAGAATAGAATAGAATAGAATAGAATAGAATAGAATAGAATAGAATAGAATAGAATAGAATAGAATAGAATATATTTATTCGACCACTGGCGGTAATACAGCAACAAATTGTTACAATACTGCATGAGTCTTGTCAAAAAATATCACATATATACGTACAACACAAACACAAAATATACACAATTATATTAAAGAGTCTATACGATCAGAGACAGTTCAATATATATAATAATATTAATAAATAAGCACTTTTTAGTTCGGTCTTCTTAGTCTTGAAAGCATAAAAGAGTTCCAAAACACAATTCACATGTATTAATCAATATAGATGGTGTTCCGTCAAATCGGACTAACTCGTTTTATCGCGATTTGCAAAAGCGAACAACTCGTTTTATCGCGCGCGCTCAAAAAGGACTAACTCATTTTATCTCAGCCGCTCAAAAACGATCTCGTTTTATCGTGTGCGCTCAAAAACGATTAACTCGTTTTATCGCGGCTGTGCAAAAACGATTATTTTTTTATCGCTGATGTTGATTTAAAAACTTGAAGGAAATGAATAGTAATTTTTTTTTTTGGTGGCCTAAATATTTTTTCATCTAATGTTTAGTAGGTATTTAGTTATTTACTTTACAATATTAATTTTTTATATTAAATTTTTTAATTTTCTTTTTTTTTTATGAATTATTAAACTTTGTTATTTAATTTAATTTACTGATTTGTAATTAAATTAAAATTATTCGAATTGAATATAACATAATAATATTAACAGTATTGACATGTTAAAAAAAATTAAAAAAAAAGAGGTGAGAAAATATAATGTATAAAGTTTTATTGTAAATTTTCCCTTTTATTATTATTTGTATAATAATAACATCTTACAAGTGCATAAAATTACCAATTTACACATGTATTTTTCATTGACACGCACTTACTATTATTACCTACATTTCTTTCCTCAACATAATAAAGTTTAACTTCATTTTTGCATCAATTTACAATATTCTTCAAATTTACTGTGTAGTATTGAGAAGTAAAATCAAAATGAATGCAGTTTGCATTTCTAGGAAATCATTGACTCCACTTATTATTATATTATTGCCACCGAAAATTTGTAACGAAAGCAGCGGCTTTACATTTTGTTTAAAGTTATGCTAATATTGCGTCAACAATTTTTTTTTTTCATACAGAAATATTCACAGAAGCCCATAATCACAATTTCTTTGAATAAAAATTGAATTGAATAAATTTAAAATAAAATAAAACATATTGTATTTTTCCTTCACATTGGTATTAAATAATAACACATTATAGTGTTGTAATTGTAACAACAATGGGCTTATAGGTGTAATTTTTTTACTGGTTCAATCAAAAGAGGAGGTCGAAAAATATCCTTTAGAATTTTTTGCGATTTTTTTAAGCACTGCATCATACCTAAAGTGGATATTAAAAATATCTCTTGACCTGGAGGCTCCATCCGCAACGCCTATGACGTCATTACATTCATTGGGTCAACTATTTAATGTTTTTAAACATACACGTTGCTATGGAAACAAATGATATTTTTTATAAACAAGCAACAATGCAATAACTTTTTACAAGTGTTATATAGTTGAACCAAAGAATGTAGTGACGTCATAGGCGCTGCGGATGGAACCTCCAGGTCAAGATACATTTTTAATCTCCATTTTAGGTATGATGCAGTGCTAAAAAAATCGCAAAAAAGTCTAAGGGTTATTTTTCGACATCCTCTTTTGATTGAGCCAGTAAAAATACTACACCCCGTAAGCCCATTTGTTGCACCAATTATTATTATTTATTCTACCTATTTTAAGTAATAAATACAGTCAAAGAAAAAATATGCATATTAATACATCATATTAATATAATTTAGACACCTTCACCTGATGGAGATCACAACAAGTTTTAAGCATCATGTAATAATACATGCACCAACAAGAGTACATCTTTGGAACCAATGCTCTTTAACGAATGAGGCTACTTGCCTTCAGTAAAAATATTCACAATCTTTTGATATTAAAACATTTAAGAAATTCATTAGAATTCTAACCTAGTTTAAACTCTTCGTCTTCAACTCATCCATTACACGTCTATAACTAATCGTTTAACGTCTAAAACACATCTTCTTTTTTCTAGCTTAAAAAGAGGAACAAATAAAGAATATATTTCAAACATTTTGTGCTCAAGGAGAGAAAGAAACACGTAATCTCGTCTTTTTATCTCTTTCTTCCTCTAAAATGGTGCAAAATGGGAGGAAAAAAGATGATAACAGAGCAAAAATAAGATGTAATTTTTTTTACAATTCAGTTATATTAAAAATATGTAATGATTAAAAAAAGGGACATAAAAAGAACATTGAGCAAAAAAAAAAAGAACAACAATCTCAACCATTATAGTAACACAATTATTGTCCACATGGAAAATCATGTATTGTGAATTAAGAATGTATTTAAAATCGAAAACTTTCACTCTTAAAACAAAACATTACAGTTGTAAACATTATATAACAGTTCCCCAATCATCTTCAAAAAAAGGACGTTACTCTTTTTACCTAAATTTAACACTAATAGTCCCTATCAGAACTTAATTAAGAAAAAAATAATTACTTAAATGGCAATCAGTGCTGAATTGTAGTAATTCTTAAAGACCTCATGAACCTTTTCACAGTATTAAGTACACGATTATCTTTGCTTCAGTGTGATTCGGCTGCATATTTTTTTTTGTTTCAGTAGCACAAATATCAGAGATATAGCCGATGAAGAAGCACCTTTGACGTCACTCACGCTCATTCAGCGGTGACAATATAGGGAAATCCCTGCAAAAGATAGGTTCACTCCCGCTGCAACCACGGCCACAATTTTACTTCTGGAATTTTGAAACTTAACCAGGGCAGTCTTGATAGTATTTGTCAAATAGACGGAAAGAATTTTTTTGGTGAAGTGTGTACAGACTGAGTTTTTGCGGTAGCAAGATAAGCGAAAAATTTAACATTGTTTTCCTATACAACATTTACGCTCCTCTTTCTACCGCAATAACTCGGTTCGTATGAATGTCATAAAAAATTTTTTTTTCAGGCTATTTGAAAAATACTATCAAAACTGTCCTGGTAAAGTTTCAAAATTACAGAAGTCAAATTGTGGCCGTGGTTGAAGCGGGAGTCAACCTATCTTTTGCAGGGATTTCCCTATATAGTTGCCGCTGAATGAGCGTGAGTGACGTCACAGGTTCCTTTTCATCGGCTATTATCTCTGATATTTTTTGTGCTATTGAAACAAAAAATTTTATGCAGCCGAATCATACTAAAGCAAAGCTTACCGTGTACTTAATATTGTGCAAAGGTTCATGAGGCCTTTAAATCACAAGCCAGGACAAGCCCGCTTGTGAAAGATGTGACGATATGATCTGCAGAACAGAAATATTGTTTTACTTCGATATTTCTATGTATTTTATAAAAAATATATACTCATTATATTCTATGTTTATTAAATAATCATACAATATAACAATTATACATATTATAATATGTATTAATTATATTTTTTGGCATGATATTTACCTCTGTAGGTCGAATCCATCCACATTTCTCTGTTGACAATAAATTGTGGGATACAGCTGTTTTTTCAGCTGATTTTTAATATTATAATTCCAGGTTGCACTAATAAATGGCGCAAAATGACCTGTTTTATTAATTAAAAAATTAAGAAATCCAAATCATTATTTAATTAAAAAAGACAGATAAATGTTTGAAATGTAACATACTTGCACGAGATAGTCCTTTTTGGGAAACATTTTAGTCGTTCTTGCACAGCCGCGATAAAACGAGTTAATCATTTTTGCGCGGCCGAGATAAAATGAGTTAGTCCTTTTTGAGCGTGCGCGATAAAACGAGTTGATCGTTTTTGAGCGGCTGAGATAAAATGAGTTAGTCCTTTTTGAGCGCGCGCGATAAAACGAGTTGTCCGCTTTTGCAAATCGCGATAAAACGAGTTAGTCCGATTTGACGGAACACCATCGGGAATATACATATATGTTTTATACTATAACACAAATACAAAACTATGAGAAATGTACAAAAATTTATTTTGAATATTTAATTAAATTTTTTAATGTTATAAATTTAAAAACATCTTTATCAACTATCCTGAATTCATTATGAAGAAATAATTTAACATCATAATCCTCTTTATCTACTAATATTTTATTTAATAAGTTTTTGAACAACGTATCATTTAATACATTTCTTAATAAACGAGGAAGTTGATCATAATATTTAGATGTTTGATAATAAGCACTTTTCTCAGTAATAGATTTACCATGTATAGGAATAACAACTTCAGACTTATTTCTTGTATTATAAGAGTGAACTTCATAATGTGTTAAATATGTGTCCATTTTTTCTCTTGAAAATAATACAATTAAAGATATACATTGCAGGCAACGTCATTATTCCCAAAGATTTGTTTTACAGGACTCATTTTTGTTTTAATTTTTTTTAATATTCTTATTGATCTCTTTTGAAGAATGAAAATTCTTTTAAGATTCAAATCATTTGTACCCCAGAATATTATATTTAAAGACACTAAAGAATGAATATATGCGTAATATACTGATAACATATAGTAGCAGGTGATACTGAATTTTTGATTGAGAATAATGCGAAAGTCGCAGAGTTTAATTTTTTACTAATTTGTTTCACATGTATATCCCATTTAAGATTTTCTTGTTTATATAACCCTAAAAATTTAGTATTTCCTTCTCGCTGTATCACTGTTTTCCCAATTTTTAATAAAAAACTACTATCCGGAACATTAAAAACTGAATGAAAATGAACGTATTTTGTTTTTTTGGGATTTAATATTAGTCTGGTTTCTTTACACCATTCCTGAAATTGTAATATTGTTCTATTTGTTTTTTCAAGCAGGTGTTCATTAGTTTTAGCCAATATAATAACACTTTTATCATCAGCAAACTGTGTAAGCGCTGCCTCAGGTAATTTACTTTTAAGTTATCTGTTGAAATACCATATATATAGATCCGGTGATAACCCCGCACCCTGTGGCACACCAAACACTACCCCTAATTCAGGAGATTTTACTATATGATTAATGTCATTTTCATCTTTATAGCTAATCTCTACGTACTGAGTTCTGTCGGAAAAATAAGACTTAAACAATGATAATACGTTATTCACGCAGCCAATTTGTTTTAATTGTGAAATAATTACATTGTGATCTAAAGAATCAAATGCTTTTTGCATATCAAAAAATAAGCCAATACATATATCTCTATTTTCCATGGAATTAAAGACAGGATTTAATAAATCAAAAGTAGCAGTGGTTATTGATCTATTTTCTACAAAACCATGTTGAGTATCACTTAATAAATTGTTATGTTTTCTAAATTCACTTAATTGAGGTTTTATTACTTTCTCAAATATTTTAGAAAAAACTGACTGTAAAGCTATTGGCCGAAAATTTGATAATTTTTTCTTACATCCATTTTTATGTAGAGGGATTACCTTGGATAATTTAACTTTTTTATGGTAAATTCCTTTTTCTATTGATTCATTAATTAAATAGCTTAAATAGCTTAATGGCACTTTTTTTTTAATTGATCAATGTAACTATACATCTCAGCCAAGGTTATAACATATAACCTTATTGGCTGATTCTAATTACATGAAAGTAAATTTCTTCAAGACCTTGCTGATAATAATTTTTAACTTAATTAACAAAAAATTTAAGACAAACTTCTTATTTTGAACAAAAGCAGATAAAAAATTTAACGTTGAAATTAGAAACCTAATTATACTTGTTTTCAAATTTTTACATATATTATATTCGTTAATAATTATCATTACTTTTTCAAATAGATACATAATTTTAAAAGAGAAAAATATAGATTTTTTATTCACATGAAATCAAAATATAACCTAAAACTCTAATACTATTATTGAATGTCCTATTTGAATTTTAAATTCATAACAAATTTTAGAAACAAAACAAAAAAAAAATTAAACATTTTTGCACATCTTCATTGATGTCCATAACCTAAAACAAACAGACTTTAGTATTTTTGTATAACATAATAAGATACAAACAAATTTCTTCATCATTTAAATATATAATATTTATTTCATATTAATTTTTAATTCATGTACTTCAAAATCTGAACCTTGAATTTAAATAATAATGGATATGAGTTAATTGTTACGGCAGGTTGAATTAAGTAATATTAAGAACTGAGGTAGGATTTTTCCATTCATAACACAAAAATAATATGTTGAAATTTATATTTACTTATTCAAGAATTTATTAATTTATTTATTTAACTAATGATCTTACATCAAATCGTATTATCAAATATTATTAAAATACATATTCAAAAATGCAACTTGATTATTTTAGTAATAAAATTGAATTAAGCTGAAAATAAAATGTACATTATTAAATATGAACTGATGATTTGCCGATACCTAAAACATAACACCTGAAATAATTCATATTTAAAGTGCAGTTAAAATTATTTTACATACAATGTTAGCATTTAATCAAATTGTTGATAGCATCCATTTTTTCATTTTAAATTTTACTTTATTTTTTTATCCAGTGTTTTTAGATTACTCGGTAATTCATTCCATCGGTAGTCATCTGGCAAAAGAGCATAAGTGGCTAAAATTTCGAAATGCGGTTTTTTGCACAGTATTGTACTTTGTGACGTATCCCATGATATTCTAGAAGCATTTTGTCACCGCACCACTCTAACTACGTTATTTTGTAACTTTAGGTTCAAAAATATAGGAATTTTTGTGACTCGCTCTTTCTCAGACGAGTCTGGCAAAACGAGCTAAGTGGCTCAAAAATCTTGCTCATGAGTCTGGCAAAACGAGCTAAGTGGCTAAAAGGCTGCTCACGAGTCTGGCAAAACAGTTTAAGTGGCTTCTCGTAAATACAATAATTATAATTATTATTAACTAAAAGTTTTAACTTAATTATTGAACAATAATTTGATATTTTTGTATAGTTGCTATTTCTTATTAATACATGCAGGCTTTTATAATTACAATGAGGTACTGACCAGTATTTGAGTTAGCCTAGTAGTAAAAAAAGTAATGTTTATTCTATGAAGAACGAGGCCTACGACAATTTGCTGATTTTATATTAACTTTTAAAACTTTTTTTGATGACGTCACAACTTTGCTTCTTAAATGTGAAAATGCGTCAGTTATAGTAGAGTGAGCGATTTCATTTTTTGGAATATTTTATTTTCTAAAAATAATTTAACCTGCCTTCTATTGAAAAATGAAAACCAAAAAATTCCATCATGCAAAAATTCACCACAAAAATTTCCCAAATTCGGTTTTTCGGAGCCCTTTAACATGCATCCTTATGGAACAGAAAACAACTTTTTACTCCAATTTCGTAGGAACTATTGTACCAATTAAAAAATACGTACGTAATCTATGATAAATTCTTTAATGGATATTCAAAAAAAAAAAAAAAAATACGGAGCCGTTTTACGGATGGTGGCCACGGCCTGTTACGCGTCGCAGCTTTCGCTGAAGTGAGACTGAGGGAACCGTGGAAAACCTCAGTCAGGACGGACACCATTGCCAGATCCCATTCTTAATATTGAAATATAACCAAAACTTCACTTGCAATTTTTTAGGTGCTAGAATCATGATAATGAAGGTTTCAAATTCAATAACTTTTCGTTTTAGCAATGTTGAAGTGGAGTGAACGATTTCAGTTTTTTTAATATTATATTTTCTCAAAATAGTTTAATTCGCCCTCTAATGAAAAATGAAAACCAAAAAATTCCATCTCAAATAGCTTCACCACAAAAAATTCCCAAAGTTGGTGTTTTGGAGGCCTTTAACATACATATATACTTATGGAACAGAAAACAGCTTTTTACTCCAACTTCGTCTGAACTATGGTACCAATGGAGTATTGTCCTCAATTTTTTTTATTGCAGAAATGGATAGAGGGTGCAAAGTTATGCTACCCTGATTTTTTTCAGATTTTTTTGAGACCTGGAACTATTTTTAAAAAATTATTGAAAGTCCTTTTTGTGACGTCACGCGGTGGCAAGTCCTATCTTTTTCTTAAGGAGCGGCGTCTCGTGACGTCACGAAAAGGACTTTCAATAATTTTTTAAAAATAGTTCCCGGGCTCTAAAAAATCTGAAAAAAATCAGGGTAGCATAACTTTGCACCCTCTATCCATTTCTGCAATAAAAAAAAATTAGGACAATACTCTATTAAAAAATACTTACATAACCTATATATGATGAATTAATTCTTTACTGGATTTACAAATAAAAAAAATAATAAATACGGAGCCGTTTTTCCGGAAAAAAATCTGAAAATCCTTATGGGAATTAACATGCAAAAATTTCAATATATTTTTTCGGAACAACGACTCCGCAATTTTTTTTTATTTGAAAATCCAGTAAAGAATTCATCATAGATTATGCCCCAGAACTGTATTGAAACTTTTTAAAACTACAGAGATAGGTGTCATTAAACGTCATTTCAGTAGAATAAAAAAGACTGTTTAATACAGATTTGCGGATCGTCTAATTACCTCCTAATTACAAACAATAAAAGTAATTAAAGGTAGGAAATATTAAAAATAAACAATGAGGGCTCCACGCAAGGCCGGGCGAAGTCGCAGCAGCTCGTGTGAGTGTGTCAATCACGCTCTTTAATATTGTTTTAAATAATTTTAGTTCAATTAGGCAATTTTGTAATATACATACAATGTCATCAAAGCAAGGCAAGGTCACAGTATGCAGCAGCGCACCGAGCTTTCCTCCTATTTTTACAATGGGAAATAAATGAGTTTTTATGACTTTTTAAACGAGCCACAGCGCAAGGTCGCGCGAAGTCGCTAAGCGTCTTGGCACCTTTCACGCGGTCAATGTTTACAATAGTATAGTTATTATAATATTATAATTAGACTAAATTTTGTAATTAGCATACAATGAGATTAATGCTAGCAATGTCACAGTAGCAACGCACCAAGCTTTCCTCTTCATATTTTTACAATGGAAAAAGAATGAGTTAATATAATATATCAGACAATGAAATAGTTAAAAAATATTTAGCATATATTTACCTTAATATTTATATGTAAATAGACATGTATTCAATTATCTTATACTTATGTAAATTTTTGAGAAAGTGAAGGTCTTTATCAGATATAAAACGTTAAGTTAATAGAAGTAGAAAAGAATACAATTATAACAAATGCTCCGCACCGAGTCGAGCAAAGTCTCAGCAGCTTGCGCGAGCCACTTGACGTGTGACCGTGTCTTAAACGCTAAATTTATATATTTTAAATGTTTATAATTAAAGTATTTAGAAGAAACTTTAATTTGCATAAAATATTTGACACTTTACATAGCCATGCAAGGTCATAGTGATCTGCTGTGTGATCTGCTGCGTTGTTTATCTTCTTTCTATTTTCATTACGAAACTTTTGTATATTATATTTAAAAATTAATTTTTATAATATAATGATATATTATAACGAATATAAAATAATTTAAAACATAATTTAAATATCATATATTATCACATTACACATTATTAAAATTGTACGGAGAAAAAGAGCAGGCTAATTATCTTTTAAATTCATATAATTAGTAAAATAATTATATGTTATTTGCATACAAAGTATGCCTACACACAGAGACGGCAAGGTCCAAGCGGTTTTTGACAATACTCCCGACCTGTGAATTAAATTTTCTCTATAGCTTTTATGTAAATAAATGAGTTATTAAGTTATAATCAATATAATCAATATAATAAGTTAAAATAATGATTTGTATTGGGAAATCATTTAATATATATTTAAAAATTTATTGCTTAATAATATAATAATTAAAAACAAAATATAAAGAAATATACAAAATTAGTATATTGTCACGAGGAATTCTGACTTCTAATAATCTTCTTATCCTTGTCCTTAATTTCTCTGTTAATAAGAATCCCCCTGACACCAGGACCGTAAACCCTACTTAAGGAATCGTTAATCTGTCTTTAAATTATAGACCGTATTTATTCTACATTATTATATTTTATTACATAAATCTCAAAGACACGATACATATGGTAAATCTCAAAGACACGATACATATGGTAACTCTCAAAGGCACGATACATATGGTTTTGGGAGTCAACTTACATATCTGGCGATGCTGGCTCTTAGCGCCGCGGGCAGACGGATCAGTCAGTATGGGCTGAGGGCAGCAAGCGTTAACATCTCTGTCCGATAGTGTAAGAGAGAGGGCAAAGGCCGAGTCTCAATAACTTAGTGTGAATGAGTCGAGTGCAGTGACTGATTGATCCGTCTGGTACACCATCTTATATAGTACCCAGGAATACATAAAAATTTATTAACTTGCTCCGGGAGCAGGGTACTAAAACTTAATGGACCTGCTCCCGTCCGTGAGGGTGCGCAGAACACAATGCGTGAGTGAGGGTGAGCAAGGCATCAGGCGCCAGCAAGGATGGGCAGGACATAAGGCGCCAGGCGCAAGCAACAGTTAATGATGGCTTTCCCTCATTAGAAGAGGTGGTGAGTACATAAAAAATATATGTTTGTATGCTAACATTTACTTCCAAGAAGACGAGTACTATTGATCTCATACCTTGCAAAGTGCTAAAATTCAAGGCGGGTTGTATAATAGAGGTAGTCCAATTTATATAAATATAAATTAGACTATCGTGACACTCCCCGATTTAAAGTGGAAGGCTCCTGACTTCCAACAATATTTTTAGTTCGTTACTTTAAAATTTATATATTTTTAAAAAAAAAATTTAAACTGATCAAAAGAACTCGCTTCGTGTTACCTACTGTGTTTTTTTTTTTTTTTTTTTTTCCCATACATAAAATAACAAGCGGAAAAAAATTGAATACTTATATAATACTTATTAAATTCATTAAAATGATGAAAAATTGGTATTTTTTTTTTTTTTTTTTTTTTTTTCCATTTTAAATTTATATTTTATCATTTTTCAACCTATTTTGACATTTTGACCTTACAACAAAAAAAAAAATAAAAAAAAAAATATGTTTCAATTCAATTACCAATTTTCCATAGAATCACACTTAACACTACTTAAATTAATTTTTAACACAATAATTTTTTTTTTTTGACAAAAATTTGTCTTGAAATCTTATAATGGAAAAGTTCACAAGTCACAGCTACATCTATAACAACAATAATGCATTTCTATAACAACTTTTCTATTGATTATTTTTATCTTTCACTACAGCACTACTGTATTTCTATAATACAAAAAATTAACATGCATACTATAGTTGCATACAATCCCAAGATTTATTTAAATAAATGCAAAAAAAAGCTCTTGAATTCATAATTTGAATTTAATTGAATTATTGAATTGAATAATTTACTAAATAATTAAATTTTTAATTTATTTTGTCTAATTATAATTGAATAAAAATTTACTTAATTAAAGTAGTTAATTAATTTAATTAATTAATTTAAGTTGCTATTTTTTTTTTTTTTAATTAATTTAACTTTATTATAATTTATTATAATACTTTACCACGACTTAATACAAAATTTGTCCTCAAATTTGACATTTAAATATTTTTAAGGAAAACATCTTGGGATGTATATTTTTACTTCTTAATAATATTTTACTTAATATTTCATATCATTTATTAAAACTACAAAGTTTCATTTAATTTACTTTTTTTTTCAAATGGCTAAAAATATAGACACTGTATATTATAGTTCTATATATAAATAAAAAAAAATATGTTTATCATTAAATGACGTCATAGCTGGCCGTAGAGATGAAGAAAAGCACCTCTCAATCTATGTGAATTGGGCGTTGACTTTATATACAGGCCAGCTACTATTGAAAAATGGGGAGGAAAAATATATAATAATTTTCTACGGCTAAAAAGTCGTAAAGATAAGATTTATAGATTTTTAAATTTTATATTAAATATTATTTGTAAAAGAATTTTTCTTGACATTACATTTAAGCAAAATACATAAAGATAAAATTGCTAAAAAAAACTTTTAAAATTTGATATAGAATTATTTTAACATCATATTTTATCATACGTGATCGTTACATAGATTTTTTTTTCTTTCATTTTTTTGTTCTATTTTTTTCATTAGTTTTTAATAGTTTTAATATGAGAAAAATTTTAAAATAACATCATAATTACATCAAAATTGTAATACGAACATTTATTTGGGGAGAGAAAGTTTGAAAAGTCCTTAGAAATCGATTCTTCTTCTCTCGGAACCTTACCGGCGAACGCGGCTGGAGTCGCCGGTCTCGGTGCGCGGTAGCATCGGACTCGAGAGAAGTGTTCAAAAATTCTTTTCTGTAAATTTAATTATTTTTTTATTGATTTAAAAATGATTTATTATGACTCCCAGCATTATTAGGGACATTATAAAAAACATTTTGTAATTTTCGGATAGTAAAAAGTACTGAAAATTGAAAAATAATGTTATACAAAAAAGGGAGAGAATCTTCCTCTATACCACTTGTATAAACGATTTCTGTTCTTTTTCTCCTCAACAACTTTGTTTGTTTCTTTTTCTAAATAAAATATTTTAATTTTAACAGTACATACTGCAAAAATTATACACATAATAGGCTTTATATATAAATATTTTAAAAAAAAGTCAATACAAAAATTTTTCCTTCAATATTATATATGCTAATTATAACATATTTTAGATTAAATTTTGGCAGTATATAAAATTTAATTAATTCTCAATATACGACATCAAATTACACTATTTATACATGATTATATACTTATTACTTAATAAAATTTTTGAATTCTTCTTGTATTTTCTTCACTATTGATGCACTTTTCACATTTTATTATTTTTTTCAACAAACTTACATAACTTTTTCCAAATACTTTTGCAATTAAAAAAAATAAATTTAATTTTTCATCAATATGACGTAGGAAAATCACTGATTTTACTATAAAATTAGCACTTTTAATAGTTAACAAATTATAAGATTATTTTACAGGTTGTTTTTCTCAATAAATTAAGCACTTATTCATTAAATAAGTCGTCTAATCCACTCCAAAAACTGCTGTCTTTATAATCAATGTCAGGAGTATGTTGTAAAAATTGATTTACAACATCTTGAAATTGATCAAGATTTTCTAAGCCGTTTATACCAGAAGGGATACATTCACCGATTTTATTGTTTAAGGGAGTAGCATTTGAAATTGTAAAATTGGGGGATACTGCAATCACTTGATTACTTTCAAGATCTATTAAACTATATTTATGGTCACATTGTACTGTGTTAATATTAACACTTGGTTGATTATTTTGCAAAAGATTGCATATGCTGAAAGGGTTATCTTTTACATTGTAAGGAGGTGGGGATGGTGTAGCAGCCGGTTCTGTCGCGGAAGCACAGGGCGCCTGGGGTGGCGCTTGTAGTGATAGGGGTGCCGCAACACCACAGGCTGTAGTAGGTGACACCAAAAGTGGTGCCACATAAGTCCCCATGGCTGGCGCATAGGGTGGCGCCATAGGTGCTGCTGCGTGCTCCAAGGTGGGTGGCGCCATAGATGGCGCTACAGAGACCACCACGGGTGGCGCCATAGGTGCTGCTGCGTACTCCAAGGTGGGTGGCGCCATAGATGGCGCTACAGAGACCACCACGGGTGGCGCCATAGGTGCTGCTGCTCCCTGCCCCATTGTAGATGGCGCCTCTGGAAATTCTCGATGCAACATCGGATTTTGTGTCAAATTAGACGTCTGACAAACTGATATTGGGGTATTTAATAATTGTGGCATTAAATTTAAACGTTTATTAGGCACAGGATACCATTTATTTGGTGAATTTTGGTCTTTTGCCAACAAAAGTGGTAAAGTTGTTTGATTTGATTCTTGTTTATCATTACTTGCTGGTTTTAGTGGTCTTAATGGTCTTTTCTTTGACTTATGACTTTTTATGGGTGTTTGAACACTTGCCTGTGTGTGAGGCAGAAACAACAGCAAGGAGGCCTGGCTGTGTACTGCAGTCGATGTTGTGCTTGGCGCTTGAGATGGAGGTTGGTCCGGCGGGCGGGGTGGTACCTCAAGGGTCCCCACCGGCGACACATCAGCGGGCGGGTGTTGTGCAATGGGCGGTATTGCCCAAACAGGTGCGAGCAGTGAAGATCGCACAGGTGGCACCAAGATTGGCGCCGGGGGTGGCGCCTCAGCCGACGTTTTATGTAGATTTTGCTGAAAATCACTTTCTAACACACCGGATGTTATTGTATGAGGAATGTTAGTGTTAATTTTTGTATTTTTAAATTTTAATGAGGAACCAATGTTTAAATACAGTTCACTGTTTTGATTGGTTGTTGATGCATTACTCGATTTCTCCGATTCATGACTTTCGTCCTGAATATTGTTTATATTTTTAGGAGAATTTTCTGCTTTGTCGAATACCTCCGAACAACATATGTAATCTCTAAACAAACTTGAAGCTGATATTCTTACAAGCGGGGATACAGGCCCTGTTGGCTTGTCTCGTATCTCCTCTAATGATATTTTACATATGTGAAATACGTTTTTCTGCAAACTTGGTATTCTTTGGAGGAGTTCATACATATGCGCTTGTGAGCAATGGTCATTGTGTTTTTGGTGTATATTACAACGATGAGCAGGAGTTGAAAAATGTTGTTTAAAATGATAGAACCTACGAGGAATAATATACACTGGCAATTCTAGCAGTGTTCTAATAAACTCTGCCTTGCCTGGTTCAACCATTAATTTTCTACTTCTTATGGCATCTATTATTTTTTTTAAATGTCTATTCTTTTTCCACACCGGCGGTGATGTTAAAGGCGTTGTTATCGTATTATTTTTAAAATAAAAAGTTTTAATTTTATTAACAACATTAAAGTACAAAGTAATTTCTTTTAATACGAGTTCTTGTTTTATGTTATCTCGTAGAGATACAGTAATATAAACTAGTTCTTTTTCGATTAGGTGTTGCAAATCTGACTGTACCTGGTCTTGTTGTTTACACGACATTTTATTGATGTTATTATCACTTCACTTAGTGTATAGTTTTCACCACATGTCACTCACAAATTTATAAATAAAATATATGGCTATATATATATTATATGTATATATTTTTATCCAACGTAGGTGTTAACATTGTGGATCACACATCTGTTGATCTTGAAAAATGCAGCTCTACTGGATAATATACGCCTTATGGACATATATTTATAATCTCAGTCGAGAGTGTGTTTATTTAAACGGACTAATCAGAGTTCTGCAAAAATGTAGGGAAATGCCACCACCTTTTTAACTACCCTATCTCCGTATGCGGCTGTCTTGATCATATACCTACTCGGGAATTGCAACCCTTGAATAGAGTGTCCTTGTTTTTTCTCTCCCACTCCTCCTTTTTTTTTCTTTTTTCTTCGCCGTCGCTGCAGACGCTGCATCTTTAATATGTTACACATGGCAGTAGTTAATGAAAAATATTTAAATATTGAATGCTCGAGGAAGTTCTGCATTTTCACGCAGCCAAAGTCTTTTAGCGAAAGTTATTGAGCGCGTAACAGCACAATTATATTTTCCTGGTGCATTTTTATGATACGTTGATAAACATGTAATATTACAATCATATTCGGGTAATTGTGGTTCTATTTTATAGACATTTAATATTTCTCTTTCTAACATATATGTTAAATAATTTTGACTATCTGAGCCGGCAGTATATACATGGCTGGCATTTTTAGTATATAATTTGACAGTATCCATTGCTGATTGTAATTCAATTTCACCATATTCGTATGGAAGGCCATGCCAACGATGAGATAACCATGACACTTGATTTTTAACAAATTTTGGCAAATCTGCAAATATAGTTGCTGCTTTAATATGAGCATACCAATTTACTGGTTGCTCTTCAATGCTGGCTACGGCTATCTCCGTCGGTTGAACTCCAGCTGGGCCATACGAATTTTCAAATGTGACAACGTAATTAAATGTGGTTGACATATTTCTGTAACAATCAACAAAGGATTTGCATTACATATTATATAATAATTATACATAATACAATTTTATACATAGTATATATATATTTCCCTCAACATGTTAACATATGGGATATTTATATATATATTTTAATCTTATGCATATCATAACTTACAATGCTATTAGTATAATTTATTTTATTATTTTAATATAAATATGGCCGATATATTAAAATTATTATTTAATTTCATTTTATATTCTTTAATCTTATTTATTTATTTTAAATATTTTTATTTTAATATTTTACTATATTATTTAAAATATTTTATTTCCAAAATTCATCAGCTTTTATATTCAACAGCATTGTACTTTATATATATTGTAATGAATACATTGATATAATATTAATTAAACATATAGCACTTATGATAATTCTTATGATATAAATTAAAAATATATTTGAAAAATTCTTTTTAACAAATTTTAACAATTATACATTCTTTTAAAATGTTCTTATAATACAACAATTATTATTTTAGATATTTTTAGATTTCTTAACACCTTCTCATAGTAATTGATTTATGATTATTTTAATTTTATATTTTAAATATATATTTTATATATATATATATATATTCTTAATGATAATTAATATTATTTTAATATACAATAAGTAATAATTTTTAATTTATGTTTGTTTTACATTGAAGTCTCGGCTTCTTGAATGTCATCTTCCATATTGGTTACAAACCTATTTAAATTTATTGTGATTTGTTTGGCATCAAGTTCTTTTAATTCTATATCGTTTTTGCTCTCGACTTTTGAATCTTTTGTGATTTTACATATTTTATTTATTTTAATGAGATTAGGGTTTTGCAAAATAAGATATATAATTAATATAGTAAGCAATATAATCCAAATATAAAGAAACCCTGTAGACACTTTACTAGCTGTACTCCAGTGTTTCTTATACGTTATAATGGGTGTTTCTTTATTTATTGAAGTTAATCCCTTTTTAATATTAAAATGTGGGATTTCAAATTTCCAATCTCTATTTAAAACTTGTGAAACATTTGTAAATACATAAGATGAAGCTTGTGTTTCCAAGCCAATTTTCAATGAATCAAGCTTGGACCATGCGGTTGGCAACGTATGTTTTACGATTACTTTATCGATTATATTTTTATCGCATGGGTAAGCTTTTGGTATTTTAATTTTATCGTTATCAAATAGCTGGCAATTACATGGTAATTTAATTTGTAATGCCCCAACTTCTTTTGAAAATTCAGGTGGGATTTTCTTACTTAAATCTCCGCATTTAATTTGCATATTAGCTGAGGGATGTGTAATAATATAGGTATCTAAATTTATTTGTGTAATTAACAAAGCGCTACCAGATTTACATCTATAAGCGCAATGCTCATTTAATTCTGATATTGGAGCGGACTCGTATAATAATTTAGGGCAAAGTGGCCCTGATAAAATATCACTTGAGTATCTGGGTATATAGCAAATATCTGACTCGTACACACGACATTCGCGTAAAAGAGAGCCTGTTATAGGCCTTATCATTTTACCACTGACTGCAATATATGTCGCGTCATGCTCTAATATACAAGTATTATCTTCCCATTTATATGGCGCAGCCACCATCTCCATTAATCGCCAATTAGACAATTTTTGAACAATGGGAACTTTAATTCTTACAATTATATTTTCTTCTGAGATGAGACATTCTGAGATTTTAAGCTTATAATAATAAGTTATATCTTGTGTGGGAATTGATAAACTATATCCGTGTTTATCTATTTTATTATTTAGATTATTTAAATCTTCAATTAAAACTTGTACCGGTACTATCAACTGTGGTATTTTCTTATTTATACATGTATTTAGGACTTCATTTCTCTTTATATAATTTAACGTTTCAAATATACGTCTGGAATTTCTTTCCACTGCATCCATTGCTGAGAATACAATTTTCATTCACGTAAATGAACGTTCGTTTTCCCTATTCTCAACATTAGTTATAAACGTATTATAATCAGTTTTTAAATTTACTACTGCTTCTTTAACATTATTACTGAAATCTGCCATTTTATTTGAAATTTCCAAAATATTTTCGTGTTGTTTAATAACGCCTTGTTTAATATTATCTATACGTGCACGTAACTTCTGATTATCAGTATACAATTGGCGGAAGTCGGATTCAGTCACAATACTACAGCAAAAATGGAGGAATTTTCCAATAAATTCAAAAGCTCTCTTGTCTCTCTTTATCTCAGTCATATTTTCTAAAGCTGTATTCGACCTTAAGAGCTCATCGACTATTTTATTATCGATTGAATCGATCCATTTCGATAGCTCACACCATTCTCCTTTTCCAGAATCTTTACAAGCAATTGACGATAAATTATATCTTTCAATACCTATGTTATGATTCGGAAAATGGCCTTGAAATACGAGTGGAATACTTCCTTCGTATAACAATACATGTGGCAGTTTTTTCCAATAGATTCCGGGCGTAATTTTAACTGGCACATCATAGTAATCATTTTTCTCGTTATCCATACAATTTATACTTTTATTTGTGGCCATTATAATTAATATAATTATTTGTAAAATCATCTTTATTCCTATTTATATAGCGCTTTTTAAATTATTTGTCTTCTTATTTATTTTTCATGCATGATTTATCTATTATATATGTTTTTTTTTTTCCGTTTGTTTTGGTATTTTTAAATTTTTATTCGTCAATAAAAATTTATATATGAATTTATTTTTTTTAATTTAATATTTTTTTTCAAGTTATTGTAATAATTGTGTATTTCATTTATTGCATATTGTATATCTTACATTTAAATATTTTAATGAACTCTAAATTTTTTTTCCTCTGAATATAAATGTATTGAAATTTAATTATTCATTTACTTACTTATTTATTATTTATTTATTTATTTATTTATTTATTTATTTATTTATTTATTTATTTAATTCTTACCAATATAAATGTATCAAATAAAAATAAATTAAATTAATGAAGTTGTTCTGGTGTGCTGGATCTTCTCACAAATAGCTGCAGTCAATCTGTAAAAAGATTTAACACATGCCAATTCTGGCATTAGTTCAAAATTTTATTATTTATTTAAATTTTTATACTGCAATGGAAGCCAATCTGTCCTTGAGTAATATGGTTTCATTCTATACACATGTATGGTGTCATCCACTGACCTTCTACCTCTTGTTAATCTAACTAGATAAGTAACATCTGAAATCTTTTCTAGTACTTCAAACGGCCCAAGATAATTATTTTGTAGCTTATCTGATTTTTGTATTTGCCTGATGGGGAAGTAAATTTTAACTTTATCTCCCTTCTTAAACTCCACATGTCGGTGGGTAGCATCATATTGTTGTTTTTGTTTTACTTGTTCATTTGCAATTAATTGTAATGTATGTTCCCTCACTGTGAGGTACCTGTCAAACAACTGACCTGCCTCTAGTGTTTCATATGGAGCATCTAAGGTAATATCTGCTGGTAATCTTGCTTCATGTAAATATAGTGAATAATAAGGTGACATTTTAATAGTCTCTTGTAAACTTATGTTATAACTAAATACTGCTGGGAGTACAAATTCACACCAATCCTTTTGTGTTGTGGAGCAAAAATGGGAAATAATTTGGGACATTAAGCCATTCTGAGCCTCTGTAAGCCCATTGGCTTTTGGACAGTAACTACAAGTAAAGGAGCTACGCCCTCCCATTAATCTTACTAATTCAGTAATTACTTTAGAGCGAAATACTTGGCCTCGATCTGAGTGTAAAGTAGAAAAGGTACCATATTTGTATATGATATTTTCTAGTAAGAAACGAGCTATTTCGTCTACATTAGCAGCGGGGATTGGTTTTGCTTCTACAAATTTACTTGTGTAGCAAATCGCTAAAACAATGTGTTTGTTGCCACGATTACTTAATGGAAATGGCCCACAGGTGTCAATTCCCCACATAGTAAATGGGATTGGGGGTGCAGGGATAGGCTGTAAGAGCCCTTGTTGTGCTTGGGTAGGTCTCTTTTTACTTTGACAATCTTCACACGATTTAACATACGATTTTACATCTGAAAATAAGCCATCCCAATAATATTTCTTATTTATTTTATTTAAAGTTTTTGTTATGCCAAGATGGCAACCTCCTACAAGTTCATCATGAAAAGAAGTAATTATTTCTTTTATTAAACTTTTGGGAATAACCATTAATTTTGTAACGCCATTGGGAGAATAATTTTTTCTATACAGTATACTATTTTCTACTATATAACTTCTAGATTTTCTACGCATGTTTGAAGTGGCTTCGTCTGGACTTAAAACTGCTGATTTTAGTTCATTTAAATAATCATCATTATCTTGTTCTTGTGCTATATTTATATTGTTTGTAGCTAGAACTGTAATTTCATTTGCTTCATCAATTTCTTCCTGTGTGGCGTCCCTGGTTGGAAATCTAGATAGAAAATCGCAATCTATATGTAATTTGCCTTTCTTATGGATGACCTTGAACCTGTATTCTTGTAATTTAATTGACCAGCGGACCAAACGGCTACTTGGGTCGCGTATCGAGTTTAACCATACCAGAGCTGAATTGTCAGTGACCAAAGTAAATTCTTTATTATGCAAAAATGGCCTGAAATAATTTGTAGCCCAAACTGCACAAAGAATCTCCTTCTCAGCTGTTGTATATCGTGATTCAGCATCTGAAAGTCTCCTACTTGCAAAAAATAATGGCCTAATATCTTTACCGTCAATTATATTTAACGTGGAGCCTAAGCCAGTATTTGATGCGTCTACACGCAATTCTAAGGGTAGGTCATCTCTAAAATGAGCTAATACAGGTGCAGTAATTAATTTTTGTTTCAACTCATCAAAAGCTTTCATTTGTTCGGGTCCAAAATTAAATTTAAAATTCTTTTTAAAAAGTTTTGTCAAAGGAGCTGCAAGTTCTGAGAATAAATATATAAATTTTCTAAAAAATGAAAATAATCCATATGCACTCCTTAATTGTTTAAGAGTTTTGGGGTATGGAATATCCCTAATTGCTGCCAATTTGTCTTCATCCACTGAAATTCCTTGAGCACTAACAATGTGCCCTAATATTTTAATTTTTGTGTAACCCACTTTAGATTTACTTGCTTTTAATTTAAGCTTAAATTCTCTTAGTCTCTCAAAAACTTTTATTAATTTTTCCCTATGACTGCTATAGTCGGCAGCACTAATTAACAAATCATCGATGTAACTTAAAACTGTATTATACTTAAGTCCTGCCATGCAGGTATCAATACAACGTTGAAAATAAGCAGGAGATATGCTTAGCCCTTGTGGACAAACATTAAATTCGAAAAGTCCCCACTCTGTAACGAATGCAGTCTTGCATTTTGACTCTTCAGCTAGAGGGCCTTGGAAAAATCCGCTAAACAGGTCAAAAATAGAGTAAATACATGTGTTATTAAGGTAAGTAAGCAGGGTATCAATCCTGGGCAATGGGTAGCTGTCGAAGCGAATGACGCCATTTAATTTTCTGAAATCGACCGTTATTCGAGCCTTGTTATCACTTTTACGCACAATTACCACTGGAAAACTGTATGGTGACCTTGAGGGCCTAATAATGTCGTTTTGTAACATCTCTTCTAACTGTTCTTTCACCATATCTTTCTCTTTATGTGACATTCTGTAAGGTGGCAAGTGTATGGGAGTATCTGTTGTTGTTTCAATCACAAGCTCAGGTAAATTACTTCGTTCTAAATCAGAAAAACTATTAGCAAAACAGTCAGAATATTCTTGTAATAATTTAATTAATTTATCTTTTTCTTCCTCTGGTAATTCTGGATTAACATCTATATTACTTATATCAATACTCTTAATTTTTACTTGGGTGTTTTGTGAAATAGTGCATTGTGTGGTTACCTCTTCTTCTATATTTGTTGGAATTGTGCAGTCAGTTCTTGGAAATGGAGACTTTAACGCATGACTATTTTTCTCAGAAGTAGAGAGGGAATCCACTGGATCAATACTTCTTAAAGCAATGACACTGCCAACAATTGTATCAATATATAGATTTACACCGAAAACTGACATGTTTTCCACCTCTAACTCTTGAAATGAATTAATATTAGAGAATACAAATGGTATTATGTAAAGTGAGTATTTCTTACATAAATTTTTATTTGGTTCAAAGAGTAATGATTCATTTTGTAATAAATTGTTTACAGAAACTCTAATTTTTTTCTTTTCTCTGGGCAGCAATTTAATTTCATTTTGTGATTTTACTTTAGTTTTAAATTTTTGTTCAATATCTAATTTTGGCATTGAATTAATATCATATGAGCTGACAAAAGGGATAGTAAATTTATTTGTCTTTGCTCCCAATTGAACTACTTTGGAATCAAAATCACAAATAACTTTATGATGTATTAAAAATTCAGTACCCAATAATAATGGAAAAAGTAATGAATGAACAACAAGTACAGGAACTGCACATTTATATTCTCCAATCTCAATATTTATTATTGTATTTCCAATCACTTTTATTTTTTCACTATTTGCACATGACATAAAAATATCGTTTGTATAATTTATTTTAGATTTATCAACAAATTTTGAATCAATTGTATTTTTGTCAGCTCCAGAATCCAGAATAATCTCAATATTTTTGCCATTTATTTTACCTAAAACTTTAAGAATCGATATGCTTTTATTTTGGATACACTTATCAACCTGCGGAGTGTCACATTTTCTTTCTATAAAAGATTTGTCTCCTTGTAGCTTGCTTGTTAAATTATTTTCAATTTCTGTGCTCTCTGAATTATTTATATTTTGTGTAATTTTAGTTGGCTTTCCTATTTTTGATTTGTAATTTTTATTTTTAATTTTCTGTTTATTTTTAATGTAATTATTACATACGTTTTTTGAAGGGCAAGACAATTCTCGATTAATTTGATATTTTTCATTATAAAAATGTCGTGATTTCATGGAATTTACAGCAGCGGTGCCCTGTCGCGCTGCTGTGGCCTCCCGTTTCCCGACTGAGCTTTATTAACCTTGCATTGGCTTGCATAATGGCCGACTTTATTGCAGTTAAAACAAATTATTTTACCGTCTACTGTGCGTGATGTTCGATCTGGTCTAGGTTCATAGCCTGGAAAAATTGGGCGAGTTTCAGATCTATTATTTTGTCCCTGATTTTGACGCTCATATCTTGGCTGAAATGAATTAAATCGAGGGCGGCGATCATAATGGTTGAATGGTGTATTATTTCCTCTCCTATTACCTAAAAATCTGTTATAATTTTGAGAATTATTGTTTTGATTACGCCTGTCAAATGTTCTCCTATTAAAGTTGTTAAATTTTGGTCTCTGTGCTGAAAAATCGAATCTTACATTATGTGATTGACCATTATTCTTATTTTTTGAATCATTTTCTTTGATAGTTTGAGTTAAAATTTTAAGCTCATTCATTTGTTCCGCTAATTTTGTCATTGTTTCAGTTGATTGTTTAATAAATTCTGAATTTTTATCTCCCTCACCAAAACTATTAGCTAACATAACTTTTCTCGCGTTTTCTAACACCATCTCTGGAGTGTCATTTTTCATTAACATGACTCCTTTTATAATGGTTTTTGATAATCCATGTAAAAGATGTCTAGCTTTATCTTCCTGACTCATTGCAGGGTTAACTAATCGACATAATCTAATTATATCTTGGTAAAAACTTTCTACAGATTCTCCCTCTTTTTGAGTTCTGTTACGTAATTTAAATTCCGCACGATCTATTGGTAACTGTGGCTTAAATTCTTTTTGCAGTGTTTCTTTTAAAGAATTATATGTTATCTCCTCTTCTCCCATAGAAGCTTCATAATTCTCTAACCAGATCGCTGCTGGACCACTTAAGAAACATGGTAAAAATCTAGCTTTCTCAGCATCTGTTTTCCATTTATTTACTCTGCACGCTCTCTCAAAACGAATCAAAAATTCCTCTACATCATCATCTAAGCTATTTCTAAATTGTCCGGGTGACATTTTAAAAGTGACATTGTCTGGGGATACCGTAGTTACCGGCTCAGTACCCATTGTGGAATTATTTCCTTGTTGCTCCATATCAGGCATATTTTGTAAATTATTTAAATTTTCCCCGTTTGGGTGTAAAATATGAGATAAATCAAGATTTTCTAATGGCAATAATGGGGGTGAGTTTAAAGGTGTTGAACTTGTCCTATCATTATTTGGATTTTCTATAAAAGTTTCAACAAGTTCTGGAGGGGCTAGAAAATTTGAATTTTCTGATTTTTCTGATATATTATCTAAATTTTCATTATTTTGTTCGATATTTCTCTCAAAATTGTTATCATTAATTTCTCCCTCTTCTTCACTCCTCTCTGGATGACCTAAATTATTTTTGTGACTTGATTGTCCTCCACTAGCTTCTTCCTGACCACTAGATTCTTCACTTAAACTAGAAAAAGGGTCGGCCGGATGACTCCTTGAACTACGACCTGGGTTCCAGTTTACTTCTATTCCCAAATTTTTAGCATTTTCTAATAATTTTTGTGTTTCTTGTGACTGTTGCTCTTTATTAAAAGTTAAATGTTTTAAAAACTTTCTGAAATTATTACCTTCTTTGTCGTCTGGATTATCCGACATTACTAATCATTTTTATAATTTATTTTAATTATTCCTGTGTAACGTGTCCTATGCGCGGTACATCTAATTTATGTACTATACTTACAGTTTTAATTTTTCTGAGTTTAATTTTAAAAATGTTTCCGGTTGGGACTTGTATATAAATAGATCTTATTTTGATACCCTCAATTGTGTGTACTGATATAATGGCTTCAATCATTGTAATTTATTAAAATCTTGCAAATAATAATAAAGACAGAATACTAATGGAATGGCCATTATTAAGCAAAAACATGCACAAAACATTTTTAAAATTAAGTGACAGATTTTTGAGAATTTTCGTATATAAAGTTCGCACTCAGAATTTTAAATAAAATGGTAAAATACGGTCAAGTTTTTTTTTTTTTTTTTTAAAACACGGTCGCCTCCACCAAATTGTCACGAGGAATTCTGACTTCTAATAATCTTCTTATCCTTGTCCTTAATTTCTCTGTTAATAAGAATCCCCCTGACACCAGGACCGTAAACCCTACTTAAGGAATCGTTAATCTGTCTTTAAATTATAGACCGTATTTATTCTACATTATTATATTTTATTACATAAATCTCAAAGACACGATACATATGGTAAATCTCAAAGACACGATACATATGGTAACTCTCAAAGGCACGATACATATGGTTTTGGGAGTCAACTTACATATCTGGCGATGCTGGCTCTTAGCGCCGCGGGCAGACGGATCAGTCAGTATGGGCTGAGGGCAGCAAGCGTTAACATCTCTGTCCGATAGTGTAAGAGAGAGGGCAAAGGCCGAGTCTCAATAACTTAGTGTGAATGAGTCGAGTGCAGTGACTGATTGATCCGTCTGGTACACCATCTTATATAGTACCCAGGAATACATAAAAATTTATTAACTTGCTCCGGGAGCAGGGTACTAAAACTTAATGGACCTGCTCCCGTCCGTGAGGGTGCGCAGAACACAATGCGTGAGTGAGGGTGAGCAAGGCATCAGGCGCCAGCAAGGATGGGCAGGACATAAGGCGCCAGGCGCAAGCAACAGTTAATGATGGCTTTCCCTCATTAGAAGAGGTGGTGAGTACATAAAAAATATATGTTTGTATGCTAACATTTACTTCCAAGAAGACGAGTACTATTGATCTCATACCTTGCAAAGTGCTAAAATTCAAGGCGGGTTGTATAATAGAGGTAGTCCAATTTATATAAATATAAATTAGACTATCGTGACAATATAATTAGCATACAATAACCCTTTCACGCTTGCATGCCCCAGCTTTAGCAGCCAGGACTACCATTGCTTGAGGAAGCAAATTTCTCACGAGCGTCACGTGTGCTATTGCAGTTTAACTTTATATAAACGATATTTTTAACATTTAAAGTACATAGATTAAATTTTATTTGGCAAAAAGAAAATGTTATTAATTTTATATTATATAAAAGTATCAAAATAATGTTAAAGTTCTATGACATATTTTATACATATTAATAAGAAACAATTACTAATGTCAAGTATATAAGGTAATTATGTTAAAATATGCTAATTATATGTAAGTTAGAGCTCTGTATGCTATGCTTTGACTTGAATATGGTTTCAACTATGCAATTTTTGCATTACTACATTTGAAAAATCAGTATTTGCAAGCATTTCTATTATCGTTATTTACGTTAAATTTGCAATAGAATTTTACATGATGTCTTGCAGATATTAATAAAAACAAAAAAAATATTATTTTATGAATAACACTAAAAGCTAGATTATACTATTTAAAATATGTTAAAAATTATTGATTTTCTTATAAACACATTTTTAAAGTATAATTTTTTAAATTTTTGCAAGAAAGAATGTAGACATTATGAATGTCCATTCTTAATGAACTTTTATTGAAATTACATATAAACTATTAAAATTGGGGCTAAATACTTAGAAATAACAAGAAATGTATATATTATTTTACATTAAATTCTTTTTATTAAGTGTATAATTCTACATAAAATATATATTTAAAAAAATGAAGAATAAAAATTAAACAGTGTATTTTCATTTACACGAGCATTAAAAATCCACACAATACTGCTGCGATGAAGTCCATTCATAAAAACTTGAAGTTCATTAACGTCGAAGGCATTGTAACACGGAAGAACAAACATTTGATATAATCAAACTTTCACTTCTCCTCACAGCTTGCGGCATCTCTCTTTCTTCAAGACATCATGGGGTCACAGAGAGGTTTTAACAAAAACCGGTTCTTATATAATTTATTCAGAAAATGTATAATGTATATTTTAAATAAAAAAATTTATTAAAAAGAGTATTTTCTTTTAATAATCAATAACATCAGTAAAGGCTTCATGTATTTTGAATAATTGACAGTCCGTAGAAATTTTTTTGTGTTCTAATAAAACATCAGTCTTTTTGTTTATATTATAAATTCGATGATTACAATACACACATCTTATATTATATAACACTTTATCATCACAGATGAAACCGTTTTGAGCGATTTTTTTAATATTATATTTATCATTCCAAGAATGAAATGTTTTCATACGAACATTACTCTCAAAAATACACGTTTTATCAAAGTTGTCATACACCCAGTCTGCCTTTGCAAATGCTTGATAGTGTGAACATTTTTCTTTGTTTAATTCGTTACTGTGTTTAATACACTCACTGCCATAATGAGGTGACAATTGATCGTTTTCAGGACAACCAAAATTGTCCAAATTTAAGACTTGCATATTTAAATCAATATATTTTTTAACATAATTAAAAATCTTTTCGTTGCGAACATAAACAAATCTTATATTTTTTAATCCATCAAATATTATTGTTCTTAAATTACAATATTCTTCACCAATTAACTGATTATTAGATCCTTTATAATTCCAAGCATTTTGTGGAAAATATACAGGATATCTTATATGGAAGTGCGAGCTTGCACTAGTCTGTACACACACTATACTGAGTTCATTAATTATCTCATCGCCTTCTGTATTTTCTTCATAGTTAACGTGTAACACGGCAGACGTCATCTCAAGTACTAAGTAAAAAATATTTGAAAGTTCTATATATTTTATTTTTTTTACTGAATATGTCTTACTGTCCCTGAAAAAGGATAATAATCAATTATTTCATCAGAAATTAATAAAACATACATGATAGAATCTGGCTTAAATTTCTCATAGCTCTCGTAAAATAACTTAACATCGACACTTCCTGTTTTGATATCTTCAGGCTGCTTATTCATGTCAAGGACAATAAGTGGGAATTTCGTTACAAAATCTGTAAGCGATAGAACAGGCTCCACTTCTTTGTCAGTGTAGGATGATTTAAAATTACAATAATTATTATACAAAAGGGCAACTTGGTTTGGATACTTAATTAACAAATCCTCATAAGGGTAATATACTCCATTTAGGTATAATCGTACTGTCTTCATATCAAGCTGATCAAATCTGCAAGCATTTATTTTTGAATTTAATTTTCTATTAACCTGATATGCAATTGCACAATATCTAGGCTTATGTAAATTTGTTGTAGTTAGTATATTAAAGTTATCAAAACTCTTACTTAAAGATAGTGGTTCTACATGAATGCTCCAAGTTCTAAAGCCTATTTGTATTTTTGTATTATTTTCAACTAACTTTAAAAGCTTTATTTTATTACTATCACTTACAGTTACATGTTGCATTTTCCATTCTATTCTCTGTATTATTAATTTAGCACTCTTCACATTACTACCTGTAATATGAAAAACGTCATCATCTGACCGTGCGCGAATTAACACAATTTCGTGTTTACTATTAGCAAAAATCTTTTTATAATCAGCACACAAGCCAAAGATTGAACTTAAATTAATACAAAAATTTAGCTCATCATTATTACTGACAGCTTTTGACCCAAAATTCTCAAATATGCCCTGAGTTTCCACGGCTTTTAATTCGTTACTATTTAATAATAAGAGTGATCTGAATAAAGATGACATTCCAGGGTGACGAACATTCTCTACAATTACACCATTAATTAAGTAAGAAGCCTCTGAAAATATAAATGGTGGATAGTTGCTAACTAGAGCCGTTTCTAAATTGGTATTATTTGCATCATCGAGTTTTTCAATTTTAACTTGTGCATGTATATGTAACATACTGTTACATGGAAGTAAATATGATTCATTGCTATTGCTAATTAATATTCGGATATCATCGTTATAATTTAGCTTACTAGAATTCTGTGGAACGTAAGATAAATACCTCATATTATTAATTGTTTCATCAAACCTAGCATCGGACTTGATGTTTAATATATCTGAAGTAATCATTTTTTAATTTTTAAACCAATTGATTTTAAAAACTGTATGTTCTGAGCAGATAAACGTTTCACAGTTCTCTTACGACTGATTGTTTTATGTCTAATGTTTTCACTTTTATTTACTTGCTTGCTAAAATCTAAAGCCATTTAAAACGATTGTAAATGCAGTACAATTGTTATATTTTCGTTCATAAAATTTATTAGATTACCGTCTTGGTCCGTTACACGCAGAGAAATTTCATGTAATGAAGAATTATTATTAGTAATTGGTAAATATATACGATTTGGTGTTTCAGAAATTTTATATCCAAATGGTACATTTGGAGTAAATTCATAAATAACGTGACTAGAACTAGAGTTTTTATAACTACCCAAGACAATACTGCACTCAATATTAATTGTTGAAGCTGTATGAATTTTTATCGGTTCATCAGATACATTTCTTTTATTTGCTGGTAAAGATCTTTTACTAAATCCCAACAGTGAACCAAAGCTTTTAGGTCTATCAAAGTGTATAGCAAAAGGACTTAAAATTTCAATTTTTAATGTTATTTCATTTAGTATTATATTTATTTCAGGATTAACATATTTTTTAATCCAATTTGCAAGATCACTGATATCATATACACCCTTTGGAAGAGTCAAATATTTATCTCCATAATAGAAATTATTGTTGTGTTCTGTTATATTTGCTATCGTATAATAACTGTTAAAATTTACTAATGCTATTCCCAAATCAGTATTTGATGGTAAATTAATTGGAGGATTATACAAGGCAGTTAAAACTGAACTGTTTCCATTAAAATTTAATAGTTTAGAAAACAACATTATAAATTATTTGTTTCTAACAAAAATTCCAAGCATTTGTGACCACAAATATTACTGTTGAGTTTTTGATATCGCACACGATTATATATGATATTTTTATTCTTCACATATGATATAAATTGTTTTATGGGTAGTAAATTCCCATTTGGGTCAAGATACAAGATAACTTTTTTATTAATTCTATATGCAACCCAATGACTACCTTGTTTAAAACTAGGCTCTAAATTTATAATACCACATTCTGAGGATAAAGGTTTAATTGGTAATTTGTCAATACTAAATACACCAATAAAATCTTTAATTTTCAATTTTTTAGCATAAAAAGTTAAATCAACGCTGCTTAATGGTTTATCAGGTAATTGATTCAAAATGAAGTTTTTTTTTTTTTATTTATAAAGAGACCAAAACCTGATTTATATGGTTTTAAATGCACGCCTGCCCCCACTTGCATTTCCTCCATTTTTAAATTATGTCGTCTTAATTCTTCAAGAGTAGCTTTATCATTTTTTGTTTTATTTATTGCACTGACCACAGCTGATATACCCCCGCTTATACTTCCAAGTGCTGCAAGAACAGAAAATACAGGGATAAGTAAAGGTAGGAACCCACCTTCTTGAACTGGCAGCGGAATTACACGTGGTGTCTTAACCTTTGACTTTTTTATAATACGTTTTGCAAATTTATACCCTGTTAAATAAGCTGATTTCACATCAGTATTACCTGATTTTTGTAAAGCGAGTCTTGTTTTATTTACAATACTTTTAAAAGTTTTTGACTTTGCTATTTTATCTCTCCGATTTTTTCTCATCCTCCTTCTTTTATTTTTAGTTCCCACTGGCATCTTAAAGGTTAAATATGTAAATATATGGCTAACTTAAAAACTGAATGTTTACGTCCTAAAATGACAAGAAATAATGAAAAGTTTGATACAACGTAAATGTATTTATACATTATTTGAACCGGAAGTTTATGTTTTAAATTTAAGTGCACGAAATTGTGCATTGCTTCTAACATCGTTTAATTTCAGCAATGATATATTTGCTTCTAATATATTTAAATTTGGTTTTTATTCTATAATTCTTTTAAGTTACTATATTTGCAATAGTTTCAAAGTTGTACAATTTTTAATTTTTCAATTCAACTAATTATTGTTAAAATTATAAAATTTGTGACGTCATGGATATTAAAAAGACTCCACTATACTTTGTCGGGCTGATGATACTCGCTCGCACGCAGGTAAACCAATTACTTATTCTTCTCTAGTAAAACATGCAGCTTGGTTTTAGGTCAAGCAAGAAGTTGCCTTCTATTTTAGGAGTGTTTTAAATTTAAGTGCACGAAATTGTGCATTGCTTCTAACATTGTTTAATTTCAGCAATGATATATTTGCTTCATATATATTTAAATTTGGTTTTTATTCTATAATTCTTTTAAGTTACTATATTTGCAATAGTTTCAAAGTTGTACAATTTTTAATTTTTCAATTCAACTAATTATTGTTAAAATTATAAATTTTGTGACGTCATGGATATTAAAAAGACTCCACTATACTTTGTCGGGCTGATGATACTCGCTCGCACGCAGGTAAACCAATTACTTCTTCTTCTCTAGTAAAACATGCAGCTTGGTTTTAGGTCAAGCAAGAAGTTGCCTTCTATTTTAGGAGTGTTTTAAATTTAAGTGCACGAAATTGTGCATTGCTTCTAACATTGTTTAATTTCAGCAATGATATATTTGCTTCATATATATTTAAATTTGGTTTTTATTCTATAATTCTTTTAAGTTACTATATTTGCAATAGTTTCAAAGTTGTACAATTTTTAATTTTTCAATTCAACTAATTATTGTTAAAATTATAAATTTTGTGACGTCATGGATATTAAAAAGACTCCACTATACTTTGTCGGGCTGATGATACTCGCTCGCACGCAGGTAAACCAATTACTTCTTCTTCTCTAGTAAAACATGCAGCTTGGATTTAGGTCAAGCAAGAAGTTGCCTTCTATTTTAAGAGTGAAGAGAGGGGAGAGAGGAAGTGAAAGTAGCCTAACCTTCACTTTTGTATTCCTGTCTTTTTTGCTTGTATTGCTTTATTATGTTAATTTTATCTAATTATTTTACTTAGTATAATACAATAATGTAAACAATGTATTTAAAAATCCTTGTATAATAATCTAAAATCTGTGTATAAAAGCTTGTATCTTCAATACAGACTTCAGTTTCAACAAAGACGTTCTCTTTAAAACTTGGAGTGCTGCTATCATATTATAATGGAAACTACCGTAAATAGTAAAGAAGAAAAAGAACTTAAAAAATGTCAAGAATGTTTAAAAACATTTTCAACTGTAACAAACCTCAAAAGACATTTACGAAGTTTAAAAGCTTGTAAACGTAAACCTTATAATGTAAAATCAGAGTGTAAGAAAGTTGAATTTGATGATGATTTTATATTAACAAATCGTGACGAAATGAACTCTTCAGTAAGTGAAAATAACTATTTAATCAAAGAATACCTTGCTGACCATGCTATGAATAACAATTTGATGGTATTTGAACTAAAAAATGATAAGAATTTTAAAAGTGTTATAGATTTTGTAAGTGATAAGTTAATTATTATACAAGACATTATCGGCTTACTTGTTGCTCAAAATACAAGCATTAAAGTGAACATCGTTATTCTTTGTGATTTTATAATAATTGCTGAAGAAACAATGGAAAGGAACTTTAAGGTAAAGAGCGAGAGCATTTTTCTTTATACTGATATCACCGAGTTTATTAATAATTCGACTCAAAAAATTGTTAATTAAATTTTAGAGTGTGAATTGAAAAAAAGCGGTTGGTCTTTGCATAGAATTAATAAAATGAATATAAATATACATAAATATACACCTTTGAGCAGATAATGTCATATTTAATAACAACAAAAAATATATATATTAAGTTAAAATTAAAATAAAAAAATATGTAGTTATATCAAGAATGTATTATTTTATTTCTGAAAAAGGTATAAAATATTGATACAAAAAATTACAATTTTAACTCTTTATTTTTCACCCAGCTAACCGCGTCATCTCCTGAGAAACCATACCACAACACTTTTGATTTATTTTTCTTTCTTTCTAGTATTTTTTCAACCAGATAAGTATCTTTATACTTTGTTTTCATTATTTCTTCTTTGTAGAAAGCTCCTTTTATTGGTTGTCCCTTCAGGTCCTCTAGCATGTAGGTCACCGGTTTAGTTCTTCTTATTTTTATAATTTTAAACAGCTCCGTAGAAAAGTTTGGTGTATAGCTTTTTTCAAATAAAGCTTTTTGCTTACTAATCCTTACAATATCATTCACAGCATACTTAATTTTATCTTCATACAAATCTGTTGGTGGGAACATTCGTTTAAGAATTTGTTTTTCATGTTTTTTTCTTACATTTTTTGGCTTGAGTCCTATAGTACGATGAACAGTATTATTATAATTATTAATTAAAGATTGTAGTATATTAACCCATTTATAGTTTCCTTGATAGCTAAATTGTTTCCACATTTTTTGTTTCAAAGTTCTGTTGAACCGCTCGATTATACTGCTTTTTAGAATTGTATATGTTTGATAATGATTAATTTTATATTTTTTCATTAATTGTTTAAAATTTGCATTGAAAAATTCTTTTCCGGCGTCGCTTTGTAAATTCCGACTTATCGGCCCCTGTTTTAAAATAGTGTCCATGGCTGCAGTGACTTCTTGTGCAGTTTTTGTTTTAAGTTTTACAGCCCATGCGTATTTTGTAAAACAGTCAATACATACTAAAATATAATTATAATTTTTATTTTCTTTTGCATATTTTTGCATGTCTATTAAATCAATTTGCCAAAGGTCTCGTATTCCTTTAAGGTAGACTCTACGCCGTTGATAATTTTTTCTTGCCTGCCTGTGTAGCTCATTAACTATTCCGTGCTTTACACTCATTGTAGGTTAAATTTTTTGTTTTAGATAGCCAAGGGTTACAACATCTCGATCGTTAATAGGGTCTGACACATCTGATATTTTTTTATTTTTTGCACTGAATTTATTTAAATTTGTATCGTAAATAAGTGTATATTTGCTTATATAATTTGCCATTTCCTGAGAAAAAAAATTGAAATTTATAGCATCATTAGCATTTTTGGGATCTGCTAAATTTTTTATTATTTTATTGTTTGCATTATAAGATTCAACATCATAAAGTAGTGCAAAATCACGGAAATATTTTAAATTAATAGCATCTTTGTCTCGTACTGGACGTGCGACATCAACTATTCTTTTATTATTTACTGAAAAAGTTGTACTGGCATTTAATACTTTTTGTTCTAATTTAATCAAGTTATCTACATAATCCTTGTTAACACAATCTTGTGGTTCTTTTGGAGCTTGAATATTATTTATTAAATTGTTTTTTGCATCAAACTTTCCCAAGTTGTTTTTACATAATGCAGAGTCAAATAAATATTTTTTGCTAATCACATCATCATCTTCAACCGGTTCTCCTATATTTAGAAAAACTCTCTCGCCTCGCAAGTTGTAAGGAATGTGACGTCTTTTATGTAAATAGAAACCAAATTTATGGAGCACCATGTTTGAATGATATAAATTAATTAATACATTTTAATTTATACTATTATACCCTCTTCGCGCATCTCTTCAAGTAGTGAGGAAATTTCATTGGTATGATTATTGTGACCTGCGTGGGTTGATGCAATTAATAATCGAAGTCTATCAACTAATTCATTTGGTTCATTATAATATTCGTATACGGGACTGTGTGTGTTCATGATTCCGGAACCAAACGTTTTTGTCGTCGTTTCCTCCATTAAGCGCTTGACAATTTTATTATATTTTATACTGCGATTATTTCGTGATTTATTTTGCGGCGTATTTATTAATCTGTTTGGCATTGCTTTCATTAATATTGATTTATACATATTTTTATCATCTTTTTTTATTAATAATAAATTTGGATTTTTCATGAATAAAAGTTCCAACAGTCCTGTTGTTATTTTATATTTTTGATCACCCATCTTAATTGTATCATCTTGCACGTTAATTTGAGAATTACCAATTGTGAATTTATTGTTATTAATATTTACACCAAAGGTTTGGTCCCACATAGATTTTTGCTTTTTTACAGTATTTACATACTCAAAAAATGGTTTTAGTTTTTTTGACTGTGGTGTTTCAATTTCAGCTGCTATTGATTTACGTCTACTTGGTTCAGGTTCCTCAATAATTATCTCTGGTTTTGTAAATGTTTTTTCTATATTTAAAATAGGTTCAATTAGTGGCTTTAAAGTTTTAACAGTAAATTCCGTTTGATTTGCTTCGTTTTCTCGTAAAATTTGATATTTTTTACGAATATTTTTAACACTATTTTTTATTTCTTTTGCTAATTTTTCTTTCAATTTTATGTTTTCCATTGTTTATTGCTAAACTTTTACCAATGAAATGATAATTTGTTTGCCTTCGTGAAGTTTATATATCTATAAATATATCAAAACCTTTTCTATATCTACCTTTTTTTATGTCACAATCTTTATTTATTACTAAAAATCCATATTTTTCTTGCCAACATAAGGCACACATATCTTTAAATTCCTTAAATGTCATATCTGTATTTACATGATCAGTGTAACAATGTTTTATATTCAACTCATCTTGTGTGATTAACAAAATTAAATTAGCATTATCTCGTATTAAATGTTTAGGAATTCTAGTATATGTTTGAGCTAAATAAAAACAACATATTCCTTTATGACGACCCATTGAAAAGTAATCTCGCATGTGATTTTGAGTGTCAGTTATTACATCATCAAATATGAATATAGAATTTTTCTTTGCATCTGAAGTTGGAGGAATATTTTCTGAGGAATCATATGTATAATATCCTATTTCAGGTGTTTTTTTCATAATCTCTGCTAACATTTGATATTTTGATTGACCTAAGGATTTACTAAAAATATAAATATTTTCAAAATATAATGCATTTCGACTTGTTATAAGACTCATAAGAACATTTGTTTTTCCACAGTTTGAACTGCCTGCAAAAATGGCTCTAATCGTTGCTGGTAAAAGTTTTCCATGTTTTTTACACTCTTTACTTGGTAATATGACATCAAAATTTTTTATCTCCAACTCTTGATGTTGTTTAATTAACTTCATTTCAATGACTGGGGAAGCTAATTGATATTCTTTAATTTTTAAACATTAATTTTATCATATATAAGGATGTATATTAAATAAAATAGAAGATATTACATATAAATTATTTTTTTTATTGAAAAATTAGAAATTATAATAAAGCAAAATATAATAAAAAATTAATTAAAATCGATAAGATGTTGGCGGAAACCTCCAATACCCTTAAATGTAAGAGTGTGTCTCATCTGTGTACCGTCGTTATAGATTTGTAGCTCCTTAGCGGTAAATAGCGTGGATGGAAAACGCTTGGATAGCTTAGTACGGAACTGCGGCGCGTCCTGTCCAATAGTTAGTGCAAGCTGCTCACCCCATGTAGAATCAACCTTTTCAATTTTAAATACAGTAAACGGAACGTTAACTGGGAGCTCTGCGACACTCTTCCACTCTAGAAGAGCTGCTGCGGCGTTCAACTTCTCTGCAAGATTCATAACTGAAGTTTAAAATTTATCCCTTGAATATATGAGATACTTCTATAAATAGCTTGGAGAGTTCTCTGCAAGTCTTTATGTTGTTGTGAAGAAAAAATATTTGGCACCTCTTTTTATATCTGATGAGGACCTTCACTTTCTCGGTAATTTCTAGAACTTTAAAATATATTACTCAATATTATGCATATGTCTAATTAAATATTAATTAAGGTAATTATATGCTAAATTATATTTTTAATTTGTTTTATTATTTGATAAATTATGAAATCAAATTTTTCATTGTAAAAATTAGGAAGAATAAAGCTTGGTACGTTGCTACTGTGACCTTGCTAGCATTGATCTCATTGTATGCTAATTACAAAATTTTGTTTAATTATAATATTATAATAACTATACTATTGTAAACATTGACCGCGTGAAAGGGGGCAAGACGCTTAGCGACTTCGCGCGACCTTGCGCTGTGGCTCGTTTAAAAAGTCATAAAAACTCATTTATTTCCCATTGTAAAAATAGGAGGAAAGCTCGGTGCGCTGCTGCATACTGTGACCTTGCCTTGCTTTGATGACATTGTATGTGTATTACAAAATTGCCTAATTGAACTAAAATTATTTAAAACAATATTAAAGAGCGTGATTGACACACTCACACGAGCTGCTGCGACTTCGCCCGGCCTTGCGCGGAGACCTCATTGTTTATTTTTAATATTTCCTACATCTAATTACTTTTATTGTTTGTAATTAGGGGGTAATTAGACGATCCGCAAATCTGTATTAAACAGTCTTTTTTATTCTACTCATTTCTTAATAAAAGGATAAGACTAAATGTGGCATTACTTCAAACCTGAACTTACTATAAATTTTTAGCAATACTTCCTGGCTTTTAAAAATATGCAACAATACAGGCTAACATAATTTAATAATTAATTTCTGCAATAAAAATATCATGCTAGTCACTATTTTACAATGGAGTATCGTCCTCAATTTTTTTTATTAAAGAAATGGATAGAGCGTTCAAAGTTATGCTACCCTGATTTTTTTCAGATTTTTTAGAGCCCGGGAAGTATTTTTAAAAAATTATTGAAAGTCCTTTTTGTGACGTCACGTGGCGGCAAGTCCTATCTTTTTCTTAAGGAGCGGCGTCTCGTGACGTCACAAAAAGAACTTTCAATAATTTTTTAAAAAGAGTTCCCGGGCTCTAAAAATATGAAAAAAATCATGGTAGCATAACTTTGCACCCTCATATCTGCAATAAAAAAATGAGGACAATACTCCATTAATTAAATAAAAGTGATTATAATTTAAAACGTTCTATTTTTGTGTTTTAAATAATTAATAATTTTGATCTATCTGGTTCAACGTAATAGTCGTTAATTGCGTACGTCCTGTATGAAAGGACGTTTACATAAAGTACTCATATATTGCATAAATGTTAGATCAATGAATTTACTAAAATTATGAAATTATATTAGAATTACTGTATTTGTAAATAGTTTGAAGGAATCTGGCTTCAAATTAAAATGAAATAGCAACAATTGATTTTATGGTATATTATATATAGTTACTTCTATTTGTATAATTATAATTTGTTATTTTATTTTTTAAATATTAAATAAATTAATATCCTACATAATTACATTTTATTTGCAATGCCTGCGGTAGAAAAATAATAAGAACTAAGAACTGTTATGGAGCGAGGGAGAGTTATCAAGAAAGATTGAACCTACATTGTTCCATCATCCTAATAAACTTTGAATAATAAAAGAAAAAAAATAGAAAGTAAGGATAAATAACAAAATGTATTTTATGCGCAGGAAACCATTTTCTTTAATTCAAAGCAATTATTTTGAAAATAATAAAATTAATTAAATTCAGATATAAAAATAAAATAAAACGAAAATTTCAAATTATTTGCATATTTTTAATTTGTTTTATTTGCATTTAAATTTCACAATAATATTAATTAAAACCTTACTCAAGTAAAAATAATGTATAGGTATAAGTATGGGACGTATAGGAAATAGTATGGGATTTGATAGAAAGAGGTAGGTAAATGCATTGAGTATGTATAGGTATTGTATAGGCACGAAATATTTGATAAAAATATGGTGTGGTCAGAAGTATAGGCACCCCTTTATTTTATTTTGTGAGAACTGTGACCACACTTTTACCTATACTATAAAATTATCAAAACTGTGCCTACACTTTTGCCTATACCATCATTGGTTGGTGAAAAATTTTAAAGTCCAATATTGGACTTAGAATAATTTTCTCTAGTATACACGGTACTTAATTAATGTTTAATTGGTATAATTTTTTTGAATTAGTAAATAAAACATAATTTAATTTATCCCATGCCTTTTGCAACTAATTTAATTATATATTTAATTGCGAGAATAATAAAATCGTATGTTTATATATTTATCTTTTGTTATGTCAAATTTTTATATATCGTTTTCTGTAATTATAATTTTTATTTTTTTTTTATTTATTTTTTTTTATTTTAATATAATTTCGATCGATTTAATGAAAAATCCGCAACTCAAAATCTTTCTTATATTTTAGTAGTTTTCTACCACTTCATATATTCCGCGCCGCGCGAGTTGAATTTTTTTTCCCTGTCTTGTGATTGGCTACAGATGCGTCAGCTGTTTATTTGTTATTGTAACGCTCTCAAAGAGAAAGTTTTGAGATGGCGTCTGTTCTTCAATTTGTCGTGAATTTCTGTCTATTTATGAGAAAAGAAATGCTAAAAACTGCATTCTGGCTCGTTATATCGGTAAGTTACTAATTCATACTTCATATTATATTGTTTTGAGTATTCATGGGACACATTATAATTTGATTTTTTCAATCATTTCAGGTGTCTCCTGGATGATGATGTCAACTACGGCCAAACTGCATGATATGCATACAGCTTCAGCGAGTGGAGCTTTGCTCACATAAACGGTAAGTCTATATAGGATCTTGTTCTTTATTATTAATGTATCAAAAACGATTATGTGCTTGTTGTATATTGACTCGCATGTTTACTGTATGCATACCATAACACATTACATAATCTGTACTGTACAGTGCACAGCCCAGTTTTGGATTTTAGCTCTCTTTTGGTTCCGAACTGCTTTTAGGCTCTTTATAGGCAAAAAAAGTTAAAAAAGAAAATTGTTTCTTATTTTTTTTTCATATCCCACCACACAAATTTTTTTTTTACTCAAGAGATGCTCTGATATGGAACTAAAATTATGGATAAACTCAATTGCTACATTCTATTGAACATGTTACTATTTTTTCAAAAATTTAAGAACCCTAAATATGGCAGATAAAAATTGTTAAAAGTGCGAAATGTCTTAAGGGGATCCGTTACCGGGCTACGTGGTGTACGTGCAGACAAATTTAACATTTCTACTGGTTTGATGCATTATTGTAATTACAATAATCCTATCCAACCTTGCAGGTTGCACTTTGGCGTGAGGGTGGTGAAGCGGATGTTGCAGCTGGAAGGGAGGCGAGAGATGCGGGGTGAGATCATAGAGGGCAGCTACGCCTCCTTGCAGGACCTCATCGTAGTCATAAAGAATGGTAAGTACCAGACACAAACTTTTGTTTTCACTATTTACTGTAAGTCATTATGGCAGTGTTTCTCGGAGGGTGTTCCTTGATCAAGTAGTACTGACTCGTCGCTACATTATAAAACCAAAATGGTTGCCATTTAACGTAAACTGCTACCAGACACAAATTAACTTGTATTTTCAGTACGTTATCATGGCAATGTTTGTCAAGGTTGTTAGCTGGTCTGACTCACTGCTGAATTTTGTAAACAAAATGGCTGCCATTTAACGTAACCTTCAACTTGACACAAACTAACTTACATTTCAGTACGTTATTATGGCAAAATATCTCGGAGGCTCTTTCTTTGTTACATACTGACTAGTCGCTACTAAATTCAGACAAGATGGCTGCCATTTAGCGGAACTTTCAACTAGACACAAACACACTTGCATTTCAGTACGTTATGATGGCAAAGTGTCTCGGAGGCTCTTCCTCTGTTAAGTACTGACTTGTCGCTACTAAATTTAACAAGATGGCTGCCATTTAGCGGAACTTTCAACTAGACACAAACTCACTTCCATTTCAGTACGTTATGATGGCAAAGCGTCTCGGAGGCAGTTTCTTTGTTACGTACTGACTAATCGCTACTAAATTTAGACAAGATGGCTGCCATTTAGCGGAACCTTCAACTTGACACAAACTCACTTGCATTTCAGTACGTTATGATGGCAAAGTGTCTCGGAGGCAGTTTCTTTGTTACGTACTGACTTGTCGCTACTAAATTTAACAAGATGGCTGCCATTTAGCAGAACTTTCAACTAGACACAAACTCACTTCCATTTCAGTACGTTATGATGGCAAAGTGTCTCGGAGGCAGTTTCTTTGTTACGTTCTGACTAGTCGCTACTAATTTTAACCAAAATGGCTGCCATTTCGCTCAACCTTCATCTAGACACAAACTAACTTGCATTTCAGTACGTTATGATGGCAAAGTGTCTCGGAGGCAGTTTCTTTGTTACGTACTGACTAATCGCTACTAAATTTAGACAAGATGGCTGCCATTTAGCGGAACTTTCAACTAGACACAAACACACTTGCATTTCAGTACGTTATGATAACAAAGTGTCTCGGAGGCTCTTCCTCTGTTACGTACTGACTTGTCGCTACTAAATTTAACAAGATGGCTGCCATTTAGCAGAACTTTCAACTAGACACAAACTCACTTCCATTTCAGTACGTTATGATGGCAAAGTGTCTCGGAGGCAGTTTCTTTGTTACGTACTGACTAGTCGCTACTAATTTTAACCAAAATGGCTGCCATTTAGCTCAACCTTCATCTAGACATAAACTAACTTACATTTCAGTACGTTATTATGGCAAAATATCTCGGAGGCTGTTTCTTTGTTACATACTGACTAGTCGCTACTAAATTCAGACAAGATGGCTGCCATTTAGCGGAACTTTCAACTAGACACAAACTCACTTCCATTTCAGTACGTTATGATGGCAAAGCGTCTCGGAGGCAGTTTTTTTGTTACATACTGACTAGTCGCTACTAATTTTAAACAAAATAGCTGCCATTTAGCTCAACCTTCATCTAGACACAAACTAACTTGCATTTCAGTACGTTATGATGGCAAAGTGTCTCGGAGGCAGTTTCTTTGTTACGTACTGACTAGTCGCTATTAAATTTAGACAAGATGGCTGCCACTTGGCGGAACCTTCAACTTGACACATACTCACTTGCATTTCAGTATGTTATGATGGCAAAGTGTCTCGGAGGCAGTTTCTTTGTTACGTACTGACTAGTCGCTATTAAATTTAGACAAGATGGCTGCCATTCAGCTTAACCTTCAACTAGACACAAACTCACTTGCATTTTAGTACGTTATGATGGCAAAGTGTCTCGGAGGCAGTTTCTTTGTTACGTACTGACTAGTCGCTACATTATAAAACCAACATGGCTGCCATTTAAAGTAAACTGCTATCAGACACAAACTTGCTTGTATTTTTAGTACATTATCATGGCAATGTATCTCTGAATTTGTTAGTTGGTCAAGTATTGACTCATCGTTGAATTTTGTAAACAAAATGGCTGCCATTTAAAGTAACCTGCTACCAGACACAAACTGACTTGTATTTTCAGCACGTTATCATGGCAATGTCTCCCGGAGACTGTTTTTTGGTCAACTTCTGACTCGGGAGTCGTCGCTACATCTTGAACCAAGATAGCTGCCTTGTAACAAATACTATTACCGCACAAAACTAAATTGTGTCCTCAGTTTGTTATGGTAGAAATGTGTCCCTGAGGCTAATTCTTGGTCAAGTACTGACTCGTAGCTGCATTATAGAACACATATGTTTATTGTTTGATTTACGTCAAAATAAATTATCGGACGTAACTTTGTGTAATTTTATTTCATGTTTTTTAACGTAATGTTTGTCATTACAGATTGATTGTGGATATGGTATGGCAAACCTCTTCCGTTGGAATCATCAGAGCCAAGCTGCCGGGAGTCTACCCAGAACCTGTAGTTTCTACCGATTATTGTATTATGCTTAGAAGGAAATATAAGAAATAAAGTATTGTTTATTAAAAATAATGTTTTTCTTCATAATATAATAAATTATAATATTTGTTTTTACTGACAATTTTATTTCTATATTGGAATTATGTTGATTAATTTTACTATGTTATCTGTTTTGTTTATATGTTGTTGAATTGTACCTTTTTGATGAACCAATAAATTTTAATTAATAAAAATAAAATAATTGTGCAATTTTTATTTAATTAGAGTACAGGATAGTGGAAATAAGTTTTCTACCCATACTTTTGCCTATACCATTATTTGGTGTGGGCAGAAGTATGGGTACCATTATAGTACCATGGTGTGTGCAAAAGTATAGGCACAAGTGTAGGAGAAGAGTGTAGGCATAAGTATAGGAAAATCGGTCATTTTCCCCATACTTTATGCACATACTTTTGGTATAAGAACAGTGTGGGTATGCCCATACAATATCCCATATTATTTCACGTACTATTCCTATACAATTTTTTTACTTGAGTAAAAACACATAAAATTGAGGATATTTTTATTTTTCATAAATTTCTTTTACTTATTCCGAGGAATTATTTTGTTTCTACACAATTTGACTTCACATTTTTAAAACACATGAAAGTACACCTCGGGGAGTCAAAAATGTTCCACTGACAGAAAATCTTCACGAGGCAGAAGTTTGCAACTATTTAGGACTAATGAGCTCTCAGTTAACTTGCTATCAAGTACCACATTTTTAGACCGAGTGTATGGAATTTTCTATTGAATGCAGCACCTCAAGTCATGTCAATTCTTCAGATTTTTTAGAACACCCAAAATAGGGCTGGAAAACGTACTTGTGACGTCATAGTCATGTATTTTATTATAAAACAAGTATCGGAAATGACGTGACAGAGTCTCTTTAAAATCTGAAAAATATTGGCAAAAAAAATTCGAAGTCCTGTATCCAAATTAGCAACAAAAAATGTGATTCATTAACACCAACCATCAATACTGGAGGAAAATTGGTAATGCTAACAATGGGGGCTCAGTAAAATGGTCCGTTTTCTTCAATTTCGCTCACCATCCACCTCGATATTTGGTTCTAAAAACTCGACCCTGACCTGTGGACTACCTTGAGAGGTGCGGATACGAAACACTCTGGGGGACTGTCCGACAGCCTCACTGGGTGACTGTTCTAGCTGTCCCGGCTGTTCAGTCACGCTGTTGTTGGAACTGGGAGAAGTGCCATGCTCGTCTTGTGTGCTGCTGCTGCTGTCACTACGCTGGTAGCCGGAGGGAGAGAACTCCTCCTGTTCCGGCTGTTCACCTCCAGGCTGTTCCGGCTGTTCCAACCTTCCCTCTACCACTCGAACTAACTGTTCCACCACTTCCTCTACCACTCGTTCCGGCTGTTCTAATCCTGCTCCCTCTGGCTGTTCTAAAACACCATCCTCATGTCTTGGTGGCTGTCTTGCAGGCTGTTCCGGTATCTGTTCCAGCTGTTCCGGTGGAAACTCCGGCAGTCTGGCCCTCCAGAACTCCTCCATCTGGTTCAGCCACCTCCTCCACGTGTCTCGTTCCAACAAAGGTGGTGCCACACGAAACTCCGGCACTACGAGGAATTCTGGCTCCACAAAACGAGGTCTTCTCCGTCTTCGACGCCGCCTGCGAGGCTCCAGCTCGTCGTAGAGACCCTTGAGAATCTCGTCACAGGCCCCGAACATGTAGGTGGGGACGAACACGAGACAGGCCAGTAAGAACGAGGGAGCTGCCACGCAGATCCACAGCACGGTACGACTGATCACGGTGCTGAAGAAGCTGTACAACCTGACGATGGTTTGTACGAGTGTCAGCCCCAACACGAAGATTGTGCACACTATGAACGCCATCCAAACGCTCGCCACGTGGAAATAACCGCCCACCTGATCGGCTGCCCACGTGATGTTGGTCAAAACGTCTTCGAAGTATGGCCTCACGAGCTGCAATAGGCGGGAAGGATTCAAAATAAAGTCGCTCAGCTCGTGACACACGACGAAGAAACCTCGATCGTTGATTCGACGAAGCAGACGATCCGGGAGTTCCCCGAACAAGAAGCACGTGGCGTCGTAGATGTATGTGGGGATGTCGAAGAAGACGAACGTGAAGAAGGCGAGGTGAAGGAGGTAGACGAACAACATCAGGGACTTGGCCAACTTCTCCACACCTTCGTACGGCATCTGTGGACATGGCACAACGTGGGGTTAGACTTTATGCAAAATTATTAGAGTGTCATTTGTAGGAAGAAACAGTAGGTTAACCCTACCATTACCAGGGACTGGAGCTGATATGACTTCAACCCATTAGCGCCCAGAGGCTCCATTTGGGCTCTTTTTGGGCCAAACCCAAAATGGAGGTACCCCACTTCCTCAGGGTACTGACCTCTTACAATTCAGGGTATGATACATGAAATTGGTGAAATGAATTTTCAGGGTAGGTGATTTTACATACAGGTCCTCTAAATATATGAGCCATGTATCCTGAGTGCATATCAGGGTCCTCCGGTCCTCAGGGTACCTTGAGGGAACGGGTATAACCCTACCAACTAAAAGTCTGAAAAAAATAATGTAGACCTTTAAAAATATATAATATATAATGGTTGTATTGAAAGGTCATTTCCGGTAACCTTTAACCCTGAATTTGACCTGACATTTGTCAAATTATCATATAGAGCATTTTTGATGCCAAATTTGAACTCACAATGCCCAAATTGGTAGGATTTGATACCTTGTTTGTCTTTGTAGTTGCATTTTGGACTTGACCCTTTTTCAGGGTCAAGAGGACCCTGACTTAGGTACCAACACAAAAAATTGTGCAATACATCTTTTTGTTTTAATTTGACCCTTCTGAATTCATTTTTAAGGTTAAAAATGCTCTAAATACATATTATAAACAAATCAGGGTCAACTCAGGGTCAAAAAGGAAGGTCACAACCTTCACAATGTCATATTTGGTTTAACTGTATGTTCAAGTAGTTATAACCGAAATTTTGAAAAAATTCAAGACAATTTTTTGTTCAAAAGTAGTTGTACCTTAAAGCCCACCCTGACCCTGAAAAAGGGTACAAGACATTTCAAGTACCTTTTTTCTAAAGAACAAGGTTGGTCCTATTCCCTGTCCAAGTTTGAAAGCTCTAGGTCAAAATGTGAGAGGACAGGAATTTTTCAAAGATAGTCAATTTAGAGCTCAAATTTTAGTAAAAAAGAAACTGGGCACTAATGGATTTGTGAAAGGCTGCTCAAAAATTTCTGAACAAATTTGTAATTAAGTTAAATATCCACACAGTTATGTATTTCCGCAAAAAATAACAATAAAATAGTGAAAAAAAAACTAACTCTCTTTTACATGTGATTTAAATAGCAGGTCGTTTCGACCCCCCCCCCCCCCTCCCTGGTGAAACGTGGGACAACAATATACCTTGGTATAATGTTGGCAATGCTGGGGCTAATAACTATAGTACGTGCATTATAACGTATTTAATGCATTGCTTATGTGCATTTTACTTTTCGACATATATATTTGACACAGGAAAGTTTAATATATTTTTTATAATAGAGTACCGACGTCGATTTTTTTTATTGCAGAAATGGATAGAGGGTGCAAAGTTATGCTACCTGCTATTTTTCAGATTTTTTACAGGCCCTTTAAGTATTTTTAATTAAAAAATTATTGAATATCCTTTTTGTGACGTCACGAGGCGTCTGCCCTTAAGAAAAGGATAGGACTTGCCGCCGCGTGACGTCACAAAAAGGCCTTTCAATAAATTTTTAAAAATACTTCCAGGTCTGTAAAAAATCTGAAAAATATCAAGGTAGCATAAATTTGCACCCTCTATCCATTTCTGCAATAAAAAATATTGAGGTCAGTACTCCATTGAAATTCAGTGAACATAACTTTAATTTTGCTGCAAGAAAATTTTATTATTCTTAAAGGAAAAAGGCCATCCACCTCTAAAGAATGTCAATATTTGTGATCGCGAGTATATATAACAAAGTCTAATGTTTCCTTGAACAATAGAAAGCAGAGGAATTAATGTAAACATTTACTGTTGAGCTCTTAAGTCCATCCGCCACTAAAAGTTAAAGTTTACTTCGACAACTTATATAATATTATTATGAACGTTATAATTAAATTGATAACGAGAGTTCCATTTCTCTAATTTTACTAATATAATATTAATTACTAGTCCATGTTTGGAAATAAAATTGTATAAAAGTAAATATATTTTTAATGACAAAATTACACAAGATTAATAATTTATAAAATAATGTTAACGTTATTGTTATATACAGTATTACAGATCTTTAAGGCGGATTCACATGGCGATTTTTACCATGCGACGCGACGCGAATATTGCGCACTTGCTGTAACATCCATTGGCGGCCATATTGGGCGATTAAAAGAAAAAGAGCATCGGAATTAATGCGATTACAGGCGAATTCGCCGCCGCATAGGATTTCACAGCTTTTACGTCAAAATCGCGTCGCATCGCCGTTGTCGCCATCTGAATCCGCCTTTAAGTTTACGTGTAGTTCGACTGCGCGGGGCGATAGTCTTTTGCCTTTTATCATGGCCAGACATACGTCTAGACATGTCTCAAAGCTAGGCGCCATTGAGTCTACAGGTAATCTAAGATCTGTTAGACTGTAAATAACTCTAATGTAGATAATACTTTGTTTTACTTTAAAATTTAGTAGAATTAAGTCAAATTATACATATTAATATTATTTGTTTACATTGTTATACATAAAAATCAAACAAGTGATCCTCAAATTTTATAACGTTTTGTAAAAAAACGTATTAAATATATTTAACATTAAATTATCGCGATAAAATATTATTACATACGTGACTTCTTTTACTGAAATCTAACCCGTCTACTCAGGGTAGAATCAGGGATGTAGGATGGTCAGGAAACACACAGGGTGCTCGATAACCCCTAGCATGAGAGAGTGTGGATTACGAGTTTATATTTCCGTATTAAGTTATCTTAAATTTAATATTGCACGTGTTCCTGCGTAGTTTTGATAACTAAAAATACATTGTTATATTGTTTAACATAAATTGAAATAGCCAAACTTTTCAAAAGTGGCAGTTGCTGAAGAACATTCACTCGTGCATCCGGGAGGTGATTGATGGCATCCTCCATCAATTGCCGACCATCCTGACTGAGGTTTCCATGGTTTCCTCAGTCACAACCAGGTGAATGCTGGGATAGATTTTTTGGGCCATGGCCACCCCGGTTTGGAAGGGACCCACAAAATTAGGGTTAATTGTGGTCAGTACCCTGTACTATAGTTATAGTGTTTATAGTTGAAGCAAAAAAACAAAAAAATGCAGATAAAAATATGTAAACGACAAATAGGTAAAATCTTGTGCAAAAGATAGTTGAGTAGGGCTGCACTACATGCAATTAATTTAAACATTAATGTTGTTGTCATATATTATTTATAATTATATTCAGCACAAAATTAAAATACAAGTATACAATATCAGGTGTAAGTAAACTGATCCAGTTACAAAATGTCGCACATTTGAAGGCGGAGTGAAAAACAAAAAGACCTAACTCAATTTTGGTGCTGAACAAGTTGCCTAGCTATATCGTCTGGTGAAAAGCGGACATTTTTTTTTTATTATTTTACAAAGATACGCCCCTAAGAGCTTAAAGCTCACGGAGGGGTAATGCTGGGTATAGGGATAAGGTATAGGGATAAGGTAGGGAATGAATGATAGCCACGACCTGTTACGCGTCTCAGTATTCACTGCAATGAGGTGAGACTGAGGGAACCGTGGAAAAAATCAGTCAGGACGGACACCTGTACTTTTTATCAATGGACCAAAGTGATGTCCAAAGCCTGGGGAACCACACACAAGTACATCACTGCACTGGGTGAAAAGCGAGACGAATTTACCCCAGGGAGGGAGCAACGTAATTTTTACTTGAAACGGGCACCCATCCAAGTACTAACCACCCTCGACGTAGCCTGACTTCGGTAATCTAATGAGAACTGGTCAATGCACTGCGCCACGCTTGACATTATATAACATGAGCCTTAGTACAACACCTGCAGTTGAGTGAATTTATTACAACTCTGATATAGTGTTCTCAGTTCTTTTTTAAAGTGCCTAAATGTCAATGTTAAACTTTTGTTAAAAATATATATTGTTGTTTTTTCCATAACTGGGAGTTTTGTAGGCACTGCACAGTGCGTGCTTGACCGCCGTAATCAGCTCTATTAAAAATTAACCCTAGTTACTGTTGGCATATAGTTATATACACAACAATCATTCTAAGATCTAATTGTAAGTTGAAATGAGAAGATTAACAAGTTTTTATTACACGCAAAGATAGATACATACTTAAATAACTTGAACAGAACTGGAGTATCAGAATCTCCGTGATGGCTAGATGATAGTCATGATTCTTCTAACAGGAAACGGCAAAGCATGATGGGAAAATAAGATCAGAGATAATTATAATGCGCACTAAGTAAGAGGCGCCAAGTTGACAAAAGTATGAAAGCTGATGTTGGCATATAGTTATACACAGCAGTTACCTTAGTATTACCAAGGTATTTTTAAACTTTTCAGTTTTTGTCGACTATTGGTGGATTTTCATGAGCGGCAAATGCGATACGACGCGATTTTGGCGTACAAGCTGTGAAATCCTAAGCGGCGATCGAGCGAATTCACCGTGAATCGCGCGTTAATTACGATGCCCTTTGGCTTTTTCGTTTAATCGCCAAATATGGCCGCCAGTGGATGTTACAGCAAGTGCGCATTATTCGTGTCGCAGGCTGGAAATCGCTAATAAAGATCCACCTTAATTATGATAGTTTAATTTCTTTTAAAAGCAAACACGTGCAAAGTAGCTTCCATCTAATACAAACACAATTTTGATCATCACAAAAAAATGTAATGTTAATTATTCTACTGTATGTAATTTCTTTCGTATTATTATCTAGAATATCACAAACGATAAAATTGTGTTTCTAAAAAGCATCTGGACTCTGAATTCAACAACGAAACCAGCCCGAACATGAAACAACGTACATCGACTAAAAGGCGATACAAATAACTCTAAGAACGGAGAACATGGTACCTCCATGTTACTTCGCGACCAAAGTTACTTACAATTACGTCAAATTGAAGCAGCGATGTACAAGTCGAGAAGTGACGAGCTGCTCTCGTGTGGCACGTCAGAAGGTGACGAGGACGTGGTGCCACCTGTAAACGACCCGCTATTTAAATAACATGAAAAAAAAAGTTAATTTTTTTTTCTCATTAATTTTTTTGCAGAAATACATTGCTGGGTGGCTAAGGATTAATTTTTTTATATATTATTTTAGCAATATTTTACACTTTTTTCCCACTGTAAAATAGTAATATACTTGGTTATGTTAGGGTTAATAGAAATATATCACACGAATTATTTATTATAAAATTACATTGTCGCAAATGAGAAAAGAAGCAATGTACGTGACGAAAAAAAATCTAAATTAATTTTTTTTTATAATAATTAAAAAAATTTATTAAATAAGATTTTTTATTCTCTCCAACAATCAAAGCATTACAACAGACATTTGTCGAGGTTCGGCCGTGAGTAAATAATTATCTTCCCATAATAAACAAAATAATCAAAGCAAGTTGACCAAGTGAGTAAATAATTATCTACCCATAATAAACAAAATAATCAAAGCACGTTGACCAATAATTTGTTTACATTATATCGGTTAAACTGCACTTCGATCGAGCCACAACACAAGGAACTGAGATACGAAAGATTACAAAGCGACGATGTTTTCTGTGCTTGGGTCTGTGAGAGATTTTTTAAATTTCATCCAAACATCAACAATATATCCTTCTTGTCCGCAATAATGAGCTATCTGCTCCACGATCTTGTTGCAATAATGATCTGTCTGCTATTTCAGATGAACGCAATATATTGAGCTATAAATTGGTATAAAATAAGGCTCAAAATTGCGCTCACTTAAAAGAGCAGACAGCTCATTATTGCAACAAGATCGTGGAGCAGATAGCTCATTATTGCGGCAGAGGGACGATATCGTATGCAATAATGTAAGCTATCTGCTCCACGATCTAGTGTTCAATAATGAGCCGCTATTTCAGGTGAGTGCAATTATTAGCTGTAAATCAGAATGAAATAAAGCTCATAATTGCGCTCACCTGAAATAGTAGATCGCTATAGTTATAGCACACTATCTATATAGATCGTAGTTATACTGTAGTAGATAGATAGCTCATTATTGCGGAAGACGGACGAAATTATTTACATCTCTGAACAGCACGAAATTCACTCCTGCATCACTTATTGATAGAGCTGCAGCTACAATAGACAGAGAGATCCAGATTTGTAATTTTGGGAGATGTAAGAATTTAAGAGCACCCAGACCATCAATATCAAAATAGTTTTGGTTCACGACGTCTTCATAGACTGCGTGGTAACGTCCACAAACAAAGCAGTGATAAAATTCACTTTGTCCCGAGATGTACACATCTGGCCACCATGCACGAACGTTACTGCTGCTTTGTTTGTAGACGTTACCACGCAGTCTATGGAGATGTCGTGAACCAAAACTATTTTGATATTGATAGACTGGGTGCTCTTCTTACATCTCCCAAAATTACAAATCTGTATCTCTCTGTCTATTGAAGCTCTAGCAAGTGAGGCAGGAGTAACGTTCGTGCTGTCCAGAGTGTACATATTACATTTCTAATCTCGTTGCCAACGGACATGTGCCCTTGACATTGTTGAAACATGGATGTCATTTACACACATTTAATTGTCGGGGACAATTTCAAACACGATGCGATCCGATACGCAGCAATTTTATGAACATTTTCTACCAAACTTTTCTGTTTTTGTCGATGTATTCTACTTTTATTTCAATTTCTTTAAAATGCAACTCCCATCTAATACAAGCACATTTTGATGAAACCCGTGTTTATTCTATCCTCAATTTCTTTCGCTAATTTTATAGAGCATATCACCAAACGATAAAATTGTATTTCTATAATATTATAAAAAGGATCTGGACTCCGAATTCAACAACGAAACCAGCCCGAACAAGAAACAACGTACTAAAAAACATGGACTAAAAAGTATGTATTACAAATAACTACTCTCTAGAACGGAGAACATGGTACTTAATTTCAAGATATTAACACAAAATCTTTCTTTCAGTATGACACGTTCAAAAGTTACTTACAATTACGCGTCAATTTGAAGCTCTGAGGTACAATTAAGTGACGAGCTGCCGCCGCTCTCGTGTGGCACGTCAGAAGGTGACGAGGACGTGGTGCCACCTGGACGTGGCCAAGTGAAACTCCAGCAGACGACAGAGAGACAGCAACTTCTAAAGACGTGTTGACATCGGAGCTTCAAATTGACGTAATTGTAAGTAGCTTAAATTTGATCGCGATGTAATTGTAGACAATTATTGTCTGTGGTAACATATGAAGGTGACATGTTATATGTTCTGGAGTTGTTTGTAATATATATTTCAGTCGATGTTTTAGTACGCTGCTTCTTTGTATTTACTTTCAGTCAATGTTTTAGTACGTTAGATTTATGTTCGGTCGTGTTTCCTTGTTGAATTTAGAGTTCCACATGCATTTTATAATATAGCAGAAATAAAATGTTATCGTTTGTGATATTTTAAATCATTTAAATACGAAAGAAATTAATAAATACGGTGAAACTATAACATGTTTGTGTATATATATTATGTTATTACAAAAAATGTGTAACGATACTTGTTTATTTTGATAGCGTTAGCTATTATAGATGTACTATTTACCAGCACCTACCCATAAGGCTTCCGGCCTTGGTAGGACTGTATTCTTATTTTTCACTAATAAAACTATTTTAAAAATATAAAATCGGAATTAAACAGTAAAATGTTTATGAAGTTGTGATGTATCAAATCGTGCTGGGGAATTTCATCAACAATTAAATGACAGTTTCAACAATACAACTTTCAGGTCCATTGATAACAAGATTGTAAATATAAAACATACTCTCCTAGATCGGAAAACACCATGCGAAATTTTGTTTGTGGACTTTGTCACGCAGTCTAAACTTTATATTAGAATATAAAGTTGTGAAGTTGTTAGAACGATTTCAGGGTGGCTATAGACTAGTTGCTCTTTTTACCTAGCTCAAAATTTGGGTTGCATTCACAAACCACTTTAATCCCAAATTTACTCTCAATTTTTATCCCTGGATAAACATGGTGCTATTAACCGCAGGGGCTAAACCATGTTCAGCTTCTATTGTTTATCCCTAGAGATAACACGGATCAGCTGACCCAATGCTAAAAAAATCTTATTCATGAAAATTATGAAAAAAAAAAAAATAAAATGTTTGCCTCTACATGCCCTATTAGTATAATATAGCTAAAATATCAGGTATACAAATACGATCTAGTTTTCGAGTTATTAGTTTTTAAAGTTGGCTAATTTAACATGGAAGTTCCATTTCTCCATGTTAAATTAGTTAACATTAAAAATTAATAACTTAAAAACTAGCTCGTTCTTGTATACCTGATATTTTAGCTACTCATAGGGCATGTAGAGGAGAATTTTTTTTTTCATAATTTTTATGAATGGGAATTTTTTAGCATTGGGTCAGCTGATCCGTATTATCTCTACCTTTAAGATATTTATTAATGTTATTTATGTACTCATGAGGGAAATAAAATAAAATAAAGTGCTTGGTGAATGCCCCCCTCTTTGTCTGTTGGAGGTGCTGTACCATCAAATGAGTTACGAGTGAAGTTAATGCCCCCACGAGTTGTCCATCACTTTTAATGTACTAAATGTTCAGTAAAAACTGTCATAATTATAAAATATTGTCATTTAATGAGTTATTTTTATATGAGCTCTATATATTTAAATAGAAAATAAGCCGTTTACAATTTTGTTATCATCGAGTGCATTTTACGATCGAACGATATCGTCCCTCGTCCGCAATATATCTGATATTTCAGTTGAGCACACCAATAAAGAGCTTTATTTTACTTCTATTTGCAACTCATAATTGCACCCACCTGATATAGCAGATAACTCATTATTTGCGGACGAGGTACCATATATATATATCAATGTTCCTTCATGGACTTGTGCCTCTTCTAACGTTTACGCTTCCAAAATTAAAACGATAATATTTATTACCGCTGTGGGGTGGAAAATTCTCCAAAAATGTAAGACGCTGTAACCAAGTAAGATTTCACTTGAAATGCTGTGACGATCGAGTACATTGTCGTTGGGTAAAGCTGCTCCAATGTATGCGCTGATTGGGTTATCAAAAATATAAAGTACAGTCATCGCCTCGGAAAATGTCCCATTCCGGCCTCGTTAATTACTCTGTAAGAATGTCATTGATCGAGCAGGCTGCAGGTTGGAAATTTTCCAAGGCGACGAGTGTACGTTGTCGATATTTACGAGGAAATTTAAACAATCCTCCAGACTCGCAGAATGTTTTAAGGAAACAAATTTAGAAATTTTTTGATTCTTCACGCAAAGTTCATTTTACTCGAAATAAAATTAATAATTTGGTCAACATGTTTTCAAAATAATTATTTCGTTTTTTATGTGAAATCTCCATGTCGACTCTCATGGCCCCGTAAAATTTTTAAAACATAATACATTATCAAAATCCTAAGTTACAATATATATATACATATATATATATATATATATATATATATATATATATATATATATATATATATATATATATATAATTATGTATATGTAGCCAATAATGTCGAATTGAGCCATTATTTGTCAAAATTTCCTTTGCAGCAATATAAAGCGTAATTTTCTGATCATGTAATATATTATCGTCCCTCGACCGCAATAATGAGCTATCTGCCTGCCACGATCTTGTTGCAATAATGAGTTATCTGCAGGCTATTTCAGGTGAGCGCAACAGTGAACTTTATGTTAAATAGATTCACAACTTACTTGATTTAGCAGCTGTTGATTGTCACAAATAAATCGTGGTAGGCAGATTTAGTTCATAAAATCTGAAGAAAAAATAAGCTACTGTACTATATATTCATTAAATAAATATAAAAGTAATACTTTGTATTTCTTTGCTCGTACTATTTGCTGTGACCAAACATAATTTCCATAGCAAGGTTGTTGTTTAGAGACCAAATTATCAAACAATGACCGCGTGATTTTTATCATGTTTGTAAAAATGAACTGCGTATATTTGTATAGATAATATAAATTAAACAACAGAAATAGAATAAACGAAACGAATTCTTTGCTTTTATTCATAATATTAAGGTAGAGATAACACGGATCAGCTGACTCAATGCTAAAAAAAACATTTATGAAAATTATGAAAAAAAAAAAATAAATAAAATGTTCTCCTCTACACGGCGTACGCCTTATCAGTTAGCTAAAATATCAGGTATACAAAAACGAGCTATACTGTATATAGTTTTCGAGTTATTAAATTTTAAAGTTGACTAATTTTAATTTAACATGGAAGTTCCATTTCTCCATGTTAAAGAAGTCAACTTTAAAAATGAATTACTCGAAAACTAGCTCATTTTTGTATATACCTGATATTTTACCTACTGATAGGGGATGTAGAGGAGAACATTTTAAATTTTTCACATAATTTTCATGAATGGGATTTTTTTAGCATTTGGTCAGCTGATCCGTGTTATCTCTACCTTAATTTAAATTTACAACTCAATACTGAGGTTTTAGGAAGTGGAGAGTAAAATAAAATACACATTATAATCACGTGACCATATCGATGTATGATTATAAATGTCACCGTGGCGGCGGCCATTGCTAATTCCTTTCCGATTGTAAACTGAAAATATTTTTAGTCCATAAAATAAAACTGTTGGTTTGCTGATGCAAAAAATCAACAAATTTGTTGTTAATTTTGACTAATTATATTTTCGCTTGAAAAATATACTGATTTGACTAAAAATCACAGCAGTCCCCATTTAAAACAATGCTAATCTCGATGCTGAATATCTCTAAAATATTACCGAATTCGGTCTAATTTTTTTTGTCATGGAAAATTATTTCATGGTTTCCAGATTTTTATCCTGAAATTTCCAGAGTGGTTTGTCTTCTATTAATTCCACAAAGAAAAGCACGAACGCATTTAAAGTAATTATTAATTGAACCAGCTGATATTTTAATAAAATCGCCCGCCTTATTATTTTCCCCCGACGTTCAGGCAACTTGCTCAGCAACAAATGGAGTTAGGTCTTTTTTGGTTTATTTTGCATCCAATTAAGAGGAGACATTTTATTTTGTAGCTCGTTCAGTTTATTATTGTTTAATATATAATATTATATTACTCTATTGATATAGTGTTGAATAAATAAAAAAGTATTATATAATAATATATTATTATGCAATACAAATAATTAAGGTTCATTTATAATTTCAACCATATGCAGTAAATCCGAGATTTATTGCATATATATGGTTGCAATAATAAATAAAACTGTATATATCATATGCTATAGAGGATGCAAAGTTATGATACTCTGATTTTGTATTGATGTAGGTTTTCACTCTGATTTTTTTCAGATTTTTTAGAGTCCGGGAACAATTTTTTTTTTTTTTTAATATTGAAAGTACAGAGAAAGTGACGAATCTATGTATATAGATATATATATATATATATATATATATATATATATATATATATATATATATATATATATATATATATACACATATATATATATATATATATATATATATATATATATATATATATATAATGTATATGTGGCTGGGACCTAAAAGGGGCGTGGGTTCAAATCTGAGAGATATTATAGGCAAAACTTTTTAGCAATACTTCCCGGGTTCTAAAAAATCTGAAAAAAATCACAAAACTTTGCACCCGGGCCTCTATTATTTTTGCAATAAAAAAATTTTGAGTTGATTACTTTTTGTGTCCCATCCACCAATATTCTCCATCCCCTAATAATGCCACCCCCACCTCGTCTCGTTACCTCCCAAAGCAATATAGTCTCCCTGCTCATTGGTTAAATAAAGTTACAATGAAAGTAAAATATTTAATAAAAAATGCAGCTTTCTATAGTAAATCAACAAATAAAATATTATAGGCCACAGGTAAAGAAAACATAATGCAAATTAAAGAACATAATACGTGTTATATAATAACTTGAGGTTGAGCGTGGCACATTGCATTGACTTATATAGTTCTCGTTGGATTACCGAAGTCAAGCTACGTACATCAAGCGGGGTTAATACTTGGATAGGTGAACATATCAAGTATAAATTACGTTGCTCCCTCTCTATGGGGTAGTAAAATAAATTCATCTCGCTTTCCACCCAGTGCAGTGATGCACTTGCGTGTGATTCCCCAGGCTTTGAACATCAATATAGTTCATTGATAAAAAGTAGAGGTGTCCGTCCTTACTGAGGTTTACACGGTTCCCTCAGTCTACCTCAGCAAATGCTCGGACGTCAGGACGTACGTGCAACAGAGGCCATGGCCACCATCCTTTCCCTACCTTATATCCCTATATATCCATTACCCCACCGCGAGCTCCAAGCTCGTTGGAGTGTATTAATTATATGAAAAAAAATTAAAATGTACTGTTTCTGCGACAAAACACGCTAACCTCACGTTCTGTCCCCAGATGCATCGTGTGAAGAAGCTCGGCAATCTGGCCACGTTCTTCCTGATTTTGCTGGGCTATCTCTACCTGTCCTTCGCCACATTCGTCATCGTCGCCATCCCCATGTACATCTACGGTGCCACGTGCTTCGTGTTCGGGGAACTACCACGCCGTCTGTGGCGTCACGTGCGCGAACGTGGCTTTGTCTTTGTGTGTCGCGAGCTGGCGGGGCTGCTGACCAATCTTTGTCAAGTGGTGGGCGTTCTGGTGACCATGATGGTGCTCGTCTGCACACAAACCGTCGTCAAAATGTACCACAGCGTCCTGTGGCTCACCGCAGCGGTGCCTCCTTTCGTGATGGCGTTCGTCAGGTTCGTGCCCACCTACACGCTCAGGTCGACCGACGCCATCATGAAGAAGCTCTACGATGAACAGGAGGCTCGTGAGCAGCGTCCAAGACCGTTCTGCAGACCAGGCCGTCTGGCGCCGGGAGTCCTTCACCCTGACGTCAGGAATAGGTGGCTCAGGGAGTGGCATGCCATCGATCCAGAGTTGTATCCTCCGCCGGACGACGAACCAGTACCTGAGCAAGAACAGCCGGTACCTGAGCAAGAACAGCCGGTACCAGAGCAAAACGAGCCGGTTCCAGAGGAAGGGTTGGAACAGCCTGCAAGACAGTCGGAACGTCCCGAATGTGATAGAGAACAGCCGGAACGAGAAGTCTCCTCTCCCTGTCCAAGCAGTAGCAGCAGTACCGTGGAACAACAAGGCATCGCCACCCTTCCCAGTTCTAGAAGGAACAGTGTGACGGAACAGCTGGAACAAGCGGGACAGGTGGAACAACCAGGGCCCTCAACTCCAGCCAGAGGGGCTGTTGGACAGCCAGCCCCTCCTCCTAGTTCCCCCGGAGTGTTCCAAATTCGGCCTGAGCTGTTCATGGACCGGTCAAGATGGTCCAATATCTAGGGACAAATCTGGGAAGTTGGAGGATGAACTTTGGACACCATTTGTGAGGGGGCTGTGCGTTAATGTCACAAAAAATAAAATCATTTTCAGTTGTCCAATGAAAATGCAGCCAGCATCATGATTTAGAGCTAAAAATGTTATTTACAGACCCATTTTTTTTACCATGAATATCTTGGCACAGGGACACACAAATATATTGTTTGGTGCTCTGAAGAATCCACTATAACATTTGTGCATTTGTGTAAATTAAGTGAAATTTTTGTTTAAAATTTGCGATAGGAAATAAAAGAAAATAATTTTATTAATTGTTTAAAAGAAAATGCATTTTTTGGCACTGACCTACTTTTAATTATTGCATGCTAATTTAGTATACATATGAAAATCAGAAGTTAAAAATATGGAAATTATCTTAAAGTTTTTATGTTCTTTTTTTATAAATAGTAGAAATGTACGTGTATAAAAAGTGTAGGTATTATTAAGTGTGTATAAGTATTACATTTTAATTTATTATAAAATAATTGTTCAAAAGTAAATAAAAAGTGAAATCATTTATATTTTCTGCTCACTCTAAGATTTTATGCTTTTTTTCTTTTCATCAACTTTCTGGTTTTCGTTGTTGATAATTTAATTAAAAGTTTGAGCTGTTTTTGCAAGGAAGTTGAAAATATGCGATTTTTTAGATAATAATAAAAAAAGTCAATATGTATATATATACTTATTTTTAATTTTTAGATTAAAATTAAATACCATTTTGTTCCTATTTAGAATAATTTTCTGATGTTTTCAAATAGTTAAATGATGATATATATATAATAAATTTTCATGACTACATATTAAAAAAAAAAAAAAAAAAAATGAAAAGTAATTTTTATGTCTAAAAAATAATAAAACTATAAAGTAGAGTAAATTTAATATTTTAAAATACGTTCATAAATGTTAATACTTACAACTGGATCGGAAATATTTTGAAAAATTTACAAATAATTTAGCAATTATTTTAACCCAGAAATTATTTAGAAATGCAAGAAATGTTAAGAAATTGGGCGTAACACGTATGCCCAATGTTAAAAATATTTCCATGCAGGAAAATTATTGGGGGGCCGGCATTCACAAAGCAATTCAACCCCCACTTATTTAGCACCAGGGATAAAAATTGAGGCTATAAAGTGGAGGTTAAAGTGCTTTGTGAATGCCCTCCAATATTATCTCTTAAAATGTTCTCTTCATTTTTCTATGTTAAAGTAGTCAACTTTAAAAATTCATAACTCAAAAACTGGATTGTTTTTGTACACCTGATATTTTAGCTACTGATAGGGGGTGTAGAGGAGAGCATTTTATTTAATTTTTTTTTTTTTCATAATTTCATGTGAGGGATTTTTTTAACATTGGGTGTGTTACCTCACCGTTAACTTTTTAATAGCTTCATCTGATAAATGCAAAATTCAAACACTTGTGGGGTTAGAATAAATAAACAAAGACTGGTAAAAATGATTGAATTAGCAAAATTAAATACGGGTTAAGTGTAAAATTGTAAAAAATAGTTAATGAAATAAAATATCGTTTTACATTAAAATGTATAATTTATTCCAAACATCACACCCAGCACATTTTGATACAGTCTTAACTTTTAGTACTTGCATGCCAAGTCAATTTAGAGGAAGTTTTGATTGATTGGCTCTCAAATTGATTTTTATTTTCACCATGCAATCTCTCCTTCAATGTTTAAAACATGCACCAAAATATTATCATAGTAAAGGGACCACAGTAAATAATAATGTGAACATGCAATGGAGTATTGACAAAAAAAAAAAAAAAAAAAACTTTCATTTTAAATGACATAGTGCATATTCTGATATTTTTCAGGTTTTCAGAAGCCAAGAAGTATTTTTATTAAATTATTGAAGAACCTGTTTGTGCCACCACAAATTATATGTGGTTGTTAAAACCGAACATTCAAAAAATACTTCCCTTGGCCTAAAAAATTAAAATAAAAGTTTTGAATGTTTTAGGTAAAGGAAGAACGTTTTTAAATTCAAAGTTCAGTTTCCACATGCGTTATTGCTATGAAATATAAATATTTACTTGAAATATAAATATTTACTTGAAATATAATAATAAAAAAATTGAAATATAAACATTTACATGTTTTTTATATGAAAAAACATGTAAATTGCACACAATAAAATTGCAGAATCCCATACTGCCATACTTTCAGATTTTGATTGAAAAAAAAAAAAAAAAAAAGTTTAATTCTAAAGCATGGTAGACTAGCTCCTAAAAAAGTAAAAGTTACTGGCAGGGTTTGCAAAATTACCTTTCAAAAACAAGAGCCAGAAATATCAAGCAGCTAGCACAGAAAGTCGCTTCTCAATTCAATAAATTACAATCAGTACATCACAAATACTGTGGACAATTTGTGAATTTAAAACTCTTATTGGTGTAAAAAGATTCCAGACTAAAGTCGGAATCAGTTCAATTATTTCAAATAAATAAACAAAAAATATTAAGTGGTTAATAGACACTCAAAACATCCACCAATCAGATTAATGTATAACATTTCCGCTGTTCTGAAGTGTAGTACAACTTAACAAAGCTTCAGTACAATTTAACGATGGACTTAATGTGGGACGAAGTATAGCAATCAATGATTGTAATACAACACTTTGAATCTTTATGTAGACATCATCTTTGTGACAATCACTGCAACAACTAGCAAAACATACAAATATGCACACAAGTTTCATTATTTAACAGATACATATTATCATACAGTATAGTATGGAGGCGTGGTGAACCAAAACTATTTTGATTCAGATTCAGATTTTCAGATATTTTATTAAGTTCTGTGACATACATGTATGTTTAGAACAAGTCAAATAAATACAAAATAACACAATTACATAAAAAAAAATGTAATACAATTAAAGACAATATACAATACAATATCTAATTAAGTTTTTTTTTTATGCTGAGAAATTCCTTTACATCATAATAGTTTTTATCATTTAAAAATGCAAGCAAGTTTTTTTTTAAATTGTTTATAATCTAATTTTTTTAAGCTGTCAGGTAGTTTATTAAAGAGTAGGGTAGCACTATTATATGGACTCCTATTAGCAAGAGAGAGAGAGAGAGACATGCACTATTGATAGACTGGGTGCTCTTCTTACATCTCCCAAAATTACAAATCTGTATCTCTCTGTCTATTGGAGCTGCAGCTCTAGCAAGAGGTAATATGGAACGTAAGATATATGAATATTTTAAGAAGCACGCATCACAAAATTAAAGCCGAAACTTTACCAGGGCAGTCTTGATAGTATTTTTCAGACTGAAAGAATTTTTTTAGTGGCGTGCACAAAAATGTGTACAGACTGAGTTATTGCGGTAGCAAGATAAGCCAAAAATTTAACATTGCTTTCATATACAACATTTTCCCTCCTCTTTCTACCGCAATAACTCAGTTTGTATGAATGTCATAAAAAAAAAATCGTAAGGCATTTTAAAAAATGCTATCAAGACTGCCCTGGTAAAGTTTCCAAATTACAGAAGTCAAATTGTGGCCGCGTGGTTGCAGCGGGAGTGAACCAGGGATTTCCCTATATCGTCGCCGCTGAATGAGCGTGAGTGACGTCACAGGTTCCTTTTCATCGGCTTTTATCTCTGATATTTGTGCTGCTGAAACAAAAAATTTATGCAGCCGAATCACACTGAAACAAAGCTAACCGTGTACTTAAGATTGTGCAAAGGTTCATAAGGCCTTTAAATCAAACTTCCAACTCATGTTAATTAACTAATGTTTTTTATGTACATTTATAATATGTGACTTCACGCAATTCTTGTTTTTGAAAATTTTATGGCAGAATAGACACTGATGTGGCACAGAATATTCTCCGTGAATGTTGAGTTTGTGAACTGTCAAAGAACCCTTATGTGAGTAAACTTTCCCACACAGCTGGCACTTGAAATGTTTTCCCACATCCTTGCCAGTGTGATAGCTCCACATATGGTTTATCAGAGAGTTTTTGTACTTGAAGGTCTTGTGGCAAATGTCGCAAGTGCAGGGGACAGATGAGTCCTTGCCGTGGATGAACTGAACGTGCTGATTAAAAGTATTTCTCTTGGTGAAAGTCTTCCCACATGAGCTGCACTTGAATACACGGGTGCTTCCGGAAGTATTCTTTGCGATATCTGTAAGTACCAGAAACATAAATACAGACTTTAGGTGAAAATTTTGATAATAGTGGTCTGTATACAAAACGAATAAAGTCATGCATTTATATATAAGGGTAAGATAACACGAAACATCAATCGTTGTAGTCCCATTTGATTAACATGCATGTAAACCTTAGCAACCTCATAATAATTCTGAAATTTTTTTGAGAGACTGCATGTTTACCAAAAAAATGTGGAAAAAATTACAAAACAATCGGATAATCCAATTTTTTTAAATTATCAGTATAGGGCTTTACCATGGATCGAGACCTAAACAAACGTAAAAAAATTGGATCGTCCGATTGTTTTGAAATTTTTTCCAAAATTTTTTGGTGCTAACAAGTTAGAACTGTCTCTAAAAAAAAATTCAAAATTATTATGAGTTTGCTCAGGTTTACATGTTAATCAAATTGGACTACAAAAATCGATACTTCGAGTTATCTTACCGTTAACAGTTATTCTTTTTTGACCGAAACAAAAAATAATTAAAAGCTAGTTCAAACGAAAAAAAATCTAAATTTAATAACATATTTGCAAGTGCAACATGCAACTTCTATTGACATCTCTCGGTATGTTCATCATGCAGCCATAATGTTCATTCTTTCCTTAAATTCAGGGTAAGTAAACAATGATCAGCTGATCGTCATAGCCTCATTTTATTAACATATGAATGTATTTAAGGGCAATGAATACTTGGTTCACAAAACCGAATTTAAATTAAAAATAAATTCAATTCAATTTCATTTACATGTAAAACGTAGCAAAGACATAGGAACAATTTTTATTGCCGTCACAAAAATATAATTAACATATCAACAAAACAAATTAATCATTAATCCAGATCTCCTTAAAAAGACCGGATCAACTCCTTGGTCTATTTTATGAATCAAATTTTCTTTTTCACACTTTTTTAAAGCACGAGAATAATACTTTACAGTGGAGTATCACAACCTTAGTTTTTGTATTGCAGATATGGATAGAGGGTGCAAAATTATGCTACCCTGATTTTTTTTTCAGATTTTTTTTTAAAGCCCAAGAACTATTTTGAAAAAAATATTGAAAGTTCTTTTTGTGACGTCACGAGACAAGATAGGATTTGCCGCCGCGTGACGTCACAAAAGACTTTCAATAATGGAGTACCGATCGGTATCGACCTCAATTTTTTTTATTGCGCAGAAAAGGATAGAGAGTGCAAAGTTATGCTATACTCTGATTTTTTCAGAATTTTTAGAGCCCGGCAACTATTTTTTAAAAATTATTGAAAGTGCAGAAAAAGTGCCGCCTCTCTTAATTAATAAAAGATATAGGACCCAAAAGGGACGTGGATTCGAACCCGACCTCGCCAAAATTTATAGCAATTCTTCCCGGTCCCTAAAAAATCTGAAAAATATCAGAGTAACATAACTTTTCATCCTGTATCTATTTCTGCTATAAAAAATTTTGAGATCGATAGTGTCGATACTCAATTTTTTTAAAATTCTTCACGGGCTCTAAAAAATCAGGGTAGCATAACTTTTCACCCTCTATCCAGTTCTGCCAGAAAAAAAATTGAGGTCGATACTCCATTGTTAAGTTGATTCGGGTAAGTAATTGATAGATTAAACTCCATTAAACAGATTCAGATACGAAAAAAAAAAAAAAATAAAGGTGACGCGCAATGCTCATTTTTGTCACTAAGATCTATATATGTACCACTTGAAAATGACAGAAGTAAGTTTTTTTTTTTACTTTCTCAGTCATGAACCAAGTAAGTAAGTTTCCCTTTATCCATTGTATAATTTAATGTTAGGACTGAAAATCCGTAAAAGAATATTCATTTATATATCGATGTTTGTGAAACAAAAAATTGACGGATTATTTTTCAGAGAAGGTGAGATAATCAAAAAACTTTCCTTCAAGTCTTATTAAAGGAAATCACAAAATCCAACAAGAATATATGGAATCTAGACCACATTCATTTTTATTGTATAAAAATTTATATATATATATATATATATAAACAGTATATATATATATATATATATATATATATATATATATATATATTATTATATATATATATATATATATATATTTTCATTTAGTCTACTAGCTGACGATTTGGTAATAAATTTCTAGTTGTGTCATTAAACATCTTATCCATGTCTCATTAATTAAATGAAATTTTCCATATATTCTTGACCAAAGAACAGCGCCTAATTCCTATTTACTAATTTCTTTACTAATATACAAAGTAAAAAAAAAAAAAATATATATATATATATGTGTCTATAAGAAGATTAGAATGGAGTATCAACCTCAGTTTTTTTTATTGCAGAAATGAATAGAGGGTACAAAGTTATGCTACCCTGATTTTTTTCAGATTTTTTAGAGCCCGGGAACTATTTTTAAAAAAAAATATTGAAAGTTCTTTTTGTGACGTCACGAGACGCCGCTCCTTAAGAAAAAGATAGGACTTGCCGCCGCGTGACGTCACAAAAAAGACTTTCAATAATTTTTTATAAATACTTCCCAGGCTCTAAAATATCTGAAAAAAATCAGAATAGCATAACTTTTCACCCTCTATCCATATATCTGCAGTAAAAAATCTTTAGGTCGATATACTACATTATTTTTTTCTTGTAATGCACGAACAAAATTATGAATTTTCAAACAGTGTCTATATTATATTATTAACTCTATATTATGCTGACTCTTCTTTTTTTTTGAAAAAAATAAAAAAATGAACTTGAATACAGTATCTAGTACGGTACTGCCTAGACTTATTATAATGTGAAAACTGAGAAAAGGTATCTCGTAAGATGTGACTATGGACAAGTAGCATAAATTTTTTTGAGTAACTCAATCGAATGAGGTCAAAAAATACACTTGTTAATTTTTTTGAGATTTCTATCTGTACTGCATCATGCCCAAAATAGAGATGTAAAGAGGTCACGTGACCTGGAGGCGGCGCCCGTGACGTCATTAAACTGTCTGGTCAAACAAACGATCGTCTATATAACACTTGTAAACAATTAATAAATTAATTGTTGCTTGTTTCCATAGCAACGTGGTTGTTTAGAAGCGTTATAAAGTCGATCGTTTGTTTGACCAAACAGTTCAATGACGTCACAGGCGTCACGGGCGCCGCCTCCAGGTCACGTGACCTCTTTACATCTCTATTTTGGGCATGATGCAGTACAGATAAAAATCTCAAAAAATTCACAAGTGTATTTTTCAACCTCCTCTTTCAAATGAGCTACTCAAAAAATTATGCTACTTGTCCATTACAAAGGGTGCATGAACATAAAAGAAAACAATTGATTTTTTTAAGCATCTATTAAAAAAGGCTTACAAATAATGAAAGATATTAAGTCATCTCCTTAACAAAAAAGTGAAGCATTAAACATAATGCAAGGTTTTCTCATATTAAATATCTTAGAGCAGAAAAAGTCTTGGACCATCTGTAAAATATAATCTACCTGATTGCTGCAGTTTCAAGTACAGAAGTTCCTCAGTTGAAATTTTACAAAACATTAGCAACCATAATCTTAAAAAAAAACACTTCCCTATACCCAGAATGAAAATGAATGAAAACACTGTGGTTCTCAGCGTTTAGTTTTGGACATTTAATCTGATACTGTGAGTGTCGTTATGGCACGTCTCTTATGGAGTATCGACCTCAATTTTTTTTTATTGCAGAAATAGAGGTTACCCTGATTTTTTTCAGATTTTTTAGAGCCCTGGAAGTATTTTTAAAAAATTATTGAATGTTCCTTTCGTGACGTCACGAGACGCCGCTCCTTAAAGACAGGGTCACCCCAGACTTTTTTTTGTTCAATATAGCTTTCTCTCTTGTAATTTCGATTTTAGGTGAACAAATTTTTGACTAGATTTTATTATTATGCCCACATTTCGAAACTAAAATTTTAAAAGGTTTGACGTCATATCGACGGTGCACATGGCACGCTTCTTTTTGTCCCCCTCGCAGGAGGCTCTGTGTTGTGGATGTGGTTGCAAAGGAGGGTAAACAAACAGCAGGAGCGAACATGAAAAAGGTCATGGTCCGTCTGACGACTAATTAATCTTTCTTACTGTCTTGCATGGCACATTTTCAATAACTTTTATAACATTATAAATATTATAATATTAGAATATCATTACATTATAATTTTAATGAATACATATACCACCCCAACGACGGCAACGACCTAATACTTATTAAGATGGAGGTATTCAATACAATTTAATAATTTAAACAATACATAATATATTATATATATAATATATATATATTTATATCATACATTATAAAAAGCAATATATAACATTATTCACTATATAGAAAATAATTTTTATGTAATAAATCAATATGTAATATATATTATATGTGATACTTAGGCTGCATGCGTAATATCGATATTGTAATAAAAAAATATTATTATTATTACTATAAACATATTAGTAATGTTGCATAAATAATTAAATACTATAAATTCCTTGTCTTATTTTTACATGCCAAATAAAATGTTGTACTTCTGCTGCAAATAGCAACACCTAGGCGGATCGCACATATAGACTTTTATATCTGCAGTCGGGGATCTGTAAGCGTACGGTCGGATCGTATTATACGTTTCTTTTTTAGAAACGGTCCTAAATTTCTTATTATACTGTAAAGGCGTACAATACGAAGCTGTGTGCGGGCACATCCTAATCGCATAGGTTCTTATGTATGTTCTTCTTCTAATCGTATGTTTTATTTATTATATAACTTGTTGAAAAAAATAGTGCTCAATTATCCTTAGAAAATGTTCTAAAGTAAAGTAAACTTCACAACTTCTTCTTATTTTTTTTTTTTTTTAATTTTGGACCTTATTATATATATATACTATAACAATATAATATATTTATAAGGCCTAAAATTGCATTAAAACTTTCTAATTCTACGACCTTACTCGAGAATACAAGCTTCTTATATTCGAGGTAAAACGTCTTCTCTCTTTCTGACCGCACATCTGGTTTTTGACATTGACAAATCTCGTACATGTTCACTCACCCTCGTGCCGTTGCCCACCCTCCGGCAGGGGGGAGCACGGCGGCATTGATAATAATGAGCTTCTGCAATATTCTTAATAACTCAGATTATATAAATCGGAAAAATTTGAGACTCACATGTGTAAATAGAAGAGATATTGAATTTTAATTCTGGTTTGTGTCAAGTTATTGCAATCATAAGTAAACTCAAAAAGCGCATCGAAAGTCAACTTTCTTGATTTTTCTTTGATTTTTCTTTGTAAATTACCTTCTGCCGCCCTCACTACCGTCTATTTGATGCAACGTTTTTCAAACTTTGAGTGTCAAAATGTGGGCATAATAATAAAATCAAGTCAAAAAATTTTTCACCTAACATCGAGATTACAAGAAAGAAAGCTATATTGAACAAAAAAAAATCTGGGGTGACCCTGTCTTTAAGAAAAAGATAGGACTTGCCGCCTCATGACGTCACAAAAGGACTTTTAATATTTTTTTTTAAAAATAATTCTCGGTCTGTAAAAAATCTGAAAAAAATCAAGGTAGCATATTTTTGCACTCTCTCTCCATTTCTGCAATAAAAAAAAATTGAGGTCGATCCGATACTCTATTGTGATGAACATGCGACGTTGCATTTCTGTCCATGTGTATTGAGGTCAACAAATACTGGCAACTTATTGATTTTCAACATGTAATAGGCAACAAACAGTTAGAAAATAATATTTTTTTTAAAAAATAGACTTCCCAAAATTGCTATTTGCTATAGCTTAATAATAATAATACGTATTTTTTTTATTAAAAAAAATTAATAAATGGCTTAATTTAAAGTTTAATCATAAAGGTTCTCAGAAATCATAACAATATATCAATGCCTACTATAGCTTCTAATGAACACACATCCTATGTACTCTAAAGGAGTGGTCATTCTTGAACATCCTATTGCAAACAGGACACCAGTGAGGTACAGAACGTTCACCATGGATGTTAAGTTCATGTCTCTTCAAATCTCCCTTCTGTCCATAAACTTTTCCACAAAGCCGGCACTTGTGATTTTTGCCTACGTCCTTGCCAGTGTGGTAACGCTTAATATGCATGACCATAGAGTTCCTGTTCTTGAAGATCTTATGGCAAATTTCGCAAATGCAGGGGGCTGAGTCCTTGCCGTGGGTGAACTGGACGTGACGACATAGAAGATATTTCTTGGTGTAAGTCTTGCCGCAAATGATGCAATTGAATTCATGGGAGCTTCCAGAAGTGTTCTTTATGCTATCTGAAAGTAGCATAAAAATAGACTTTAGAGTGATGGAAATATGATAAAAATTGCCTGTATACATGAAGTACAAAATGATATATCTCATTGTTCTTTTATTACAGAAAAAATATACTATTTCATTAAAGGTTGGTGAAATCGTCAAAACATTTCAGAAATGTACTTATAAGTAATTGTTGTGTCTGTGCCAATACGATGTGCCTGCTATGAATATCCCAGTTTGGTCATCCATGTTTGTTTACTCCTATTTGTTTCCCTAAATAAACACACCCACGTGACGTCTAAATCTGGACTGGTCTGAGCTGATTAAGGTAGTTCAAATCAGCTCATGCAGTTCAAATGAGCTAATATTCTGGACTGTTTTGAACAGTGAAGCTCAAATCAGTTCAAAACAGTTTTTAACTATTCTGAGCTGTTTCCTGCTCAAAATTGCTGCAGTTCAATGCAGTTTGAATTAGTTCATATCAGCTCATAACCTTTCTGCAGCTCAAAGTAGCTTCAGCTAGCTCAAACTAGTCCTGTAGTCCAGGACAGTCCACCACAGCTCAGAAAGTCCAGTGTAGTTCAAACCAGTTCAGCGGCAGTCCAATGCAGCTTAGACAGTCCAGTCTAGTTCAAATTATTTTATTGAAGCTCAGACAGTCCAGAAAAGTCCACTTCAGCTCAGACAGTCCCGTCTAGTTCAAATTAGTCTATTTATGCTCAAACGGCCACTGTAGTCCAGGACAGCCCACCGCAGCTCATACAGGCCAGTTTAGTTCAAACCTGTTCAGCGAAAGTCCAACGCAGCTCAGACAGTCCAGTCTAGTTCAAATTAGTCCATTGAAGCTCAGACAGTCCACTGCAGGCCAGGACAGTCCACCGCAGGTCAGACAGTCCAGTTTAGATCGAAACAGCTCAGCGGCAGTCCAATGCAGCTCAGACAGTCCAGTCTAGTTCAAATTAGTTAATTGAAGCTCAGACAGTCCACTGCAGTCCAGGACAGTTCACTGCAGCTCAGACAGTCCAGTCTAGCTCAAATTAGTCCATTGAAGCTCAGACAGTCCACTGCAGGCCAGGACAGTCCACCGCAGCTCAGACAGTCCAGTTTAGCTCAAACCAGTACAGCGGCAGTCAAATGCAGCTCAGACAGTCCAGTCTAGTTCAAATTAGTTAATTGAAGCTCAGACAGTCCACCGCAGCTCACACAGTCCAGTTTAGCTCAAACCAGTACAGCGGCAGTCCAATGCAGCTCATGGCAGACAGTAGTCTAGTCTAGTTCAAATTAGTTAATTATTGAGAAGCTAGCTTAGTTTTTTATTATATATTTATAAGGTATTATAATTATAAAACACCATCATGACATGCAAATGCTCACATATAAATTACAAAATTTAATTAAATTACATAATTAGTGAAGTCTATAAATATCAAAGAGGTAGAAATAATAAACTATAAAAACTGAACTTTCATCGTGCAGCAGCATTTATTTTGAAGAAAGTGGTGTGTTTTCACCATCAATGCCCATCATGCATTGCACCAAGAACTGAGCCGCACAAAGCGCCATCTTGTTTTGAAACGGTTTTGAAATTTGTACCGGTCCGACCGGCAACCGGTCGCTGCTATTATTTTATCTCAATGCTACTTATAGTTGGCTGCTAGCTAGCGTGTGGTGTTGTGATACAAATTATTGTTTTGTGTACTATTTGACGTATTAATTAAACTACTATATTTCAAACTCTTTGGCATGTAATCTATTAGGCTTCTTTCACAATCACGCCGCAACGCCGCAACATTTTGCAAAAAAATCAAGCTTCACTTGATTTTCTTACGGCGGTACGTTTGTTGCGGCATGTTTTTGCAAAAAAATCGGACAATGTGAAAGGAACTTTATAAGGTAAGATATTTTGTGTATTAAGTCCGTATGACAACTATCAGGGTTAAATCTGATCGGGATATTTTTCTTTTCCCTGCTGCTGTCCAAGTGGCACTCTTTCTCTCTCTAACAGGCCCGAGACGCTGCCAAGGTGTGAATATTTGGGAACGAAATACTACCTCATCTCACTGATAACGTATACAAGTAAGATCCTGTGGTCAGAGGTACAGTAACTTTCTTTTAAATATTGAGGCCTTGTATTTGTATGCATACTGTATATCATAGTGTATGTTCGAGCCTAACAACCATGTATGCACACTGTACCGGTATGACATGCATACTGTATATATACTGTAACATTACAGTATGCATACATAATACTCTATGCATTATGCCTATTTTTATTGCTGTAAAAGAGCTTTCACATATTATGCATATGCATACTACATGCAAAGTCGTAATTTGCCACGGCTTTTCGCAGAAGAAATACTTCATTTTCTTTCGGATCTCTATTTATAAGACACTGCAGCAATTTTTGATTAAGTGTAAGAAGCATAATACATTTTCTATCTGTATGCATGTTTTTTTTTTTTTTTAGTTTTGTATAATATATACACTATTGTAGTTTTTCTTTGATTCTCTTACTTACACTTTTTCCATATAAAAATACTTACAGTACTGGGTATGCATAATTATTAATACTGTACATTTGCCAGGGTTTTTAGTGTTAACAGCTATCTATTGAGTTCATTTTCTTTACTTTACCAGTCTTTTCTTTTTGTGTAGCATGAGTGAGTGCATTTATATAATACTTTACTGTTGCAACTTTGACGTAGACATGACTGACAGGAAACTCCGGACCGACACCATGGGGCATGCAGGTAGTTATAATATAAGTGAGTACCGTTTTGTGTGTCGAGACCACCATTTGAATGTTCAGGTAAATGTTGTAGCGCTACCTGTGTTTAGTAACCTGGACCTAGCCACGACCGTCCGGACCGACACCCGGGGGCATTAAGGTAGCGGGTGAGTACCATTTTGTGTGTCAACATTTGAATGTTATAGCGCTACCTGTGTGCAGTTCTGAGCTGCTTTAGACAGCCCTGGACTGCGGTAAAGTTACTACATTGCATTTGACTCGTTTGAGCTAGACTGGACTATTCTGAGATGCGATGGACAGTCCTGGACTGCAGTACAGCTGCTATAATGTATTGGACGCGTTTGAGCTAGGCTGGACTATTCTGAGCTGCGATGGACAGTCCTGGACTGCAGTACAGCTGCTATAATGTATTGGACGCGTTTGAACTAGGCTGGACTATTCTGAGCTGCGATGGACAGTCCTGGACTGCAGTACAGCTGCTATAATATATTGGACGCGTTTGAGCTAGGCTGGACTATTCTGAGCTGCGATGGACAGTCCTGGACTGCAGTACAGCTGCTATAATGTATTGGACGCGTTTGAGCTAGGCTGGATTATTCTGAGCTGCGATGGACTGTCCTGGACTGCAGTACAGCTGCTACAGTGCATTGGACTCTTTTGAGCTCGGCTGGACTGTTCTGAACTATAATGGACTGCCCTGGACTGCAGTACAGCTGCTACAGTACATTGGACTCTTTTGAGCTCGGCTGGACTGTTCTGAACTATAATGGACTGCCCTGGACTGCAGTACAGCTGCTACAGTACATTGGACTCTTTTGAGCTAGGCTGGACTGTTCTGAGCTAGAATGGACTGTTGCATGTATAGCAGCAATTAACTGGTTTGAGCTATAATGGACTGCCTGAGTATCAGCGTAAACGAGCTAGTTTGAGCTAGGCTGGACTGTTCTGAGCTGTATTGTCTGGACTGCTATGAGCTATTTACAACTGTGGCCAGTTCAAAATTGGTTGCTCAAACAGTTCAAAACCGGCCAATTTTATACTATTTACAACTATCTGAACTAGCATAATTTTGAACTGATCTGGACTGCTGCAGTTCAGATGTAGTCCAGATTTAGACGTGGGCAAGAATGATTGTTAGCATATCGACGTAGTCTATAGTTTCATGAAGATGTAAATACTATATAGTAAAATACACATTGTCCTTTTCATACTGTTTGAGAGGAAGAGAATTACTATCGGTTATAATTTAACTGCTTTGAGAGTAAATACTATATTTGTTTGATTAAAATATGAAATAATGCAACATAGGTGTCAGGTGAGTGCATCTCGCAATATTTGCTCATTTGTGTCACTTTAAGGTCCATATGCAGCACTTGAAAATGAAGCAAACTCAATTTTTTCACATTTCTTAGTCACAGATGATGTAAGAATTCAGAATATTCTATAATACACTGCATGTATTTCAAAGTTTGGACTGAAAATCCATAAAGAAATTTTACTTAAAATGTTTTGTCTATTACAAGTTGCTAGACCAGGTAAAATAAAATTTTCAACAAATTTGGTATTTGACCCCTATCAAGGGTTTTACATGATCAATATTTCTAAAAATGGAATTCGCATAAGTTTCAACAAAATTAAAGTAGAGTGATCGAGTGTGCAGACATGTTGAACTTTTTACAATGAAAAACGTTTTTTTTGAGACCTCCCTCTACATCACAAAATTTTTTTTTACCACCTCACCGGCATAACTTTCGAGATAATTCAAACTTAAAATCCCATCTGATGCATGTTAAAAAAGTGCAAAAGCAGACTATTTTTTACAAAATCGGTATTTTTTTTAATTGAACAAGAAGCAGACATGTTGTTCTCAAAAACTTCTATTTAGTAACTAGGGCTCTTAAGGAATGTTTTTATGTATTAAAAAGGATACCTCACCGGCCATTTCAAATTTCAAACAAGACTGACAAATGTGAGATTTGTCAGTTCTAATTTTTTTAATTGTTTCCGCCGTCAATGTATCATGTTAAATTGAATTTACAGCACCAATTTTAGAATTACAATAAAAAAAATTTAAGACTGAACTTATTAATTATATAGATCATGTTATTTATGGAATACAAACGCATTAGACATGAATAAATCTACTGATCAAAAAGATCCAGGTTCGAAAACCGTGAGCGGCAAACTTTTTACATTTTTTTTCTCTCGCCCAATTGCTAGGAATTTGCCACTCATATTTAATAAATTATTTTCATGAAGTTTCTAGCTCTTTTTCACGCCTAATAACGATTTTTAAAGTTTTTATCACTCCACTTTAAAGGAAATATTCTTTCAAGCTCCTTAAACCACTTTGAAACAGTAAAAAAAAAAAATTGAAAAAAATGAAAAAAATCCACGTGTCTTATTAAACCTATAATTTTTTTGGTAAGTACATGGGAGAGGATTCAAATGGGGAGAGAAGTGAAATTCACTATTTTATTTCTGAAAATTAGAAAGTAGGGAATCACATATATGGCTTAATTGTAATTAAAAGAAAGAAAAAAGTAAAAACATGTTAAATTTTTTACTCTTTTTTTCCCATATGGGTTAACTCTAAAGAATAAAGAATTAACAGGACAAAAATGAAAACTCGTGCAATTTTCCTAAATGATAAAAATGGGTTCCAAGCATTTGATTATGGGAAAATAGTATTGAAAATCAGTTTAACTTTTAACATCATTTTTTCCATGTGGGGTGTGTCTTAAAATAGGACAAAATGAAAACGTCAGGCAATTTTTTAAAAAGTTAGAAATACGGGCCCATACAGGCCTTTGTGGTTTTGGTTAAAATAGTGAAAACATCATTTTGTAATTTTTAATACCATTTTTCTTCCCTCATTTTTTTATTTTGATTACAACAATATTGAATATTTTCAAGTTCAATGATAAGTTCTTTTGGAAAAAAATTGTTATTGGAATTCACCTAAAGAACAAAAGATTCCATCCATATTATTTCCGTACATATGATACATAGAAAACCGTGGAGCATAACGGAAATTCTTTCAAGGAATACCTGTAGGGGGTTCTTATATTAAAAATCTAGAATACTCTACTGATTGGGTTGGGTGGGCAATTCTCCACAAAAGTATATCGCAGCCATTTTTTTAAAGTAACGCCTCATTTACAAGACAAGCTTGTGAAAATATACTAATATAAAAAAAACACAATAATGAATAAGGTAAATAATACATGAATATTACCCACGCAATTTCATTGAAATTTTCTTAATAAATCTAGCAAATTCAATACAGGATGTTTGTCAAACATCTTTTTATGCTTCTTTTTTTCTTTTTGATATAGATGTATAAATTTGTTCATTAATTTTTTAAGTTCATAGAAATTATTATACCAAACATAATCTCTGCAGGTAATAAAAGTTGTTATAGTATTACAGTATAAAAATTAGTAGCTCATTGTAATTTGTTATTAAAAGTAGAAACTAAATTGCTGATGTAAATTATAGGCCAGGCCCACGTGATGTCAGTGCAACGCATATTGCATAATATACAGGAACCAGCTACGCCATATTGTTGTTTTGCATCAGCAGCTTGTAAGGGGGAAAATGTAGAAAAAAAATTATTATAAATCATAGACGGCAATTATTGCATTTGTATCCTTTCAATTCAATTTGCTAGTTTATAAAGAATGCAAAGGCTACAATTTTGTGTCTAAAATAATTAAACATGGTAACAAAATCAATTTATCTAATCTTTCTATTTTATTTCCATGCTTTAGAGCGTACGGTTTGACGACAGGAGGGGAAGTGAGGGGAGGTGACAGCCGATCAAGCATTACACTGCAAGTAGGAAATCTAAAACATTTTTGTGCTGCCCTATTCAAATCAAAGTAAATATGCATTTTACTTATTTTGACTTAACTTAATTTAACTTAATTTTTTTAATTATGTACTATTTATTGTATACTTACATAAATTTAAATAGAATTGGACCTGTTTAAATAAAATAAAAATATATTAATATACATATATATCAGAGATAAATTAAAAAAAGAAATACAATGTATACACTTCACCAAAATTTGTATATATTTTAATTACATAGTTTTAACTTTGATCATCCAATAGAAAACAAAACAATGTCAAAGTCAACTATAGTTTCCTATGAACGCACATCCTATGTACTTTAAGACAGTACTCATTCTTGAACATCTTATGGCAGACTAGACACTCGTAAGGAACAGGAAGTTCTCCGTGGATGTTGAGTTCATGTCTCGCCAAATTAATCTTCTGTCCATAAACTTTGCCACAAAGCCGACACTTGTGAAGTTTGCCTACGTCCTTGCCAGTGTGGGAACGGTTTCTATGCATGACCATAGAGTTCCTGTTCTTAAAGATCTTGTGGCAAATTTCGCAAATGCAGGGGGCAGAGTCCTTGCCATGAATGAACTGGACGTGTTGATTACGACTTCTGACGTTGGTGTAAGCCTTGCCGCATGTGCTGCACTTGTATTCATGGGATGCTGAAGATGTTATCATTACGTAATCTGAAATAGGAGGAAAATTTACATAGATTTAGAAAAAGTTCAACGAGAACTTTTGATGATGGAATGTGTTAGAATATGAGAGCAAAAATACTTTTAAATACGCCAATTTAATATGTGAAATAAGGTATGATAATGCGGCAGGTTCCACATGGAATATGAAAGAATGCAGGGAATTCGACACAGTCTCAGATGCTTGTTCCTAAGGTTACAAGAAATTGAGCACGTTTAACAATGTGGGATGCATCGAGAATTCTTTTGATAATGAAATTATGTATCTGGATATAGTTGATAATATAGAAAGTTATTTAAAATATAGAAGCATAGGAAAAAGGATATTACTAACTATGAAGGGTGAGACACAGAAACGAAATAACAAAATATTTTGTGAAGAGGCTCACGCCTTGAATGCCCAGTTGCAATTCCTGTCTGTTTAACCGAATTTAACAACTCGATAAGCAGATCTGTGTTCTTTTCAACATCACAAACGTAATGTATCGTGATCAAAAAGAACTGCAAAAATGAATATAATGTTATCCAAACATTTACCAAGATATCAGTTACATTTGATACCGCTAGCTGTTTGCAATGATATTTTTTAATATCTCTTTCATGAGCATTATCATAAAGTCACTACAGTACAAGCCATAGTACTGATGCATATAAAATGCTACTAGCCCATTAAATTAATTTATTATTTAAGATTTAAAACCTATACATGTCTTTACTGTCACAAGTGGTTTTAGCGATAACTTGTTTTCTGGATTATGATACATACAACTAGCCGGTACATTACATTCTATGAAGAGATTTAGGATGGATAGAAATTAGGAACCGTCATAAGGTCAAGCATTTAGATCTTTATTCAGAATATAGACAGAATACAATAATGTTGGCAAAGATATAATAACTTTTGTTACTTTATACGATGACCGTTGCTTTCACTGTGGCTGTCCTAGTCTCTAACACACGAGCTATCTCACTGGGATGACCATCGTGCTGCGAAGGCAACGAATTCCATGAATCAGCTACGCGCATTTTGCAACTCTGTATAACCTACAATCTAAAGAACCTTGTGTTTATCAACGATGTATCAAACAGAAAAAAGTGTGAAGTATCAAAGCTGCCCCAAGGTTTAGCATATCATACATTAAGGTCCAAACACAAGGTCCACTAACCCAACTGAATCAATATTACAGAAGAATAACACCACTGATCACAAAAGGCAAATTCTTCCACTCGCAATGGCTGCATCAATTAACATTGAATGTTCTATTACATCACTTAACAATCACGGACCGAGTTTGTACAACATATCGGCAGCAGCTGAAAGTGGCGGTGCCACATATCAGTTTCAGTGTTCGTAAATACATAATCATAAATAATAAATTATTATTAACTAATTATGGAATATTATTGCGGTTTTCTCATCTATAAGTGCTATTATTCAGTGCCATTATTTATGTATGAAAAGTTTTAATGTGTTGTGTTAGTGTGATATAAGTTACTGGAACCTCAAGAAATTATATTATATTATTTTAATGCATTTGATTGAAGGATATTATGGAAATAAAAAATTATTGAATTGAAATCAATGGTAATTTCATTCATTGAGATGTTTGCTGCGGAATAAAAATAACAGAGATATGCATTATAATTAAATTGATTTTACCCTTTATGTTCCATGTACAGAAGGTTCAGCAAACTTAAACGATTAATTCTGTTTTTTTTTTTTTACAAACAGACCCATGTTTACAAACTTTTTATGTAAAAAAAAAACTAAAAAAAAACCCTAAAAACATTAAATTTTTCTGAAGAAAAATACTTTTTAAATATTTCAATTGAAGCTTACAATGAAAAATGCAGGAAACTTTTTGTGTCTGTTTTCTATTTATTTCAATTTTTTAAATTTCTGTCACTTTTACTTAAAATCGGTAAGCTTTATTTTAACTTTTTAGCGAAATTTTGCAAGTTTTCATACCAGTTTCTTTCCACTGTTAGTATATTAATATACATGTATATATATATATATATATATATATATATATATATATATATATATATATGTACATTATGTTACAATGCAGTAATGGCGTTACATTGGTTAAAGAGTAAGGTGATTTTTTTGTGAGCCTTTTACAGAACAATGTAATTGGTATTTTACTACTGTAAAGTTAACATTATTTACAAATACATTTATGTTTCAATATTTTAGAAATGTCAAATAAAAGTCATATCAACTCCGATTGCATAATTAGCGTGCAAAAAAAATTTAAACTGCAAGGTGGTGCAAATGACGAACTATCAAGTTTGTTTACCCTTTTTTATATCACATCTAAACAAAAAAACGTAAATATTGTCATAGGATAGATATATTATAAGCATTAGTTTGTTTAAATCATTGCGAGTTAGAAATTTTTAGGTAATTTAGGTTACATTTGAAAATTTCTATTATGTTATACGTGTTAAACAGATACAAGTGCATAAACTTGTGTCTCATGATCTTGATGATATGTGGAATTTAAAACTAGGAGAGTAAGTGTTAGAGAAACAATTTTTTTTCTTTCAACTATAACATCTAGACAGAAATAAAGTACAAAAACAAGCAAAGTTTATATTTTTTACATGTGGTGTCTGCTCATATGGTATCGCAGTGATGTACTGTTCATGAGAATTTTATGGCAGACTGGACACTGGAGTTGCATAAAACATCCACCATGGATGTTAAGTTCATGTCTTATTAAATTTCTCCTTAGTCCATAAACTTTGCCACATTGCTGACACTTGTATTGTTTGCCTACGTCTTTGCCAGTGTGGTAGTTGCTCACGTGAATACCTAGGGAGGCTTTGTTCTTGAAGGTCTTGTGACAAATGTTGCAAACGCAGGGGACAGAGTCCTTGCCGTGGGTATATCTAATGTGGCTAGTAAGGCTATCTTTCTTGGTATAACTCTTTCCGCATAAGCTGCATTTGAATTCAGGGGAGCTTGCAGAATTGTTCTTCGTGCAACCTGAAAGTAGCAAAAACAAAAGCACAGATTTTAGAGAATGTGCAAGTGGTAAAAAATAGACTATTCTCATGAAATATACAATGCACCAATTTCTTTATTATCATAATCTAGAAATATAAAAAATATAATTAATGTTTCTTGAAAAGTCTCAATAAAATTCCTGTAAATATTTTTGTGTTATCTGTGTTAACAAAAGACGATATGGAAATCTCACTGCGGGGAAGCTTGGTGCTTTTTTGTTCACAATTCTTTTCTAAAATTAAAGATAAGATAACATGGATCATCTGATCAAGGTTGTCCTATTTGACTTAAATGTCAACCTTTGCAGACACAAAATTTCGGAAATTTATTTGAGAAGCAGCCCTTAATACACTGAAGTCAGAAAAAAAAATACTTAAGGTAGAGATAACACGCTCATTGTTAATTAAATTTCCCATTCATTAACATTATAAAAAAAATTTAGAATGTTTTCCCTTACAGATAAAATAGGTAAATAATAATGTTTACAAAAATGAGCTAGATTTCGAGTTATTTATTTTTTAAGTTCTCGAATTTAACATGGAGAAATGGAACTTCCATGCTGAAGTAGTCAACTTTAAAAATTAATAACTCGAAAACTGGCCCGTTTTTGTATACCTTATACTTTACCTACTGATGAGGTATGTAAAGGAGAACATTTTAAATTATTTTCATAATTTTCATGAATGGGATTTTTATAAACATTGAGAGTGTTTTCTCCACCTTAAAGTACTAGTAAACCCGGATTAACCCATTAAAGCCCAGTGATGCATTTTAGCATCGCATAACACTCCCTGGCAAAAAATTATTTTAAAAAAAAGTTACAATGCTGTATTGCTAAAAATAGTCAAGAACTATTTGCATTGACAATTTACATGTGCTAATATATTAATTTTGATTTTTTTTTTAAAAATTGCTCATTATAATTATAATTTAGATAGGTACGTGGGATTAAATTTTGCATAAAAATGGTAGCAAATATATAGAAGGAAAATTATCTCAGTGACATAATTTAGTAGCAAGTTGCAAGTTTATTTCATAGATGCAATACAATATTATTTTTGCGTAAATTTCATATCAATAAACACAACAGCACTCGGCCGCTTAATGCTATCACGGTCTGACGAGGTGCGCACACGGTGCGTATAGAGGGACTTACCCCAGGTTAATATCAGGCCAGTCCAATATGGATATGGGCTTGGGTCAATAGATTTCAATGAATTTCACATATGTTACACATCTAACCTTGGTTGATGAGGTTTGGGCATTATTTTTTGAAATTTCAAAAAAAAAAAACGAATTTCAGGATTTTTCAAAAAATCAATAAAGAGGGCAATCTCGAGAGATAAAAAAATTTGTACCTTACAATACAAAATAAGAACATACAAAAATGCCTGGAAACAACTTATTAAGGAGTTAAAATTACTGAAGACCTAAACTGGGGAGCTCATATTAACTCAAAAGCAAAAAGTATAGCAACAGGTATACACGCACTTAGAAACATAAACAAAAAGGTATCAGAAAATGTAAACAAACAACTATATTACGCCCATGTCCATTCACATCTATGTTATGCAATAATACTCTGGGGAGGCTCAAAGGAAGCTGAAAAATTGTTCTCTTTACAGAAAAGCGCACTGGAAGTTATTTACCAGCTTAAAAAAATGGAGTCTTGCAAATCCACATTTATCAAACAAAAAATTCTAACACTGCCCTGTATATATATACTTGAGTGCTGCAAATTTGTACGAAAGCAGCCTGATCGATTTAAAACAAACGCCACAGTACATAACCATAACACACGAATAAAAAATTACCCCCACCTCCCCAAAGATGTTAATTCCCCTCACTACTCGTTACCAAACTTGCTTACTGACAGTGGCTTTTCCCCGCTTTTGCGTGTTGATTATCTGTCATGATACTTACAATTTAGTATCGAAAACCAATTAATTATCGGCTTGGAAAAGTATTCGATACTATCGATATATTATATCGTTGGAAAAGTTGATTAATATCGACCAATGTAACAGCACGCGCGGAATTTGTGCTACACGGCCAGCAACTTTACATCAAAGAGAGAGCCACAACGGGGGAAAAGGTGGCTACACCACGTGACTCAGTAGTGGAGGACATGGATAGAGCAGTTTAGGACCCAGAAATTGGGTCCCCTCTACTAACACGTAACATATATAAGGCTTAACCTGAGAAATTTGGAAGAAAAAAGTTGCATCAACACATGTTCTTGAAATTAATTTGGTAGACTTACAACAATTGTCCAAATGCGACTGATTTTTTTTTTCAGATTTTTTTAACCTTTGGTTTAATTTTAATTAATTTATTCAAATGTGAATTTTGTATCCTTTCAATGTTAAATTTTTCAATCAACGTTACACAAAAACAACTCGAGATATTTTTTAAAATTTCATATAGATGAAAAGCTAATATTTTAGACTATTTTTATGAATGTTTTCAAATATTTCGAACTGTTGTGTTTATTGTTATCCAAACATTATTTTAAATTTTTAACTACATAGATTTTATTATTAATCCCACATTTTGACACTCAAAGTTTGAAAAACGTTGCCGTAAATAGACGGTAGTGAGGGCGGCAGAAGGTACTTTACAAAGAAAAATCAAGAAAGTTAACTTTCGATGCGCTTTTTGAGTTCACTTATGATTGCACTAACTTGACACAAACCAGAATTAAGATTCAATATCTCTTCTATTTACACATGAGTCTCAAATTTTTCCGATTTATATAATCTGTGTTATTAAGAATATTGCAGAATTTCGTTATTATCAATGCCGCCGTGCTTCCCCCTGCCAGAGGGTGGGCAACGGCACGATGGTGACTAAACATATACGAGATTTGTCAATGTCAAAAACCAGATGTGGGGTAGAGAGAGCTAGAGAGAAGACGTTTTACCTCGAATATAAAACGCTTTTTTTCTCGAGTAAAGTCGTAGAAATAGGACGTTTTAATGCAGTTTTAGACCTTAGGCCCAAAACACGCCAATATTATTGTGAAAAAAAACGAAGTGGACACCAGATGTTTATGAAAATTACACATGTTAGTCATATAAGGTCACCAAAGTTCATGTCAAAATATTTAAAAAAAAAAAAAAAAAAAAAAAACAGAGGACTTATGGATTGGGGAAGATACTCATGATAAGCTTGTTTTTAATGTTAAAGCCAACGATATCTTTTTTTCTATAATAGGTACGAGAAAAAATCTTACGGGGTTTTAATGCGAACAACATGTACATTTTGGGAAAAAATACTGCATTATTGTGAATAGACCATAATGGCCCGCTTTTTTTATGAGCTAAATCAAAAGAGGGTAAAAAATTATGATGCTGTGATTTTTTTGCGATCTCAAACATCTTTAATTTAATTATTTTAATTTTAATTTTCAGTACTCCTTACCTGCTGGACATCCCTTACGTCATTACATTCTTTGACGCGATGAATAGCAGCTTCCGTTAGTGTTTTTTTAACAGGTAATCATGGGTAAATTACGTAATTTCCAGCGCCACCTGGGCGCCGCGAAGTTTGAATATGATTCGACAAACTCAAATATGCCCGTAATTTTATTAGAATCAATGCAGTGTACACGTGTAATATCTGAGTAAATTTTGAACTTAATTTACTTAAAAGATTAGGAAATTATACGAACTAACCATTATTTATGGCATACAACTCTGAAGTGATAAAAAATACCTTGAAATCAATTAATAACAAAAAAAAAACGTTCCTAGCTGCCACGATCGACGACACCAATTTTTCAAACAGCAACCAATTAATGCACTTAAATTGCTCACTGTGACACTAAACATTCGTTGAAACTGTAATTTAATATTTGCACAAATCACTATTATGTTTCTTCATTAAAATTTTAGTATTGTAAGCACTAGGCATAATAATATGCATATATTAACGAGGAGAGAGAAAATTCAGTAGAATTATTACAAACATTTATCATGTATCATATATCATGGTTTATATCATGTTTGAATAAAAAAAAAACTCGGTGAACCTGCTCATCCTTATAAAAATATATAAAAATAGAGAACAAAGTCAACAAAACTTATTTATTTGCGTAACAACCATGCATTGTTTTTATTTTCACTCAGCTGGAGTTGGCGAGTAGTCTCTTTATTTTATAGCGATCTAAAATAAATCGATAATTATCTGCCTGATCAAAAGAGACTTACTTTTTAGTTCTCATTTCTGCCACGCATCATGTAACTAACAGAAATCATGTGGCGCTACTGTACAGATTATTATCGATTTATATGTAGATCGCCATGAAATAAATATTATAGGCTCGCCGACCAGCTTCGTGTCAGCTGAGTGTTCTGAGAAAATAAAAACAATGCATACAAAGATTATTTTTTGCAATAAATAAGTTTTTTCTCTATTTTAAAGACTTAATAAATGATTAATATTTAACTGATAATATTATAGTGGAGCAAAGTCTGTAAGGATGAGCAGGTTAAATGAGTTTTTTTATTCAAACATGATGTAAACCAAAGATTTCTATAGCTTCGAAGCAGCCATGATAAACTTCGTAGAATGTTTATAATAATTAAACTGAATGTTCTCTATCCTCGTTAATACTATAGTGCTTATAATATTAGAATTTTAATGAAGAAACATATAGTGATTTGTGCAAATATTAAATTACAGTTTCAATGAATGTTTAGTGTCAAAGTGAGCAATTCAAGTGCTGTTTGAAAAATTGTTATCGTCGATCGTGGCAGGTACGTCTTTTTTATAATTCAAGGTATTTCCTATGACTTCAGAATTGTATGCCATAAATAATGGTTAGTTCGTATAATTTCCTAATCTTTTAAGTAAATTAAGTTCAAAATTTACTCAGATATTACAAGTGTACACTGCATTTTTTCTAATAAAAAGTTACGGGCGTATTTGAGTTCGTCGAATCATATTGAAACTACGCGGCGCCCAGGTGGCGCCGGGAATTACGTAATTTACCCATGATTACCTGTTAAAAAAACACTAACGGAAGCTGCTATACATCGCGTCAAAGAATGTAATGACGTAAGGGATGTCCAGCAGGTAAGGAGTCCTGAAAATTAAAATTGTAATAATTAAATTAAAGATGTTTGAGGTCGCAAAAAATTCGCAAAAAAATCACAGCATCATAATTTTTTACCCTCTTTCGATTTAGCTCATAAAAAAAGCGGGCCATTATGGTCTATTAATGATTTTTTTTTTGTGTTTGTTTCAAAACCAGACATTTCCAACAAAAAAAAAATATGACATTTTAAATTTCTTAAACAGTATTTTTTCAATAGCAGACAATGTCTTCTAAAATGTTCTGCAAAAGTTCAATTCACAACTTTTTCTTTTATTAGTTTTACAATATGACGCTCATGTAGGGGTCCATGACGCCTAGCACCTCGAGGACCAAAAATTTTGCATTTTCAGACCTTTACCAATCGACTCAGAAAACAAAAATACATCCAATATACTGTACTTCAAAATTCAAAAAAATCCAACATTTTCCATTTTTTTTATTTTATCTTTTTTTGAAAATTTTTGAATTTTGAAGTATAGTTTTTTGGATGTATTTTAGTATTTTGAGTCATGAGTATCTTCTCCAACCCATAAGTCCCAGCCATAAACCACCAAAATTTCACAAGTGGCGGTTGCCAAAGAACACCCACTCGTGCATCCGGGAGGTGATTGATGGCATCTTCCATCAATTGCCGACCATCCTGACTGAGGTTTCCATGGTTTCCTCAGTTACAACCAGGCGAATGCTGGGATGGACATCTTAGGCCATGGTCGCCCCGGTTTGGAAGGGACCCACAAAAGTAGGGTCTAAGAAGAGCCGGGAGGTTAAATTAAGTCACTTAATTGTGGCCAGTACCCTATACTAGCGTTCAGTTGAGAAGCTAAAAAAAAAAAAATAAGTACTGGAAAATTTTTTTTTTTCCAAAAATATTTTGACACGAGCTTTGGTGACCTTATATGACTATCATATGTAATTTTCCCAAACATCTGGTGTCCACTTGGTTTTTCACAATGATATTGGCGTGTTTTGGGTCCTTATAAACATATTATATTATTAAAGTATATAAAAAATGCCAAAATAACAAAAAAAAAAAGTTGAGAAGTTTACTTTACTTCATTTTAGAACATTTTCTAAGGATCACTATTTATTTGAACAAGTTATATAATAAATAAAAAATACAATCAGAATCTATAAGAAGAAGAACATACAAAAGAACCTATGCGACTAGGATGTGTGCTCACACAGCTTCGTCAGCGCTATTCTCCTATTATTAGAGGGTATACGCGCCACTGTCTGGCTTATGGCGCTAAATACTGAATTCTGATTGGCTTAAAAGTGGTCATTTGGAATTGCTCTGATTGGCCAAAATAAAGTTGTTGATTTTTTTTCTAATTTTTCTAATTGTTGAAAATTTTCGAGCAATATCATTGGTTAAAGAATGTCCACTTTTCAACCAAACAGAGCTGCAATAAAAAACCACTTTGCTTGCCCATATTTTAATATAAAAAGACTTTTTACACCATAAAAATTATTTAAAAAATCATAAATGGTAGAAAATAGTGTTATAAATTGTTATATTTATTTATTTCAAAAATATTAAGTATTTATACAGGGACCAAGCGCAAATTTTCAACAATAGGAATTTGCAACTGAAAAAATCAACATATTCTGATCAGCCAATCAGAAGCGTCTAACTTTTAATGCTTCAAAATCAATGATTTCACTAAGTGAATGTCTCCATCGTCTCAAAAATCGTTCTTTTCACCCTTTAAAACCCCTAGGTGCATTTGGGTAAGAATGTAAATCCTCTGGAGCTTCAGAAAAAGTATCGAAAAAATCGATTTTAACATTGAGTTACGAATCCCCAACAATGAAAATGTCCTTTTTTTCTGATGCGCGTTTACCCGATAAAAATAGGAGAATAACCCTGAGCTTCGTATCGTACGCCTTCATATACGAAATTAAGGACCGTTTCTAAAAAATGAAACGCACAATCCTATCGCACGCTACAGATCCCCGACTGCAGAAATAAAAGTCCATGTGCAACTCGCCTAGGTGTCTATTTGCAGTAGAAGTACAACATTTTATTTGGCATGTAAAAATAAGACAAGGCAATTACTGTATTTAATTATTTATGCAACATTACAATAATGTTTACAAATAATAATAATATTTGATTATTACAATATCGATATTACGCATGCAGCCATCATGTAGTATCATATATAATATTACGTATTGATTTATTACAGAATAATTATATTTTATTTAGTGAATAATGATATATACGTATTGCTTTTTATAAAATATTATTTAATAATATATATATATATATATATATATATATATATATATATATATATATATATAAATACATATATATATATACATATATATATTAAGTGTTCAGTATTGACAAACTACAATGTAGACAAAGACATTGAGGGGGATTCAAAAAGACTTATCCGCGAGACTTGGCTGGCGGATAACTTGTCCACGTTCTAGCCTGGATAACCTAAATACTTAGCAGCGCGGACAAGTATAAGGCTGGACAAGGGTTTGGATAAGTCGGTCTGGACAAAAGTCATTTGGCCAAGCCTGTTGGCTTAAGTCCCGCGGACAAGTAACCGCGCGGCGAAGTCTCGTGGACAAATCTCCCACCTGGATAAGGTTTTTAATTACGCCGCTATCTTGGATTACGTGTTAAATATGGAAGTAATTGGATCTACATATATGATGATTCATTGCTAATTTATTAAACAACTGTGTTCAAATTTGATTAAATATCAATTTGTGTAGTTTGCATAAGACATAGGAAAATTAGTTTCAAACATTTAGCGCTTATATCAATGTTTACCTCCCCCCGCTCCCTCTTCTCTATATTATCAGCAAACCCCGCCCTCTTTGTTGGCACACATTTTGTTATGCTCATTTTTCAATAAAAAGACGATTAATACCTGATATTTGTGTCTATAATTGCACAAGGTCAGCCCAAGAATACACTACTCTATGACATTTCATAAAGGTAAGTGAAATATCTATCGTTAAATTGCTTAATTTGACGAGTTACGATAGCTCTATGATATGATACCGCATTCATGGCACGTACATCTGTAATTTTCTGATACTTCATCTGCGAATTTTTAATACTTTTACATATTTAAACACGAACAGTTATTAAAAATAAAGCTCTTTTTAAGTTAATAATAATTAGTCTGGTAGCATTTAATTAAGGAGTATGAACTCCTGTATGTTAAAAATAAGTAAATGAGGCAAACAGAAAATGAACTAAAATCAAGGAGGTTGAAATCAAGGCCTCAAATGTCGTCAAAATAAGCAATTTTCTAATGGATTTTTCACGTACCGTCATTAACTGTAATAGAGTATTATCATATGATAATAAAACCCATTATTTAATCCAAATATTGGGTATAAGGTATAAATTTATTGAAAAAAAAAAAAAAACGTGGGTTATTCAGCGCTACTCGATGAATTTATTATTATGCCACCAGCTTCTCGCACAGAACGGGAAATTAGAGAAATATAACAAAAAATGTTAAAAGCGCCAAAAATTTTAAACCATGTAACCCCAATAATAATAAGATTGAAATTACATTAATTTTAAACACAATGTTTACGTAATATAATATAAAATCACGATATATGGCGGTCCAATTATCACCGTATTTAACACGTAATCCAAGATGACGGCGTAATTAAAAACCTTATCCAGGTGGGAGATTTGTCCACGAGACTTAGCCGCGCGGTTAGTTGTCCGCGGGACTTTAGCCAACAGGCTTGGCCAAATGACTTTTGTCCAGACCGACTTATCCAAACCCTTGTCCAGCCTTATACTTGTCCGCGCGGCTAAGTATTTAGGTTATCCAGACTAGAACGTGGACAAGTTAACCGCCGGCTAAGTCTCGCGGATAAGTCTTTTTGAATCCCCCTCATTGTTTCGGTTTCTTTACTCGATAGCCAATGCTTACTCAGTCAGTGACTGTTGTAGCAAGAGTATCTATGGCCGACCTGGGCTCTATGTACACAGTGGATTCCAACTGAATGAAAACTATTTATTGCAGAAATGGGTACCAAATTATGATACTTTAATTTTTTTCAATTTCTTTCTAAACCCGGAACTATTTTTGGATAATTATTTAAAGTTCTGTATTTTAAGTTAGCACCTTCGAATCCTTAATAAAAAGAATAGGGACTGACACCTATTGACGCTTCCAGGAGGCGAGGATGCACTTCCAATAATTAATTAACAATAGTTTTGAATCTAAAAAAAAAAAAAAAAAAAAAAAGATTAAAAGAATTCAGAGTATCATAATTTGGTACCCTTTATTCCTATCTGCAATAAGAAAATTTCATGCAGGTTGTCCATTGTCATGCATCGATCGTGCGCATCTTGCAACTCTGTATCAGTTTTAATCCACTATTCTTAGGGGATATGGACACCTCTTTCCAACTTATGGAGGCTAATTTTTTATTCTTATTTTCTTAAAAAAATTTTTTGTTGAAATGCCCTCCTATTGGCTAAAAAATGTATTTTTTTTTTGCTCTTTCATTACAAATCTCTACATTTTTTTTTAACCCAATGGACTTAAATGATAATACCCTGTTCAATAGAGGATTAGCCGTGCTCTATATACATACATAACTACTAGAGCGCGATAAAAAGTCATTTTGCCTTTTTGTGCACATGAGGACTATTTTGTTGTCATTTAGGATGTCCACCGATCTCCGGAAGTGCATTAAAATGAGCCTATATAAAAAAAAAATACTATTTAGACTTTATTTTTGGATTTTGAGACTATTTTGTCAAAAGGTGACTTTTTGTGACTTTTTTTTTTGTTACATATTTTAGTGCATTTCAGCTATTTTCTTCATACTTAAAAAAAAAAAAAAAAAAAAAAAAAAAAAAAGGGGGGGAAAGTAAAGAAACAAAGACTTCAGTCTGTGTAAGGGAAGTCTGTGTAAAGAAATATAAAAAAGTAAAACTTTTAAACACACTTTTAAATAGTGCTTTTGAAACGCTTTTTTGATGCATTTTCTTAAAAAAAAAAAGACTTTTTATAGACTATTTTTTAAAAAAAGCGACTTTTTTGTAGACTATTTTCCAAAAATAAGTTGACTTTTTAGGCGCCTATTTTTCGAAAAAAAATGTGACTTTTTCCGCGCTCAAATAACTACATATATGTTTGTTAAGTCCAAGTTGTAATGAGTAATGTAGGACGTAGCAAACATAAGTGTGTAATATTAGAACTGCCGGTGACTATTCGGTCCTTCACGACCTTTAAAACACAGGCAGTGATGCAACGCTGCGCGAAGCTTTGCGCGAAATTTCGCTAGTTTCACGAAAATTCGCATAATTGCTATTTTTGAATTTCGCTCTCTTCTTTTTGGAATCGTTTTTAATAAACACGCCGTTTTCTACTTAATTTCGCATTAAAAACATGTTTAAAGGTTTAAATCAATTAAAAGACAATTCAGTTTAATCTTTTAGCTACAAAAGTTATTTTCTTTATTATGAATTTAAAAAATTAATTTTAAGCATTTTTGAAATCATTTAACACACTAGAGGGTAGACAGCTAGGTTTTGACTGTCATGAAAAAGGCCATTTCATCAAGTTTTCTAAATTTTTAAATGAAGTTATCAAAATTCGCATTACGACATTCATTTTTTCAATTTCGCGGAAAAGTTTCGCGCCCCATGTTTCTCGCGAAAGTTTGCATCACTTGGTTACACAGGGGTCACTATTCCAAATTAATCAAATTGCAATACAGAGGATTATTAGCACACATAATGCAATGAGTTTTATTTTAAGGCTTAACCTGAGATATTCGGACGAAAAAAGTTGTATCGACAGATGTTCTTGAAATTAATTTGGTAGGCTTACAACAAATGTCTTAACACTACTGATTTTTTTTCAGATTTTTTTAACCCTTGGTTAAATTTTAATTAGTTTATTCTGTATTTTGTATCCTTTCAATGTTAAATTTTTCAATCAACATTTCACAAAAACGGCTCGAGTATTTTTTTAAGGCTTAACCTGAGAAATTTGGACGAAAAATTCGCTACAAAAGATTTTCTTCAAACTAATTTGGTGGACTTACAACAATCGTCAAATTAGCTCTGAATTTTTTCGGAATTTTTTAACCGTTGGTTTAATTATAATTAATTTATTTAAATGAGAATTTTGTATCCTTCCAATGTTAAATTTGTTAATAAGCATTGCAAAAAAACTATACAACAGATTCTTTTACTTTTTTTTTTTACTAAAACCTAATTTTTTAGACTATTTTTCTGAATTGTTTTCATATATTTTGAACCGTGGCGATGATCGTTTCCTATATGTGATGAGAAGTGTGGCAACGTTCTCAAGGACTGATGTCACCACCCCCTCCTAAAAAATTATTCGCATTCCAATGCAAACAGTGTTGCCACTATAGCCACGCCTCTTGACCTTGACAGAGAAATTCTCAGGTTATACCTTAAACTTTAACATAGATTAAAAGCTATTTTTTTTGAATATTTTTCTGAATTGTTGTCATATATTTCGAACGGTGGAGATAATCGTTTCTCATATGCCATAAGAAACCTGGCAACGCTCTCAAGGACTGTAGTCACCTCCCCCTACTAACAAATTATTCGCATTACTATTGCAGGAGTGTTGCCAGACTTATCAGTTTAGCCATGCCTATTGACCTTGACAGACAAATTCTCAGGTTATACCTTAAAAACAAGAACTTTTAAATTGAAATACACAATTTAAAAGAATGATAACTTAAGCAACTTGTGTACCTCATTTTATTGATAAAAAATGATTGTCCAACTCAGGAAACAAAATATTATACTGACAAAGGAGATTTTTTAACATTTTAAAAAAGTAAAAAAAAAAAAAAAAATTAAAAAAGTATTTAATATACAAAATATTAGAACTTTCAAATGTACCAAATTTTTACACATGCTTCCTCCTAGTATGGGTCCTTAATGAGTGACTGTTCTTGAACATTTTATGGCAGACTGGACACTGATGTGGTACAGAATGTTCTCCGTGGATGTTGCGTTCGTGTGTCGTTAAATGATTCTTCTGTCCATAAAGTTTGCCACACAGCCGACACTTGTGAAGTTTACCTACGTCTTTGCCAGTGTGGTAGGCACTCATATGGGTAATCAGAGAGTTTTTGTTCTTGAAAGTCTTGTGGCAAATGTTGCAAGTGCAGGGTGCTGAGTCCTTGCCGTGGGTGAACTGAACGTGACGATAAAGAGAATCTTTCTTGGTGTAAGTCTTGCTGCACCAGCTGCACTTGAATTTACGAGAGCTTGCAGAATTGTTTGTGCAACCTGAAATGGCAGAAACATAAGCCTTGTAACCAACATTTCAGTTTGATTTAGATGCACTTTAAGTACTAAGAAAACAAAAATTATGTATGTGGCTAATTCTTATATACGAAATACAGTAGATTTGTAATTATTTGTTCATGAAAATAATTGTTTACATTTTAATATTGTTAATTGTAATAGGGGCAAATTTGATATTGTTGATTTTTTTAATTTCATGGTGTAACAATAGATAAAGACTTAAAATATGATAAGCATTTAAATAAAATAATGAATGTGTTACGATATTAACTCAAGAAATTAAAAATTAAAAAAATTACAAATATTTATAAATATATTCGGCTTAAAAATATTGATATATAGGAAGATATCGACAATAATTCTAAAAACGTTTAAGGGTAAGTAATCAAGAAACATCGATTGTAGTAGTCTCATTTGATTAACATGTAATCTTTAACAAACCTCATAATAGTCATAATAATTCTGAATTTTTTTTTAGAGACAGTTGATAGCACCAAAAAAATGAGTAAAAATATTCAAAACAATCACACGATCTGATTTTTTTTAAAATAATTTTTTAAATTGTCAGTATAGGGCTTTCCCATGGAGACCTAAGCTAAGAAAATAATTTAAAAAAATCGGCTCGTCTGATTGTTTTGAAATTTTTCCTACATTTTTTTTTTTTTTTTTTTTTGGTGCTAAAAAAAAAAACAGAATTATCATGAGGTTACCAAGGTTTACATGTTAATCAAATGGGACTACAACAATCGATGTTTCGTGTTATCTTACACTTATATATTTTTTTTTTTTAGCTTCTGGAGGTGGAAGGTTAGACTGTTTTCAAAAACAAATGCTTTTAGGTGAGTTTTCAAGGGGTCCATTGTTGGTTTTTTACATCAGCTTTCGTGTTCCACCTTGGTGCCACAGTATAAAATAGCGATATTCAGTTCCATAGCAGCATTCACTCTTATATCCATAGACCCGAGTTTCGCATTTTCCAATGCTCATCAGTTTGGCTCGTAAGAGGCTGCTACTGATTGCCGTTGCAGTCAGTTTGCAACTGATGAGAGACGGGAGAGCGCACCGTCTTTTTTTTGCCAGCTTGCTTCCCCCACCTCTCACCATGACGTCACTCTGCTTCCCCATTGGTCGTGTTTCCAACGGCTTCTAGAACTTTCAAAAAGTTACTAGTTTTAGATCCATGCAGTATAATGTCTGCCTTGCTACTCTGTTGGTCCGCGCCACGACCTCTCTAGTAACTTTTTTAAAAGTTCTAGAAGCCGTTGGTAACACGACTAATGGGGAAGCAGAGTGACGTCATAGTGAGAGGTGGGGGAAGCAAGCTGGCAATAAAAGCCGGTGCTCTCTCCCGTCTCTCATCGGTCGCGAACTGACTGCAACGGCAGTCAGTAGCAGCCTCTTACGAGCCAAACTGATGAGCATTGGAAAATGCGAAACTCGGGTGTATGGATATAAGAGTGAATGCTGTTATGGAACTGGATATCGCTATTTTATACTGTGGGGCCAAGGTGGTTACGAAAGCTGATGTAAAAAATTAAAACAAAACAAGTCAATAGTGTCTTATTTACAGAAAACATTTATTCATTTTGTTAGAATATAGATATTAAAAATTCAAAATTACGTGACAATAACACGTGAGGTTTTCATTATTCCGCAATTTTGAAGACAGTAAGTAATCTGTGATGAGAGAACTAATGCTATGAACAATTTGTACCACATATATTGATATATCGACAAATGATCAATGCTCTCACTTGCTATAACAGTAGCCATTACATTTAAAAGCCTCATGGTCGGAAGCTCTCGTGATTCATTCGACTCGGCTCCACCATGCAGTGATGTCCTTCGTTACAAACTAACAACCAATGACTGAGAGCGTTACAAACACGACTATGAGCCTTTTAAATGTGACGGCTACTGTAGACAAGTATTCACTAATTATTCTTATAATAATTGGCCATGAATTATCTTTCGAGACAATATACGCTACTATTCAGCGGCATGCTCGAGTGAAACGCCATCTTCTGGTAGTTTCTGCTGATCAAACGAAATCTTCGTGGGAGGAAAAAAGAAAAAAAAGAGAAAAGAGAAAAAATCACAACGTTGACTCCAAATTTGTATAGTCGTTATGAATTTTATTTTTCGTAGAGCCAAAACTGTTTGCCTTGCTTACTGACTGTGGCTTTTGCCCGCTTTTGTGTGTATTTTTGATTATCGGCCATGATATCTACAATTTAGTATCGAAAACTTGATAATTGTCGACTTGGAAAAGTATTTGATACCATCGATATATTATATCGTTAGACAAGTCGATTAATATCGACCATTGTAACAGCACGCGCAGAATTGGTCTTTCACAGCCAGCACCTTTACAGCAAAGAGAGAGACACAACGGGGGCAGAGGTGGCTACATGGACATGGATGGAGGAGTTGAAGACCCTGAAATTGGGGCCCCTCTACTGACACGTAACATATTTATGGCTTAACGATTGACCTCAGTTGCAAACCGGAAACGGGATATTTCTATGGAATGGATTCGAATGAAATAAAAAAAAATTAAAAAATTAAGGATGCTCTAAAACTTAATCGCTTATGGTTTGAGCAAATTCAAGGGGGCGGTTTTCTCACAACAGCTCCATTTCCGGTTTCCGTCCATAAGGCCAATGTTAAATTTCTGCCTCAGTTTTCTCAAAACTGGTCGAACAGATCCACTTCAAAAATAATAAGCAACCTTATTGTGGCGAGCTTAAAGACTCCTATAAGTCTCATTAGAATCAAGGGGGCCGTTTCCGAGATCCAAATCAACTGAGGTCAATCCTTAACCTGAAAAATTTGTAAGAAAAAAGTCGTACCGACACATGTTCTTGACTTACAACAATCCTAATACCACTGATTTCTTTCAGATTTTTTTCACCATTGGTTTAATTATAATTACTTTATTCAAATGTAAATTTTGTATCTTTTCAATGTTAAATTTTTCAATCAACGTTACACAAACACAACTCGAGATATATTTTAATCAGCTATATATAAATTAAAAGCTAATATTTTGGACTATTTTTATGAATGTTTTCATACATTTCGAACTGTTGCATTGATTGTTATTTAAACTAGTTAAGAAATTTGGCAACGCTCTAAAGAGACTGCATATAGTCACCACCCACTCCTCCCAGAGTCGAATTGCTAGGGCCACGTCTTCTTTTTGTCTACATTTAGTAGTATAATATAAATAATCTTAGAATCGATGATCTATTAGATCGAGATACCATTCACTACGTTTATATGACGGTGTTTAATGCATATTCGTTAAGGACGGATAATGTTAATTCTTTGAGGCGTCGTCAACGGATGCGTATTTAACACCTTCATGTAAATGTAGTGATTGATTGATCATAGATGTCAAAAGCTTTGGACTATCTGTATTTGTAAAGTAAGGAATTAAAAAAAAAAAAAAACTCAGAGATGCGTATGAAACGCTAAGAACAAGACTTTTGTTTTTGTTCCAGTCTACCCTTTAATTTAGACTGCTGACAGTTAATTTACTTTTAAGTGTTAACTAGCAGCTGAGCCTGACCCCTCAGGATTGAGGCAAATCTTCCAACAGGAAAGCGAAGCTTAACAGGAAGGTTTTGTTTTGCCAAGTCGTTAACTACAATTTGGCAGCCCTGTATCATTCAAAGTTTCTCTTCTGCTATTGGCTATTGGCACTTTTTTTAAAAATTCTTCCGCTACTTTCTTCTTACAAGGCCCGAAAGGAGGGACTTTTCTTCTTGCTTCTTCCACAAAATTGGATTCAACGCGAGCCGTGTAAAAGATCAAGCGTTAGCCTTCCATATTATTTAGTTCAATGGTGTTAACGAAAAATACGAGTTTGTAATTAATATCTAAGAGTTAAAGTACAGTGCGTGTTTAAGGCTGTCGAGAAAGTAATGCATGCAGAGAATTTATTCAGGGACGACAGTCACATTGAGAGCTGGTTATTCAGAATTAGTGAGCATTATACACATACAAGAATATGAAGCAGATCTACACGCACCTCAAGTACACCCCACCATATATTATAATATTTATAATTACCATCACTTTTTATTTTTTGTTTATTTATTTGTTTATCTGTATATATGTATGTTTGTTTGTTTATTTATTGTTTATTTATTTTATAAATATTTTATTTTATAATTTTTATAACTATGTTTATATTTTAAGTATTTGTGTTTTGTAATTGTCCAATTTTGACTTGAACATATATTATGTTTGTCTTGTTCAACCAAAAAGAAGTTCAAAATAAAACTGAATAAATACATATTTTTGTAGTTGATTGGTGTACATCAAAAAATGCAAATTTTTCCCCCCAGTTGCTAAATGTCATGTGTACACATAATTATAGCATCCCCCCCCCCTTAATTTACTTGGTATTTGACATTGTGGCATAGCAGTTATAATATGGTCATAAAAATTCACAACATGTTAAAAAAAAATATTTATTAAATGTCAACAACACAAAGTTGGCTATGTTCACTTGTGTGCCAAGTGACCATTTTATGTGTATTTCGTAATATCTTTCTAACGTTTTAGTTTATCAACGAAATTTAAAAAAAAATTCATCTGGGTCTTTCTAAAACCTTCCTAAACACACTTGATTTTCAAGCAAACTCTGAGGGGGGTGTTTCATAGTTGCTCAGGTTAAATGAGCCAACCAATGGACGATTTTTAATATTAAATAAACAGAGAAATATCATTACATAAAAGTCCTGCATACAATACATTATATATTTAAATGTAGACTGCAAAATGGAATATCCTAAATTTTATATAGGATCGCTACTGACAAAGAAGTTAAAAAACACTTTGCTTAATTTTTAATTAAGCACAAAATGGACCTTAACGACACAACTGAGCATTGTGGTATGCACTGATTTCTTAGTAAGATCTTTCAAAATTTCTACCACAAGATCATTCAAGATGCCATCAAGACCTACACAAGATATTAATAAAATAGATCTTATAACATCATCCATGATATAAACATCATGGATCTTACCAAGATTTGTCAAGAATGTAACAAGATGATCCTATAAAAACTTGACAGGTTTTTTAAGCAAGGGACCACCTTAATATATATATATATTTTTTTAGAATTCAATTTTCAAGATTCATCATTCAAACTCACTGGTTCAAAGTAAAGAAGTGATATTTGTTAATTAAGGGTAAAATAACAATGTTAAAAAAAAAAATCCACACATGAAAATTAAAAATCATATCATAAAACGTTCCCTCCTTTACATCCCCTATCAGTAGCTAAAATATTGTGTTAAGTTAGTAACATTTAAAAATTCAATTTAGTACTTGAGTTGTGAATTTTTAAAGTTGAATAACTTAACATGCAAACATGAAACTTCCAACTAGTCAACTTTAAAAATTCATAACTCAAAACCTAGCTTGAATTTGTATACCTGATATTTTAGCTACTGATAGGGGGTGTAGAGGAGAACATTTTAATTATTTATTTGTTTTTTGTTGTTTTTTTTATAATTTTCATGTGTGGGATTTTTCTAATATTGGGTGTATTACCTTACTTCTTAACAGACAAGAATATGAGGAATCACTGACACGATAGTTTTTTTTTTAGAGTTACAATTAATAATACAAATACTGTATATCTCTCCAATAGCAGGGATTTATATGGAGTCAAGATAATAGGAACTCCAATCAACTTAAAGAAACAACGTACAATAATCTTCTTGCTCCATAAAAAGTTTCCTATTGACATATGTAGCAAAATTAAAAATAAATGACATTCCTGTTTTGAACAGTACAAATAATTTAGATTAATGGAGTATTGACCTCAATTTTTTTTATTGCAGAAATTGATAGAGCGTGCAAAGTTATGCTACCCTGATTTTTTTCAGATTTTTTAGAGCCCTGGAAGTATTTTTAAAAAATTATTGAAAGTTTTTTTTTGTGACGTCACGAGACGCCGCTCCATAAGAAAAAGATAGGACTTGCCACCTCGTGACATCACAAAAAGGACTTTCAATAATTTTTTAAAAATAGTTCTTGGTCTGAAAAAATCTGAAAAAAATCAGGGTAGCATAACTTTGCACCCTCCATCCATTTCTGCAATAAAAAAAAATGAGGTTGATACTCCATTAAATAAATGTGTATAGCCTCAAGCACCGGCAACACTGCATGGAGAATAGCAGGCAGAGGAGTGAGAGGAAGAGTGGGGGGAACAGTAAGGAGAGATGTGATGTGCTGTGTAGCCAGTGCAAGCGACGGAACGTGATATCACGTTCCACCGTTCATGTCAATTATTGTGCGCTTACACTGATGCACTTGAAACAGCATGCATGGATTTGTACTCTTTTGGTAAGTAACTTTTGATTAAAAAATACTTATATATATGGTACCATATCCTTTTAATATTATTTTAAGAAGAGAATCACAGCAATTGATCTCCAAAACAGAAGACAGCCTGTCCTTTTGTCCCTTTTTTTTTTTTTTTTTTTTTTCTTCAACTGAACCCTATTGTAGGGTACTGCTGGTCAACACAAATGACTGAATTTAAAGTAAAGTGTGCGCCAGAAAAAAAAGTTGAGTTAGTATTTTCTAAAAATAGTTCAAGTAGACCTCCATATCAAACCAAAATTCAAAAAAAAATTTCTCAAATAGGTTTGCCAGAAAAAAATTCAAAAGTAAGAGTGAACGCGTCGCTTAACATGGGGCCTTACCTGACAAAGACCCTCGAATATCTCGAAAAAATACACCGTTAGGTGGTATGAAAAAAATATAGTGATGTTCCATGACCCAAGCCGATTAAAAAAAAATTCGCTCGAATCCATTTTTCCGTAAAAAAATAATAAAAAATCTTATGGGAATTAACATGGTAGATTTTCTTGATTTTTTTTCGGAAAAATGGATTCGAGAGAATTTTTTTTAATCGGTTTTTGGTTAAAGCTTGGGTCATAGAACATCACTATATTTTTCATACCACCAAATGGTGTATTTTTTCAAGATATTCGAGGGTTTTTGTCAGGTAAGGCCCCATGTTAAGCGACGGGCTCACTCTAACTTTGGAATTTTTTTCTGGCAAACCTATTTGAGATGGAATTTTTTGAATTTTGGTTTGATATGGAGGACTACTTGAACTATTTTTAAAAAATACTAACTAAACTTTTTTTTCTGGCGCGCACTTTACTTTAACATCCCGGCTCTTCATGGACCCAACCTAGCATATATTGCTTAGGATATTAAAGGTACCATCCTAACTGGGGCATTGCCTAAAGCAATCCATTGCAGCATTTGCCTGGTTGTGACTGAGGAAACCATGACAACCTCAGTCAGGATGATTCCCAATTGATGTAGGATGCCACCAATTACCTTCCGAATGCACGAGTGGTTGTTCTTTAGCAACTGCCACATGTGAAAAGTTTAGCGGTGCCTGGTATTGAACTCACGACCATCCGATTACGAATCAGAGGCGCATACTACTGCGTCAAGTGCCTTTTACAAATCATCACTCCCATTTACAGTGATAATGGAGGAAGCACAGACACATCAATCAAATAAATTGAGATCAAGTATGTCAGAGTACATTGACTGGTTTTCGTTAGATCACCAACGTCAAGCTAAGTCAAGAGTGGTTAGTACTTGGATGGGTGACAGTTTCAAGTAAAAATGACGTTGCTCCCTCCATGGGGTTAATTCACCTCGTGTGGTTCCCAAGGCTTTGGACAACGCTTTGGTCCATTGACAAAAAGTAGAGGCGTCAGTCCTGACTGAGGTTATCACGGTTCCCTCAGTGAATGCTGGGACGCGGAACCATTCATTCCCTACCTTATCTCTAAATATGTAAAGACCCAAGCTCATGAAAGTGTTTCCATAGAAAAAATAAATGAAAATATTCACATATTTTTTTTTTCTCATAACACGCATACAGGCACATTCTATTAGATGTAATTTTTGTTTTGGTTCATTTTCTTACCTACAGGAAACATTTCATTCTACTCACAAAATAAAACAAGTGATATATATATATTTATATATATATATATATATATATATATATATATATATATATATATATATATATATATATATATATATATATATTATATATATATATATATATATATATATATATATATATATACTGTATATATATATAAACAAATAAAAAATTGCTTTCTTGATAACTAAGGCTTATTAACCTGAGAATTTTGGACGAAATATGTCATAACGACACATGGTCTTCAAATTAATTTGGTAGACTTACAACAATGGTCCAACTACAATACTGATTTTTTTTTCAGAATTTTATAACCCTTGGTTATGTGATGATTAATTTAATCAAATGTGAATTTTGTATCCTTCCAATGCTAAATTTGTTAATTAGCATTGTAGAAAAACTAAACAAAAGTTTTATTTTATTTATTTATTATTTTTTTTTTCACTAAAACCTTATTTTTTATTATTATTTTTTTTATTTTTTAGGCTATTTTCTGAATTGTTTTCATATTTTTCAAACCGTGGCGTTGATTGTTATTAAAACTTATCAATAAGCGATAAGAAATTTGACAACGCTCTACAGGGTCTGTAGTCACCTCCCAGAGTCTCATTGCTAGTGCAACAGTGTTACCATGTCTTTATTATGGTGTCACCTTGACAGACAAATTCTCAGGTTATGCCTTAAAAATTTTTTTATAGTAGATTCTCTTGATTCATTATCAAAGGACCTCTAAATAGGGGAGTTAGAGATGGTTTCAAATTGATAGCTTAAATAGTCAATGAGAAACAAATATTTTTCTTTAAAATGGTGGCTTGTGGAGGAAATTTTCCTGCCGGGGAACACTTAAAGCCTCTAATGTATTTGGTACTATACTTCATGTTGCTACACATTCACAAACTTCAGTACACACACAACAATCAAAAGTATAAAAGTGAGTTGTCTCACCTTTTGTCCGGGTGTTCGGTGCTGCCATCTGTCCCCCTCCAGGGCTCCTCGGCTGACGCTTCTGGCCAGCAGGCTGGGACCTCACACCTGAGCACTCACTGACTGCGGGGGGAGCTCCAAACACGTCACTTTGCTGGGGCTGCAACTCCGGGTCACCGCCCACCGCCTCATCGTCAGGGATGACAAATCCTTCCTGCATCAGCTCGGGAGGCTTGTGGACCTCAGGCTCCTCCTGAGTGGGGGGCTGGTACCACTCTCCTGGAGAACAGGGGGACACAAGGGGTCAGGTACAATAATGATCGTGGTGCAATAATGGAACATAGAAAAAATAAACAACAATTCTCAAATAACCGCATGTTCAACTGCAATTTTTTTTTTACAAATATGAGCTTAGATATTGAGGCAAGGTAATGGGTAGGGATAAGGTAGGGTAAGGATGGTGGCCATGGCCTGTTATGCGTCCTATAGTAAGTAAGTCCCATAACTTACTATAATGCGTCCTAGCATTCTCTGAGGTGGGACTGAGGGAACCGTGGAAACCAAAGTCAGGACAGACATTTGTACTTTTTATCAATGTGCTTAAGAGATGTTCAAAGCCTGGGGAACCACACAGTTACTTTAGGGTAACATAACACGAATAATTGATTGTTGTAGTCCCAATCGATTTAAAAATAGTTCAGGGTTAAAAAAAAATAAAAAATTAAAAAGTTCAGAGTAGCATAATTTGGTACCCTCTATTCATTTCTGCAATAAAGAATTTCATGTAGGCTGTCCGTTTAACATAGAAAAGTGAAACTTTAATGTTAAATTAGGCAATTTTAAAAGTAAATAGCTCAAAAACTAGATTGAATTTGTATACAGTACCTGATATTTTAGCCACTGATAGGGGGATGTGGAGGAGAACAATTTAAGATATGTTTCATAATGTTAATGTGTGAGAAATTTTTTAACATTGCACATGTTACCTAACCCTTAAGGTATAACCATAGAGTGATATATTTGGATAGAGGTAGTGCGCCCACGTTAAATTTTCAGACAAAAATTTTAGTCCCCCTCTCGTCACCTTTTTTGCCTTTTTGACAAAATAAACTACCTGCTGCAAAACTTGAGCGGCTCAGCGCGAGAGGTCTCTCATCCAGATTTTCTCAAACTCGCCCTCATCTCTTTTTGTTTTCTCTGTCTTCACTCGCGTCACGTGGTCTAGCCAGCCTGCTGCACAATCTCGTAGTGCAGGGAATAACAACATTCATCGGGCGTTTTTTGAAGAAATCACCAAAATTTCAGGGTTGATAGGGATCATCACAAGGATCATTTTTATAAGGGGGGCAGAGTTGAGGTCACTTCCGGTTGACCTGTGGTGACCTCCGAAGTTTACCCCTTTCCCGTCCAAGCTTTTATTTTTTTGCGGCTTTATGGTTGCCCGGAGGAAGAAAACTGTTATGACAAAAAAGTTTTATTACATCATAAGCTACTTTGTAAAAAAAAATTGGCTGACCGGATGTGCATAGTTACAAAATGGCGGCCACAAATATGGCGCACGGGGCGTTAATTACACCACGTTTTCTTGAATTACTTAAAATATAAGCAATTACGAGCTAAAAGGTTCGTACAAAGCCTTTTCTAAATAATTTTATCTTTAATATCGTAGTACTTTCATCTTCCTAACGACATTACTTCTCGAGATATACCTCCAAACGTAACCACAGAGCGGGCCACGCGTAGCCTCTCGCGCTATGTTTACAATGCAAACACAGGGAAGAAAGCTTCCAAAGCTGCAAAGTGAAATACAACAATTCTTAAAATAATTGTTTTATATTGTTTTCATGATATTTATTAAATATTGATTAATTATTCAAATAATAATAATTAATTAAATAGTAATTAATCTCTGTAAAAATTTGCATATATTGGTGAAAATTATTTTTTAACCTGTAAGCATTATAACACATGCTGTAGGGAAACCGTACTGTAATGAACTTAATGCATTATATAATAAATAATAGCAATATATCATTCATTATATACACATGCAGCTATATAATATACACAGTATATTATGTATATTAATTTCATAATCATAATACAATATGATACTAAATTAAAACATAAAAAATTTACGTGATTTCAAATAAATTCTTTTTATTTCTCTAATTCAAAGTAAGTGTATAAATTTTTATTTACTTATACAGAGTTAATTACATATTGATACATTATACATATCATAAAATTTTATCATAGAATATACGGTATAAAATAAGAATCTTCATTTCTATATTTATCATATTACACGTGCATGCGCGTGAACTGCAAATGTAAGCTGATCAAGTGAGAACAAGGGAATTTTATGCCATGGCATACTGTGATATTTGGCAATGTTTTACTGTGCATGGTTTTCCTTCGTCGATCCAAGGAAATAACGGGGCAGTTCCTAACACAATTAAGGCCACGGCCGCTTCCTTACCTATCCTAAAATCGCCATCCATTCATGCACTTTACTCCTCTCATCCTAAGGGTTGTCAGACCACCGAGGATTCCGATTCTTATACTCCTAGCTTGAGAAGGCAAGTTAGGCATTCGGGAAAATAATTAATATAAATATACATACGAGTATTATTATGTGTGTGCGTGTGTGCTGACCTGAGTTCAACAACAACCCTTAAATCGATATTATCTTCAAATTTATTGTATTGTATAGCTAGGTACATAATTTTATTATTGTAATATACGTGGTATTGAGAAGAAAAACAGCGAAATATTATGATTTTCTTTACGAAATACAATATAAAGAATAACACATTGTTTAAAAAGTGTTAATTCATAAAGAATATTATGATGTAAAAGAATGTTTTCAGTGATATTATAAAACAGCATATTATACAGATTAAGAAAAAAATATTGGACAATATTCATAACAATGTATGGGATATAGTAAAAGATAGTATAATTGTGCAAATCTTGCGATTCAAATTTGTATCTTAATTATATACATAAATAGTGCGAAAATCTGGGGGCATGACAAGCTTCTTTGTGCTTCGATTTATTATATAAATTAAGTATACAAAACTTGACAAGATCTATTGCAAGTAAGTAATAAAAGATTTTTTAATATTACATAGCTATTTTTTCGGAAATTTTTTACCTTAACTTCTCAATACCAAATTAAAATAATAAAATTATGTATCTAGCTATACAATAAATTTGAAGATAATATCGATTTAAGGGTTGTTGTTGAACTCAGGTCAGCACACACGCACACACATAATAATACTCGTATGTATATTTATATTAATTATTTTCCCGAATGCCTAATTTGCCTTCTCAAGCTAGGAGTATAAGAATCGGAACCCTCGGTGGTCCGACAACCCTTAGGATGAGAGGAGTAAAGTGAATGGATGGCGATTTTAGGATAGGTAAGGAAGCGGCCGTGGCCTTAATTGTGTTAGGAACTGCCCCGTTATTTCCTTGGATCGACGAAGGAAAACCATGCACAGTAAAACATTGTCAAATATCACAGTATGCCATGGCATAAAATTCCCTTGTTCTCACTCGATCAGCTTACATTTGGAGTTCACGCGCATGCACGTGTAATATGATAAATATAGAAATGAAGATTCTTATTTTATACCGTATATTCTATGATAAAATTTTATGATATGTATAATGTATCAATATGTAATTAACTCTGTATAAGTAAATAAAAATTTATACACTTACTTTGAATTAGAGAAATAAAAAGAATTTATTTGAAATCACGTAAATTTTTTATGTTTTAATTTAGTATCATATTGTATTATGATTATGAAATTAATATACATAATATACTGTGTATATTATATAGCTGCATGTGTATATAATGAATGATATATTGCTATTATTTATTATATAATGCATTAAGTTCATTACAGTACGGTTTCCCTACAGCATGTGTTATAATGCTTACAGGTTAAAAAATAATTTTCACCAATATATGCAAATTTTTACAGAGATTAATTACTATTTAATTAATTATTATTATTTGAATAATTAATCAATATTTAATAAATATCATGAAAACAATATAAAACAATTATTTTAAGAATTGTTGTATTTCACTTTGCAGCTTTGGAAGCTTTCTTCCCTGTGTTTGCATTGTAAACATAGCGCGAGAGGCTACGCGTGGCCCGCTCTGTGGTTACGTTTGGAGGTATATCTCGAGAAGTAATGTCGTTAGGAAGATGAAAGTACTACGATATTAAAGATAAAATTATTTAGAAAAGGCTTTGTACGAACCTTTTAGCTCGTAATTGCTTATATTTTAAGTAATTCAAGAAAACGTGGTGTAATTAACGCCCCGTGCGCCATATTTGTGGCCGCCATTTTGTAACTATGCACATCCGGTCAGCCAATTTTTTTTACAAAGTAGCTTATGATGTAATAAAACTTTTTTGTCATAACAGTTTTCTTCCTCCGGGCAACCATAAAGCCGCAAAAAAATAAAAGCTTGGACGGGAAAGGGGTAAACTTCGGAGGTCACCACAGGTCAACCGGAAGTGACCTCAACTCTGCCCCCCTTATAAAAATGATCCTTGTGATGATCCCTATTAACCCTGAAATTTTGGTGATTTCTTCAAGAAACGCCCAATCAAGCTGAAATTTTGTCGTTATTCCCCGCACTATCGGGGGAGAGAAGAGGGATGATGCGTATGCACTCAAAGAAACGTGCGAGATCGTTAGGTTACGAGAGTAAATAACAATAAAGAGACAGGGCGGACAGAGCGTACTGCAATAATAGGAATATTTACATACTTGCTCGCTTCTGACAATATTTTGAGTTTTTTTATATTTCGGTTGTCTTAGAGATAGTAATATGAATTAATTGAAAGGAAAAATTAAGAATAAGAGTGATAAAAAAAATCTATTAGCTTTAAGAGCTAGTATGTATGCCATATTTTAAAAATATTATATGAAAAGAGAATAATTTAAAATAATTAGCAATATTAAGTGACAAATAGAAAAAAAATAATAATATATTATGAACTATATTTGGATATATTTGCTAACAACATTTGGTCAGTGTGCACATGTGGTTGCAGTTAGAGTGCAATGTTGCACTTTACGGTAACTTGCTGGTTCATTGACATTTTAGAAACAAATTTGGCTACAGGGTCGCAAACAGTAAGAAAATTTGATGCCTGTATTTTATTATATTATCAACATAGTTATTAAAACCCAGATTTAGAACACTTACAATTAGAGCTGCTATTTATTTATTTATTTGATTTTTTTTTTACAAGAATACACCCATAAGAGCTTACAGCCAGCCAGCCAGCTCGCAGCGGAGTAATGGGTAGGGATATGGTAGGGAACGGATGGTGGCCACGACGGCCTGTTACGCGTCCAAGCATTCACTGAGGTGAGACTGAGGGAACCGTGGAAAACCTCAGCTACAACGGACATCTCTATACTTTTTATCAATGAACCAAAGCGATGTCCAAAGCCTGGGGAACCACACACAAGTGTATTACCGTGGAGAGTATATATATATAGGATATAAATATATATATATATATATATATATATATATATATATATATATATATATATATATATATATATATATATATATATATATATATATATATATATATATATATATATATATATATATATATATATATATATATATATATATATATATATATATATATATATATATATATATATATATTATACTCTATGGTATTACTGCACTGGTTGCATTGCAATGGAAAGCTAGATGAATTGACTCCAGGGAGGGATCTTCGTGATTTCTACTTGAAACGGTCACCCATCCAATTATTAACCACGCTCAACGTAGCCTCTGACTTCGGTGAATTAACGAAAACCGGTCAATATACTGCGCTACGCTCGCTTATCTACAAGTACTACATTTAACTTGCATAATTTTTGTACATTTTTAAAAAAAATAATCATCTTTCATTGTCACTGCAAATTTCATTGTTTTTAAGATTTTTTATAATTATTGTTTATAGTAATGCTAATTACTTCAAATTATTCAGTTTCAATACAATAATATATTTTCAAGTACTTTTTTTGTTTTATATAAGCCGTAAACATTTAGCCAACATGTTATCTCAATGACGGAAAAAGCACATTGGAATTAACAATATTGTTTGATTTATTATTTCACTACGTACTGTACAACATTTTATTCCATATTAATGTTAATTGAGCGATGAATAACACATAAAAATATGATTTTGTTACATCATTGTTCATATCTTATATATAATATTTTATATAATTAATATAATATATGATAATAGGAACGTTTAATTGGAAAATTCATTTTCATTTTTATAGTCATAGTGCAATAAAATTACAAATACAAGTTTAATATATATAACAATAATTAAAGATAGTATAAAAAATAAAGTGTAAAATCAGCAGCGTTGGAGTCGATGTTCTCAGCCATGTATTGAGCTCGCTGCTGCATGCGAGTACAACCACGGCCGGCCCGTGTAACACATGACATGCAGCAGATATCATGTTACGCTCTTTTGAGGGATACACCGAATCATCCCTCCTCAAAGACCTGCAGGCTCTGCAGGGTGCAGCAGGCTGGCTAGACCACGTGACGCGAGTGAAGACAGAGAAATTAGAGAAAACAAAAAGAGATGAGGGCGAGATTGAGAAAATCTGGATGAGAGCCCTCTCGCGCTGAGCCGCTCAAGTTTTGCAGCAGGTAGTTTATTTTGTCAAAAAGGCAAAAAAGGTGACGAGAGGGGGACTAAAATTTTTGTCTGAAAATTTAACGTGGGCGCACTACCTCTATCCAAATATATCACTCTATGGTATAACCTGTCAAGGTCACACCATTAAAAAGGGCGTGGCTACACTGGCAACACTGTGACACTAGTAATGTGAATAACCAATAGCCAATAGAGGCCTCAAGTCAGCTAATTTTTCGGTGATCCCACCCGCTATACCAAACCTATGTAAAAAAAACGTGAATTCGTTTTTTCACTAAGAATAAGATTTTTCAGGGAAAATTCCTTTACCGAACTTTAGTCCAAACTGAAAAATACAGTAGATAATTCAAGATTTAGATTTTTTACTTGATTTATAACCGAGAAAAGTTAAAAAATAACACTTTGCTTCATTTTCAAGTGCAAGATGGACCTTAGCGACAAACAGTTGCGCAGCGAAAGCACATCACTTGAAGCCTCTATAAAATAAAAATACTGTTCATATACGCGGTTAATTTTCCATAACGACGTGTATTTTATTTTATTGTTTTTTAATATTTTTTTAATTTTTACTTTCTATTAATAATTTATTCAATAAAATTTAAAATTGAATGAAGTTTTGAGGTATATAATGTACTCCATTCATGCAGCAATGCGATTGGGTCGTACGATCTGGCCGGACGAAGAGGATTCAACACTTTATTATTTTTAAGATCTTATTTACAGTACAACGAATTGCCACACAAAAAAAAAATTTATGAATCAGTTATTTTTTTATGACTAATAAATAAAAAATCTTACTAGTTGACGCTATAAAATAAAATTAATCTCGATTCTCGATCACAAATTTTACGTTACGACGCGCGCGTAATTTACATTTAAAAGACGCTTTAAATGTCGTTTTTGTGACAAATATATTCGTAAACTTGAGGTTAATGCTCTCTAGGGACCATGTGAGAACTTCGTTATTTCGTAAAATCGAGTTTTCGTAAAGTCAAGGTTATTTAACATGCATTTCCCTATCTAACTATTCGGGACCGAGAAAATACTTCGTAAAATCGCGAATTTCGTTAAATCGAAGTTCGTAAAATTGAGGCTTTACTGTACATGTATTGTGGCTTATGTAGTACAATGCATTTAAATTTAAAAGCATACTTGAAATAATACGTAGTAATAATAATAATAATAATAGAAAATGTAGATACATTTTATATTTTATTATCATTCAGACATTTTATTTCTTTAATTTCTAAATGAACATAATGGTTGCTGTAAAAATAAATAAATTTGTTCTCAAAATAGAAACAGTCCTTTTCAAAACAACATAAGCCCTACTCACAAAAAAAAATAACAAAGAGAAATTATTCCTTTTTTTTACTTGCAGTGTGGAAGGTATAAAAACATAGAAAAACAAACACAAAATGGCTCATATAAGCTAATGGATTGTACAGTACAACAAATTAGCAATGCTATAGAGTACTGACCTCAAAAATTGTATTACAAAAAAAATGGATAAATGGTGCAAAGTTATGCCACTCTGATTTTTTTCAGATTTTTTGGAGGCCAGGAAGTGTATTCCTAAAAAGTTTAGCTGAGGTCGGGTTTGAAGCCACGCCCATTTAGGTCCTATCTCTATATTAAGGGAGGCGTCTAGAGGCGTCATTTTTTCTGTACATGCAATAATTTTTTAAAAATAGTTCATGGAATCTTAAAAAAATTTAAACAACAAAATAGCTTACTTTACACCCACCGTCCATTTCTGTAATAAAAAAGTTTGAGGTCGATACTACATTTCAAATAAAGGAAAATTCTATAGAGTGCATTACTTTATTTATTTCTGTACACAAAAGTATAAAAGTGAGGTGCCTCACCTTGTGTCCGGGTGTTCGGTGCTGCCCTCTGTCCCCTTCCAGGGCTCCTCGGCTGACGCTTCTGGCCAGCAGGCTCGGACCTCACACCTGGGCACTCACTGACTGCGGGGGGAGCTCCAAACACCTCACTTTGCTGGGTCTGCAACTCCGGGTCACCGCCCACCGCCTCATCGTCAGAGATGTCCACCTCCTCCTGCTTCAGCTCGGGAGGCTTGTGGTCGTCAGGCTCCTCCTGAGTGGGGGGCTGGTACCACTCTCCTGGAGAACAGAGGTGGGGTTAAACCATAGTGACGTTATGTCCAGAGATACAGCAGCTTATGTCAGTTAGTGGACATGTTTTACCAACATATAACAAAATATCCAAATTATTATAATTCTGAGCAATATTTTACTTATTTCGATATTCTTTTATTAACTTTTTCCCATGACAAACTGTGTGTTGCTTTCCACCAGAATGGCAGGCTGTTTGCACTCAAAATGTGAAGGCTGGCAATATGGATGAAACCTTGTTGTAAATGGATGCTAAAAATTACCGGAGATGTACTCTAAAACTTTGACATGTTCTCTATGACCTTGGAATTTTTTTTCTGGAGAACCTATGTGAGATGAGATTTATTTGGATTTTGGTTCCATGTGTAGGAGCACTAGAAATATTTTTAGGGCATATTAACTCTTTTGTTTATGTGTTTTTTTTTTTTTTTTTGGTAGATACTAAACTTTGTATAAAAAAAAGAGAAAATAGAGGCTTCAAGTCAGCTGATTTTCCGGTGTTCCTACCAACCTATCCAAACCTATGTAAAAAAAACAAAACATGAATTCATTTTTTACTAAGAAAAATATTTTTAGGGAAAATTCTTTTATTGAACGTTGGTCCAAACTCCAATCCAAAAAATACAGTGGAAAAAGCAAGATATAGATTTTTTACTCAATTTATTATCGAGAAAAGTTAAAAAAAAGAAACAATTTGCTTCATTTTCAAGTGCAAGATAGACCTTAGCGACAAAAATGAAAATCGCGAAGCGCACTCACTTGAAGCCTCTTCCAGGCCAGTCCAGACCCCACGTTAAACCATGTCGTCAAAACTAGTTGCATAAGTTACAGGGGATGGTCGACCTTTTCATGGTAGAAAAGAGATGGCGTTTTTGTCGCATCTGGTGTGACGTCACGCCTGCACCACCAGCGAAACACGGCCAAGCAGGTGATGGCAAGGGGCCGGACAACTATACCACGCGTCAGCTACGAAAATCGTCCACAAGGCTCATATTCCCATCCTGTAGCGTTGCGAGAGGGGTGAAAAAATTATTCTCTTTTTGTGATTTTTACTATAGCAGGCGGGCGGGCCGGTGGGTTGCTAGCAACCGGCAGTAAATTATGTCATCCCTCACAGTCAGTCACAATATTGCTTGTAACTGATAATTATTACTGCGTAATTATATAATATTATATTAAAATTATTATATAATAAATATATATAAATATATATATAAACTGAAAAATAGCAGGGAGATATAAAATATATATTATTTAAAATTTATATATTGCCGTTTTCAAACTTGTTTAATAAAGAAGCCATGTAAAAAAAACATTATAAATTATTATAATTCTAATAAATATTATACAGAATTGAAATATTAGCGATTTATCTAGTGTCATCTCGCTGTCAGTACTATATTCTTACATTGTTGTTGCTCCTTTAATTTTTATAGGCTAGCTAGGAAAAACGAAAGTTTTTTTTTATGAATTAAGATAAAAAGAGTGCAGTGTTTTTTTTTTCTCTTACTTAAAAAAAAACAAAAATTTATAAAATATTGCTGCTCAAGGCTATAACTTTCTTCCGATAGTGGCCACGCGGCCTGCATGCTTACGCGTCCCAGCATTCGCTGAGGTGAGACTGAGGGAAAACCTCAGTCAGGACGGACACCTCTACTTTTTCTCAATGGACCAAAGTAATGTCCAAATAAAAGCCTGGGGAACCATACACAAGTGCATCACTGCACTGGGTGGAAAGCGAGATGAATTTACCCCAGGGAGGGAGCAGCGTATTTTCTACTTGAAACGGTCACCCATCCAAGTACTAACCACGCTCGACGTAGCCTGACTTCGGTGTTTTTTCAAAAAAAAAATGCGGTTAGAATAATTATACAGTATAATATATAATATTATTATACCATATATTATATATATACAGTAAAACCTCAATTTTACGAACTTCGATTTAACGAAATTCGCGATTTTACGAAGTATTTTCTTGGTCCCGAATAGTTAGATAGGGAAATGCATGTTAAATAACCTTGAATTTACGAAAACTCGATTTTACGAAATACGAAGTGCTCACGGTCCTTAGAGAGCATTAACCTCGGGTTTACGAATATATTTGTCCATAGCCCTATGATTTGTCATATATTTGTCATATATAAAAATTTTAAAGCGTTTTTTAAATGTAAATTACGCGTGCGTCGTAACGTAAAATTTGTGATCGAGAATCGAGATTAATTTTATTTTATAGCGTCAACTCGTAAGATTTTTTATTTATTAGTCATAAAAAAATAACTGATTGATAAAACTTTTATTTGTATGGCAACTGCGTGGTCTAATTCAATGTAAATAAGATCTTAAAAATAATAAAGTGTCGAATCCTCTTCGTCCGGCCAGATCGTAGGACCCAATCGCATTGCTGCATGAATGGAGTACATTATATACCTCAAAACTTCATTCAATTTTAAATTTTATTTAATAAATTATTAATAGAAAATAAAAATTAAAAATATATAAAAATATAATAAAACGCACGTCGTTATGGAAAATTAACCGCGTATATGAACAGTATTTTTATTTTATTGGCTACGCGAATAGAAATAACGTCGTTGACTGCATTTCAAATGTCGATTGCGAATTGAGAAAACAAAATTAATATGAGTTCTTTCATTTTCTAAAAGACCTAAAATACACAAAATTGAAGATTTTTTTTTTTCCACCCCTTCAAAAGTCACGTCCGCGATGTTATGATATTCACGTAAAAATTGCGATTTCCTAAGAGATGCAAATTTACATCGCACCGTTAATGTATTTTTATATGTCATTAATAATATATTAATGCCATATATTATGTGTCTTACTGTTAGTAACGTTTTGATTATTTTTTATGTTTTCACGTAATCCCGAATTACCGCGCGACTTTATATAATACGCGATCGATCACTCGCTTAAATCGCGATCTTTTTATCTCACACTATTTCATATTTTTCTACTGTTACCACTCGAATAAATCTGAATCAATTATAAAAACGAATTTTGTTGCAATAATTTACGTTTTACGGCATTTTTTAATTTTTTTTTTGAGGACCTCGAATTTACGAACCTCAAAGTCCCGATTTTTCGGTCCCTTCAATTTCGTAAAATCAAGGTTTTACTGTAATATATAATGGTATAATATGAGTAAATATAAAATCTAAGAATTAAAACTTGGTGATGAGCGGTCAACAAAAATATCATAAAATATTGCACGTGTTTTGTATACTTTTAATGTATTATATATATTTTTTCGTGCAAAAGGTTCATTTTCTTTATACCAGGCAAGTTTCGGTCAACATTCACATATAATAAAACTACATGCCCCTCGGGCGGTTTTCCTTCCCTTCCCCCACACCTCCACGCATCTGGCATAACACATGCGACAAAACTGCTAGACTAGCGCCACAACGTCTTCTGTTAATTTTTGAAGCTTTTGTGGCAATTGTGCAGTAAAAAAAACAGGGTAGTGAAGTTCAGAGCCCTCTGTGAAACACCATGATCCCTAGCTCGGTGGCGACAAAAATCCCTATACTTCTAGAGTTATAGGTATTATATATTATATGCCTCTTCTAAATACTGTAAGGCTGAAAATACGAGCTTTTTGTTTTGCGCCTAAACAGAAGTCGCAACTCCAAAGTCGCAACTTTTAACCCTGGCAGAGCCAGGCTATGTAAGTGGAGGGGGTTTGGCTCAGTGACGTCACGGCCAATCAGAGAGGGCGTTACTGGTTTTGCGACTTCTAGAAAAAGCTCGAATTTTAGGTTTAAGTGCTTTTTTCAGTCCTTACTTTTTGCATATTCAAAAACAAGATTCTCCCCCTCCCCCTTCATTGGACAAGCTTAATACTGCAAGACACAGACCATCTCCCTCTTTATGAGAAGCCCCTCCCCTGGAGACTCTGTCACCCACTGTACCTTCAAGGCTGTATTGTCCACAGTCCTGGTCCGAGCCAGGCAAGTTCTGGGGGGCCTGCTGGAAGGTGGGAACAAAGCTGGGCGGCATGGAGAGTGGTGAGCATTGACCTTGGGCGGTCCCTGGGTGGCAGGCATGTGCAGGCGGCCAGGCTTCATCGGGGGGCGCCTCCTCTTGGTCGAGTTGTGATGTGGAACTGTCAGTCTGGATGAGCAAAGCAAAGTTAGGATGGCTTGGAGGGAACTACTCTTCTTACATAGATACAACATCACTGCTTTCAATCAAATGGGGTTCTATTGATGAATAGAATCAGCTCGCCTAAACACTGTACATTAGAAAGTGCAATGAGTCTATTTGCAAAGTGAGAACAAGATCTGTTGGCATGCCTTTGTGTTCTATGAAGTACAGAGGCTTCAAGTCAGCTGATTTTGTGGTGTTCCCACCATCCTATCTAAACCTATGTAAAAAAAAAAGGTAAGATTGCTTTCTTAGAATTAAAGAATTTTTTTAGAGGAAAATTAGTTCATGATTCATTATCAGAAGACCCCAAAATTGGAGGGGGAAGGGACAAAGGTGGTTCATAGAATCGTTGTTGAGAAAAAATTCAAATTTTCTAACATGGTGGCTAATGCAGAAAAATTTTACGGGGAACACTTGAAATGATTGAAATTGAAATTTATCCTTTTAAATTAGATTGATCAAAGAATATTTTACTCACAAAATTTGAGAAATTTTATTTTCTTTTTTAAAAAATATTGGAAGCTAGGTCCCTTCCATTAGTTAGGAATAAACAAATTACTATCTTAGTATCTTGCATTAAAAACATCCCAAATTCCTTGTGAACGCATCACTTGACATATGGCCTTATGAGAATTAAAATATTCTACACATTTAACTTTAACTAAAGTAATTTTGTCAGACAAGCAATCCCTGTCTCTTTTTCAGAAAAAAAAAAAAAAAAATGAAAAAGGTCATCACAAAGACAGGTATGGACATCTGGTGGATTTTAACTGAGTGATTCTAAAAGTGAATTTGTTTTTATATTACACCTTTGCTACTGGCTAACAATACGCTACACATGTAGTTGAGTCGTACTGATTTTATCGACGAGTTTTTCAATGCCATCTCTTGTTGCTTTATGAGATCAATATCCCCATGTTAATTTAGGTAAGTAATTCCTGCTTTATATTTTTGCTGTACCTGCTTTATGGTGTTTAGAGCATTAGCTTGACTTTGGTCCAAGAGGTCCCCGGTTCAATTAATGAACACGGCAGACTTTTCGTGACTTGGGATCGGTGTGACTGATTACTAGATGATGGAGTTGGTAGGAGGAAGGCAGCTTACGGCTGTCTATACTCTACTGCCCTGCAGTCTTGCACTGCCACTGCAGGCTGCACAGATCTAGTAGTAGCTAGAGCCCAGAAGAGTACAGGAAAGGGTTCTGGTAAGCTCCAGCAAGGTCGCAAGATAACTCTTACACACAAGGCTAAATATCTGGCCACACCAGAAAGGGTAAAATGGCATTAAAGATTAAAGATTAAATAGCAGTGTGTACACACATTACATACATACACCACTGCTTGCGGCTATTGTGGGTATTCCACCACGGTGGCTCGCTTGCTTGCGGCTGACTCTCTCAGCCCCTCCCTGAACTCACCAACACTCCGAGCATCCACAAGCCCAGAGTCCAACAAATTCCACTCCCTCACCGTTCTTCTCACGGTGAGGGAGTGGAATTTCAGAATATTAAATTTTATTAACTTTTTGGTTATGTTTTTTTTTATTAAATCCTAGATATCTGCTTCTCCTACCACTCCAAATATTTACAATGACAGAGATGGAACTCTAGCTTTCAGGAGATATCTTCCCGCATGCGCAAAGACGCTAATTTAACAGCGCGTAAGGGGAAAAAATCTTTTAGAAATCAGCTCTTGAATAAAAAAACACAGCCTTCATTAATTTCTGCTGTGTTGTCAGAGCAATTATTATACAATGTTAATCATGTAATTTGTATAAGGTTATCTTACAGTAGTTCAAAATGTTACCGCCGGTTCTCTGCTAAATTTATGACTCAATCTCTATCAGACTATGAATATTTATCATGGGAGCTTATGGAAGAGTTATGGGGAACACTTAAAGTCCCTACTAATTTTAACATGGCCTCTTATGGAGTATAGACTATCTCTAGAACTATTTTTCTCACCTTATGATACGACCTTGAGAGGTCATGCACCCCGAGAGCTTGTGCAGTCTTCAGAAGGGACGGCAACTGTGCCTGAGTCACCACCGCCACTCCAGTGTACATAAACTGCAGGAGGGCTCGCAGGTCCAGCAGCTTGGTGTCTTGCAGCACGATGATGGGGTGCTTGCAGGGGGTGGCCTGCACACAAAGCAACAATGGTCACCCTCCCTCCTGCAGCATAATGATATTAGTGGAAATTATCCTGAGACAAGATTGTGGTTTAAACAGAGATGCAACAAAAATTTTGGTGCTTCGCTAGTTTTGCGAGGTTTTGCAACATCTTTGGATCAAAGTTTCACAAAATTTTAATTAAAGGGGGGAAAAAAAAACAAAGGTTTTCAACTTCATTTCATAGTAATAACCTGTTTCATGTTATCAATTATGTAATTAAGTAAAGTTAGAAATTGAATACAGTAACTACTTGTTGTTTACAAAATTATTTTGTTATTAATTTAATTTAAAAAATATAAAATTACAGTAAAAACTCGTTATCACGCAACTTGATGTAAGGTAAAGGAGATTACAGTCCCATCAAAAAATAATTAGCATTGTGTGGCATAGGAAAAACTTAATAATATAAGATACCTCTTTTACTGGGTCCCTTGATTTTACATACAGCAATACAGTAACAAGTTTTTGCTGTATATTAATTTATATAAACAATCAAGAGTTTTGAATAAAAAAACAGCTGGTTAATGTTGCTTCAATATACGTAGTATTTTTTAAATATAATATAACAAAGAAACATATACGGTAATAAAAAATACAGTAACTGTCTAAGAACTGCAGTTGTGTTTTGTTACAGTTTCGTAGATTTTTTGCAAGTTTCACACAATATTCGCATTAAATTTTGCTCGAAGTTTTGCACTTCTGGTTCTAAAATCCCCCCTGGTTGGCACTCACTGCGAACATGGCCCTGAGATGGGGGCTGCTGGCCGCCAGCACAAGTTTGTGGGCCTGGAGGAACTCTCCCTGGCAGGACAGAGTCACGTCTGCAAGCTCCGACGTCTCAACAAACTCCTGCAGTTTGCTGACCAGGGAGTCCCGGAAGAGCTCGTTGTTCAGCCTCAGCCTGGGAGAGGATGTCGCCATCTTGAAAATCTGAACAAACCAACGTCAATGGAAAATTACTTCAGTTATGTACAGATGATATTTAGAATCAAAATCTAGACTAATCAGTAGCAATATACATGGTATCATATCTATAGGGTAGTGCCACGAGATTGTTGGGTTGCCTGCTTACAGGATAACGGCCTGATGTTTACCTCCCCTCATTTCCTCTACTGAAGAGCAACCATAATCTCCAAAAGCATTAAAAAAATATGTAGAAAACAATTAATTATTAATTATAGATGGCAAATATTACATTTACTGTATATCATATCCATATCATCTGCTAGTTTATAAAGAATACATCAGTTACATTTTTGCGTCTTTAGATACGTAATCATAAATGGCAACAAAGTCATTTTTTTTTTTAATGCCTTTAAAATCATGTTTTTTGGCAGCAAACATGGCTGGCGAGGATGACGTGAAAGTTTGTAATGGTTGTGATGAACCGTTAAATAAGAGTGAAAAATTTGTTACCTGTGGCTTAAACTGCTCTAGATTATTTCATCTACATTGTGCTGAAGTAACGGAGACAGAATATAAGACCATCAACAAGAATAAGCACTTATTTTATAAATGTGCGAACTGTACCATCAACCAGGACACGACAATTGACAGGTTAGTCGAAGAGCTTGTTAAAATTAAATCAGGCTTGGAGAACTTAACCCTAATATCTCAAAAGCAAGATTGTCAGTTGGAGGACCTACATTCATTTAAAAATCACATTTTGGAGAGAGAAAACGTTGAAAAACTCACTTTTTCTCAATCATCACAAAAAACAGCTGATCGGGGAGATCGACATTTTATCTTGCCGGGAAAATACGTCAGTAAAACAACATCTTACGCGGCAAAAGTTTCAAAACGTTCTCCAGAGAGAACTCAGCCGAAGGATCATTCTGTCGAGCATCCCATTCTTGATGCAAATGACGAGACATCTCTCCGAGACTTCACAGAGGTACGCTACGGCCGCCGCCGCCGCCGTGTGCACAAAATTGGCACAGCTAGCAACAACTCAGGCTGCCCGCTAGTTGCTGCCGACAAAAAGGCGTATATTCATGTATGGCGCCTACATCCCGACACCAAGGCAGAAGAAGTGAAGAAACACATAGACGATACGTTACAGACTAATATCGAAATTGAAACATTGAAGGCTAGAGGTCCATATGCCTCATTCAAAATTACTGCAGATTTCAAGTTTTTAGAGAAAATTCAGGATCCCTCAATTTGGCCGGAAAATACACAATTATTGATAGATTTAAATTCATAAAACCTATGCCTGCTGGAAAGCCCTTTTCAACAGCAACATAAGGTATGTGATATGAATAGCAATAATTTTACTATATTTCATGCAAATATACGTGGCTTAAATAATAAAGTTTTACAATTAGAGACTTTTTTTACTCAATTTCCATATCTTAAAGTATTATGTTTAACAGAACATCATTTAAAGAATGGAGATTTTTTTTGTATTAAAATTAATAATTTCAAACTTGCAAGTATATATTGTAGAAATGAGGCAATACGTGGTGGTTCGTGCATTTTTGTACATGAATCATTAGAATACACTGAACGTATTGATTTAAAACAATTTTCTGATGAGATTAATTTTGAATGTTGTGGCATAAATATTGAGCTGTTGGATAAGCCTATTACAATTTTGAGTGTATATCGTAGTCCCAATGGTGATATAAATGTGTTTTTTAATAAAATTGAGCATATTGTTAGTAATATATATGCTGAGAATAGAGAGCCCATTGTCTGTGGTGATTTTAATGTTAATTTATTTAATAAAAATAATAAAAATACTAAAAATTTTAATGATATTTTAAATGTTTGTAATCTAAAGCCAAGTATATTAAATGCAACAAGAATTTGTGATACAACAGAAACACTCATAGATAATATTTTAATTCCTAAACTTTTAACATGTGATATTATAGAATCAAAGGTATTACCTCTTTATTTATCAGACCATGAATCTCAGATCTTAACCTTTTGTGAAAATGTAAGTAAAAAAGAAAATATAAATATAAAAAAGAGATTCTACTCCAAAAAAAACATGAAAATATTTAAACAATCTCTTAGGGATGAATCATGGGATAAAGTGTATAAAAAAACAGATAGTGAGAATATGTTTAATAAATTTCATTCAATTTTTTGTCAACATTTCCATAAAGCATTTCCATTAGTTGAAGTCAAAGAAAATAATACTGTGAGAGTAAATAAAAATAAAAGAAATTTTATGACTAAAGGTCTAAAAGTATCAAGGGAAAAGTTAAGAAATATTAAAAAATTGAACAACCTGTATCCACACAAGTGGACAACTGAATATGTCAAAACTTATAAATTTATATATAATAAGCTAATTAGAGTTGCAAGTAAAAGGAAAAATACTTTATTTATAAATAAATCTGAAAATAAATCTAAAGCAATGTGGGATCTAATTAAACAAAAACATGGTAAACCTACTGTAAAACCTGTTGTTTCAGATTTGATAATAGATGGAGTAAAGGTCACTGACCCACAAGAAATTGCGCAGAAATTCAGTAATCATTTTCAAAATAGTATTATAAATTGTAAAGATGAAATAGGCACAAACAGAGTTGATATACATGAACATACTCCATCAAACCCCAAATCTATGTTCTTAACCCCTTTAACAAGTAATCAATTCTTAAAAATAGTTCAGAATTTAAAAAATAAACACTCTAGTGGATTTGATGGTATTTCTAATTTTGTTTTGAAATCTTGTGTATATTCTATATCTTTAGTTCTCACAACAATAATAAATAAATCATTTGAGGAGGGTAAATTTCCATCTTTGCTTAAGCATGCCATAATTAAACCAATCCACAAGAAAGGTTCAAAACAGAACATGGAAAATTATAGACCAATAAGTTTGCTGTCAGTTTTCTCAAAATTATTTGAACAAGCTTTTTTATTAAAATTATTACCATTTCTATAAAATAATAATCTCCTATCCAAATATCAGCATGGTTTTAGGAAAAATAAATCAACTGAAACTGCAATGTTTCAATTAATTGACAGTATACTTAATAGTTTGGACAAAAATCTTAAAACTGCTGGAGTATTCTTGGATCTTTCCAAGGCATTTGATATGGTGGAACCTAATTTACTATTACAGAAATTACACAAATATGGTGTAAGGGGTAACTGTCTAGAATGGCTTAAATCTTTTCTAACTAATAGGACTCAAACAGTTGAAATTTCACCTAATAAAAATTGTAAATTCAATTCAACCCCCACATCCCTTCTATATGGCTTGCCTCAAGGTACCTGTCTGGCACCAATATTATTCATTTTGTATATTAATGAGCTACCACTCATAATTGATAGTAATAATTGTCTCATTATTAAGTATGCTGATGATTCCAATTTGAAAGTTACTGGTTGCAACAATGAGGACTTGTTAACTAATATAACAAGTTCAATGGTAAATGTAAAGTCATATTTAAATGGACTAGGTTTAATTTTAAATTTAAACAAAACAGAAATATTGCAGTTTCAAAACATTAAAAATAAAAACCCAATTCTTGATTCTGTCTCTTTAAATAACTTAAACATCATACCAAATAATAGCACTAAATTTCTGGGTGTAATAATAGATAAAAATTTACAGTGGATTGACCATATAGATTTTGTATGTAAAAAAGTGTCATCTGTTATATTTGCAATTAGAGAACTGAGGCATGAGTGTGAAATACAATGCCTCAAAACTTTATATTTTTCAAATTTTTATTCTTTTTTAAAATATGGTATTATCTGTTGGGGCCATTCTCCAGAAATAAACAGCCTCTTTATTTTACAAAAGAAGGTAATCCGTCTCATGTTTTTTATGAAAAAGAGAGGTTCTTGTGTAAAAATATTTAAAGAGCAAGGTATTTTAACACTACCTTGTATATTCATTATGGAAAGTGTAATGTTTGTAAAAAGAAATATGGCAGATTTTAAACAACATGAAGTGCATCATAATCATGACACCAGAAACCTAAAAAATGTAATAACTCCAATTTATTGTAAAATGAATATGTATAAGAAGGGACCCTTTTTGAGTTGCTTGTCTTTGTATAATAAGCTGCCTAATGATGTGAAGTGCATCGAAAATTTAAATGTTTTTAAAGTGAGTGTTAAAAAGTGGTTAGTAAATAAGTGTTTCTATAGTGTACAAAACTACATGGACAATGAATGACTTCAAGTAATGTTAAATGACTCTATTTCTTAGCTTTAGATTGACTTGTCCTATAAACCTCAACATATATCATGTATATGAAAATGTGATTCTAGGAACTAATGGAATTAATAAAAGAATTTTGAATTTTGAATTTAAGGGTAAGATAACGCCATCAATGTTAATAACAATTCCTCACACGAAAATTCTGGGAAAAAAAAATAAAAATGTTCTCTTCTACACCCCCTATCAGTAGCTAAAATATCAGGTACTGTATACAAATTACATATACGATCTAGATTTTGAGTTATGAATTTTTAAAGTTGACTAATTTAACATGGAAGTTTCATTTCTCCATGTTATATAAGTCAACTTTAAAAATTTATAACTGAAAAACTAGATTGTATTTGTATACCCTGATATTTTAGCTACTGATAGGGGGTGTAGAGGAGAACATTATAATTTTTTTTTTTTTTCATAATTTTTGTGTGAGGGATTTTTTTAACATTGGTGGCGTTACCTTACCCTTCAACGTAGACTTGCTCTTCAGTAGGGGAGGGGAGGTTAACATCAGGCCGTTATCTTGTAAGCAGGCAACCCAACAATCCCTTGGCACTACCCTATTAGAGAAGACTATGCATGTGCTTAGCTGTTCAAGCGTTGTCTGTATTTGAGTTTTTTTGAGCAAATAGTAAACATCAGGCAGTATAACAACGCAAGGTGAGTAGATGCAGGACTTGCACAAAGTCAGTGTGCATGGTCACTCACTTAACAGCGAGCAAGTACTAAACCATGGAGAGATTTCATATTTAAATCAGCCAGAACTCATATTTACAATAGACTCACTGACACTGCTAAATTCAGATTAGACACAGGCCATGACTATCTTGAATGCTATCAGAAGAAGTTTAAAATCCAAGATAGTGATATTTGTAAATTAATTATGTAAAAGTGAACCTCAAGAGACAGAGGGTATCTGTCTAAATGCTCTGCATTAACTACAGAACTTGACTTGTTGCCTGGCAACATAAAGAGAGAAGAAAAAGAATCCTTTCTCTATTGGCTTGCTAGAAGTAGAATGGTTAAAAAAACATCAAAACGTGGGCATAAGAAAAGAAGAAGTTATTTGCATGGGAATGTACTTGCTAGTCATGTCATTGTACTGTAATTTTAATATCACATACAGTTATGAATTATTTTTCCTGTTACTACTGTACTCCTTTATGTAGCTTGTCTTCTCAAGGCAATTTTCCATGGAGCGATGCACTGACCACTTTATCAAGGCCTGCGCACTGTAATATCGATCTTGATTGTTTTGTTGAAATAGTAGTCTTAGATTTTCTAATTTTCTAATTTACATTGAGTTATATGCAACTTTGACCCCAAAATTTTCATGGATGGAGTGATTCTACAATTTTGAAACTTAACGCACGACAAGATATAGGGTTATCAAATTATGCTTGGGGTGTGAAAATATCAAGAAAAATTTATTTCTATTGGATTTATTTGAATTTTACAATGCTGTAGCAAATGGGGTGGACTCAAGGATTCTTGTATACAACCTCTGGATAGGTTAGGTACTGTATTCCTATACCAATAGCATTAGAGCTGCTGAGGCAAATCTCCAACGTAAGATGGCGGTCGAGCGCAACTATCTGTATGGAAGTTCCCTAACGTAAGATGGCAGACATCCCATTGGTTACTGTTGTAATCGCCACCCACTTTCTCGTCACGACCGTGCCTCACCGACGGCAGCACCATCACCTATCCAGAGGTTGTATACAAAATCCTTGGGTGAACTACTGTACTATTTTTCTTTGCGCCCTTCGCAGTGCACAGGCCTTGGTGGAGTGGGCAATGAGCGATGTCAAGCAGGGTTTGGCTTCAATATCATATGGCAGCCATGTTGGTTAGAAAAAATTGCTCTCCTGCAGCGATTCATCCTGTCGCGATATTTTCATGCCAACATGGCCATCATGTGTCAAAACTGTTTCCTTCGCTCGACATGAAAAAGCACCTTCAACGAGTAGAATATGTTCAATAGACAGAGAAGGAGGGTAGTCAGAAATGGACCAAGCTCATGCATCCTCGAGTGACGGAAAACCCTTAGGATGAGAAGAGTAAGGTGATTGGATGGCGAGCTTATTAGGATAGGAATGGAGGCGGCTGTGGCCTTGTGTTAGGAACTGCCCCGGTATTCATCTGGGAGGAGTGCATGATGATGGAAAAAAAGCACCGTGAGCACACTGAACTCACAATACAATAAATGCAAATTGATGCTTCCGCGGCGAAATGCTCACTTTGTAATTTCCAGATTGCAACAAAATGCTCACTTTGCATTTCAAGAAGGTTCTGAAGGTTGTAAAATATATGCCTGGAACAGTAATAATAGACCTTCCTAATTTGCAAAGTGAGCATTTCGCCGCAGAAGCATCGATATATGCATACATACTGTACTTCTGTCTTTTTTCGCTGACTATACATACTCCTGTCTTACTATACAGCATACCATGATAACATTAATTGTTCGTAACTTTCTTATAATTGCTAAACAAAAACTTGACTATATGGGAGAGAAAAAAAAAAGTAACTGTTTCCAGACACCATCTAGTTAAATCATTAGTACTGTAAATGCTTTATGAGACACACCTGAACGGTAAAATTTCGTTCACAGTCAAAATACACAAATAAAAAGTTTCGAAATTTTTTAATAGAATTCTTACCTGGATTAAAATTCAGTTATAAACCGCAAAACATGACACGAAATCGCATTTTTAATAACCTCTGGTGTCTTCCATAACAACACTTATATCTTATACAGGGTTATTCTCCTATTGTTATCGGGTATACGCGCATCAGAAAAAGTGGACATTTTCATTGTTGGGGATACGTAACTCAATGTTAAAATCGATATTTTCGATACTTTTTCTGGAGCTCCAGAGGATTTACATTCTTAACCAAATGCACCTAGGGGTTTTAAAGGGTGAAAAGAACAATTTTTGAGACGATGGAGACATTCACTTAGTGGAATCATTGATTTTAAAGCATTAAAAGTTGGACGCTTCTGATTGGCTGATCAGAATTTGTTGATTTTTTCAGTTGCAAATTCCTATTGTTGAAAATTTGCGCTTGGTCCATGATACAACTATAATAGATAGGTCCATCAGCCCTACGAATTTGAACTGATCTGCGCATTTTGGCCAAAAACACCCAAGGTGACGTCACGTAGTGAGCTCAAAACAGCTGTTTCGCTGCACGAGGGGCCCCTACCGGAGCAGAATTTTTGTTCAACATTAGCGAGAACGTTGCTTTTTATCTCATCTCAAATTTGATATTTATTTACAATACTACAAGCCAAACCGGTTGCAGTAACGTATTAAAAGAATTTTTAAACACTGCAATTCGCAAGCAATCTGGGGTAGAAGTTCGTATCTTTGTTCATAAAGCATACAAAGCTGCTATTGGCTGTGCGCAGATTAGTCACCTAGCGTTTGCGCAGCTTCATTTAGATTCAAGCTTTTTTATCATGCACACTTTGCGGAGCTATGCGCAGTAGACTACTAACATTTAAAACTCGTTTCTGCGCAGCTTTTCTAAGCAATGGCTATTAATTTACGGAAAACTCTATAATAGAGCAGAAAAAATTAAACGTATGCACCGTGCGCATGGGACGGCCCTGCGCTTGGTCCCTGTATAAATAATTAATATTTTTGAAATAAATAAATATAACAATTTATAACACTATTTTCTACCATTTATGATTTTTTAAATAATTTTTATGGTGTAAAAAGTCTTTTTTTAAATTAAAATATGGGCAAGCAAAGTGTTTTTTTATTGCAGCTCTCTGATTGGTTGAAAAGTGGACATTCTTTAACCAATGATATCGCTCGAAAATTTTCAACAATTAAAATTTCAGCCAATTAGAAAAAAAATCAACAACTTTATTTTGGCCAATCAGAGCAATTCCAAATGACCACTTTTAAGCCAATCAGAATTCAGTATTTAGCGCCATAAGCCAGACAGTGGCGCGTATACCCTCTATTATAGGAGAATAGCCCTGATCTTATATTTTATGCGCCTGCGCCCTGCGCATTGCATCACTATTTGCAAATTACTGGTGCGAATAACTTTTCAAACCACTTTTCGCATAGCTAGTGCGAATAAATAATCAATAGAATAAACAGTATTAAACAGGTATTTAAATAATCATTAAAACTCTTTAAAACGCTGCATTCATCATTTTAATGAGTCTTTATATTAATAATGTGCTCTTTAATTCACTGCACATAAAAAACAACACATGAAACAGTGATTCACACTAGAGTGCGAATGACATCACAACTGCTGTGGTGCGAACAATGCGTAAGAATCAGTGTGAATAGCGCTCTTCTCTATTTTATTAAGCAGCTGATTTTCAAATTTACCAAAATAATGTCGCAGAAGAAGGATCGTAATGTTTGATTGTTTGCAGAATTTGTAGATTCGTTTTCTCGATTGAAAAATTGGTGTAAAATGCCACTTTTAAGCCAACGAGCTGAAGATTCAAACTATCAACTTGTTGTCAAGATAGACAACGTTAAGAACATTTACTTTTTATTGAAGGCAATCAACTTTCAAGAGGTGGGTCGTTTTCATGCATTCAAACATGCAGAGAGCTCTTTTGCAAACTGTCAAGTCGCAAGTCGCCCGAGTTTTAATTAATTAAGACAAAATGTGCATTATAATTATGCATATGCTGGTCATTAAATTTTAGTAAACAAAAACGTTTCTCCCGTTCTTAAAATTTAAGTGCTAGCTCAATAATATGTACTGTAACTGATGGTTTGTGTTTTTGGTATACAGTAGTTAAACAACTGGACATTATTTTACAGAAAGCAACATGTTTCGCCACGGAAAATGGACTGAAAGTGACGGTGGAGGAATCCTCGTGTATTCAAGCGAGCGCTTTCATCCAAGGAGACATATTTCAGGTAAAATTGTTCTGCATGTTCTGTACGTGTCATGGAAATGAAATAATCTTTATTTAGCTTTCGCTATTCAGTACAAATATAGTTTATATATTGTTTTAATTAAACAATATAAAACAGGTGGTTCATAAAATTTATGATACTGTAGTTCATAGAATTTTATGCCTCTACACAGTACATTGCCCAATATTTTTAGGATACAAAAAAACATCTTAATAATTATATTTTATAGTTACCAATAGGTGACTTGTCCTTACACTGATCCTCGCCATCTGTGCGAGTGGCGCTGCAACTTCGTGTACGGTCAAAGCATGTAGAAACGAAATAATACAATAATAATACAATAATAATAATAGAGGTCGAGCGTGGCGCAGTGCATTGACCGGTTCTCGTTAGATCACCGAAGTCAGGCTACGTCGAGCGTGGTTAGTACTTGGATGGGTGACCGTTTCAAGTAAAAAATACGCTGCTCCCTCCCTGGGGTAAATTCATCTCGCTTTCCACCCAGTGCAGTGATGCACTTGTGTGTGGTTCCCCAGGCTTTGGACATTACTTTGGTCCATTGAGAAAAAGTAGAGGTGTCCGTCCTGACTGAGGTTTTCCACGGTTCCCTCAGTCTCACCTCAGCGAATGCTGGGACGCGTAAGCATGCAGGCCGTGGCCACTATCCGTTCCCTACCTTATCCCTACCCAGTACCCCGCCGCAAGCTGTAAGCTCTTAGGGGTGTATCCTTGTAAAAAAAAAAAAAAAAATACATTGCGAAGATGGGGGAAAAATTTTGTGAACCGCGAGTTAGGTACGAAAGAAAATAAAAAGTTAACATTTTTCACTGCCAAAACGTGGTATAACTATTCTAGTTTGCTTCAGTGCAATTGTTTTCACCCTAGCACTGCTCAATTCCAAATACTAGCGAGATAAAGACAACTACCGCGGCTCGTGTGTGACGTCATGCTGCCAAGCGATTCTGCGATTGGTTGACCACAGAGCAGCCATTGATGGGTTAGAACGACATGACGTCGTGCTGTCAAGTGATTGGTCGACTTTGAACTGCAAGTTGCAAAAAGTTGCAGCGCCACTCACAGATGGCGAGGATCAGTGTAAGGACAAGTTACCTATTATAGCTATGCAAATGCATACAGTATAAAAAATAAATAAAATATATTATCGACTTATTACAATTACATATTACATATAATTATATAATCTTATACATTTATTATATATGGTATACACAAATTTTTCTTTAACAAATTCTATACATAATCTTTTAAACATTTTATTTGTAGAACATGTTTTTATATTAAGAGGCAATTCATTAAACAATTTTTTACCACAGTTATAAATTGATCCTTCCGATCTAATGTTTGTTAACACATTTTCTAAAATAATTATTGCAGCCTCTTGTACTATAAATATGCATTTCACTATTCTTAATAAGCTCTTTTTTAAAATGAATTGGAAATTTATCATTAATAATATCATAAAAAAATAGCAGCACCTTTAAGGCAAACCTTTGTTATGGCAGCTGCACTTTATATAGTGTGAACAACCTTCAAGTGTTTGTGTGTGCAGAGGTTTTGTTGTAAAGAATAGAGTACAGTACAAATGTTTGTGTGTATGCATACAAGAGAATATTAAACGCACTTCTCTGCACAATGGCTTGTAGAGAAACAGCTTTATCTCTCTCTCGAGATGTGCAAATGACTCCACCATAAAAACACTCGACCCTTGATCACATTTAACGAAAATAATTTCTGTACAGTGCACAGCCCAGTTTTGGATTTTAGCCCTGTTTTAGTCCCGGACTGCTTTTGGGCTCCTTAAAGCCAAAAAAAGCTAAAAACAAGGAAATTGTAACCCATTAACCAAATCATCTTTTTCATGAAAATAGCCACTGCAATAATACAGTGATAAATTTTTTACTGGTTATAAAAAAATAGAAAGAAATTAAAAGCAAGTATTTGTTAAAAAACGTCACTCGCCATTTAAATAACATGTAAAATCCAAAACCGGAACAAGGGGGTCCGTTACCGGGCTGCGTGTTGTACAGTATGTACTTTTCCTGTCTGAAAAGGTGCATTTCTATGTAGCGATGTTGAGCGGGACGAGAAAAGCGCACTTGCTTAAATCTCGTATGGCGGCCGTGTTGGGGAGGAAAAATTACAGCACGATTAATCTGTGGGAAAGCAATTTTCTCACTCTAATATGGCTGCCATACGGTTTTACTGCGAGTGCGTTTTTTTTTTTTTGTCCTGCCAAGCCTCGCGTGACATTGCTCTATGGAAAAGCCCCTTTATACTCTATAAGTTTTATTGGAACAATACCATGCCAATAAAAATCTCCTACCCACAATGGTTGTAACAAAACCATTGTTTATAATGTCCGTCACATGAAGCCTTTTTTATTGTTAAACGTGGGACGACTTAGTGCCTGATTTCACCACCAGAGCAGACAACGTAATGGCATTGTTGGCGCTAGGTAACCGTTTCAACTTCATAATAAACGGTCATTTTCCATAAGTTAACATGTAAATCAACAAGGGTCCCAGGTTTTTCTTTTCACGCGACAGATATAACACAACAATACTTTGTTTACTAACGAGCAGAAGACTTTGATGGCAAGAAATAATACTGAGGATTGTTTCAGGAGTACACCCTGAGTGAAGGGGAGGGTCCAGTGACCTTTTGTCTGGACCTCACGGTGCTGCTGGAGTGCCTCAACATTTTTGGAGCGGCTAACAACGTGACCACCGCCCTCAAGCTTTGTTACCGAGGACACGGCTTTCCTGTGCAGCTGCTGTGAGTTTGGTGGTGACCAGGGCTATGCTCCATTGGGATGGGGGTATACGCAGTTCGAGAGAAGTGGACCTTTTAGGCCACGCCCCCTGTAACCTTATGGGGAATCCACCATTTTTGGTGCCAATTTCCAGAGCTCCTGAGGAATGATAGTAAAAAATGAGGCTCTCTAGGGGTAATTTGTGATGAAAATTACAATTTTTGAATCGTAAATGTTGACCACTTAACGGAACACCTACCTTTTGGGGTTGAAAACTTCCTTTCTTTTGATTGGTCAGTTCCATTTAATGGACCTTAATGTCCAAGCAGAAAGTGGACTTTTTTCTGCTCTGTGATTGGCTCATCACGTTGCTTAGCAACCAATGAGAAGCCGCAAAAAAAAATAACAAGCTCTTTGGGGCCAATCAGAAATTAGGAAAGTGTTCTCATATATGTACCAGAACAGAGCGCATATACCCGATCCTTATAAGTATAACCCTGGTGGTGACTAGAGTGAGACTAGAGGTTACAAAAATAGCTATTCATGTACTTTCAATTTTGTTTTTATTGCAGATGTTCACAGATCTCATGAAACTGAATAAATAGAGCTAATAAAAAAGAGGGACTGTTTTCAAGTATTTTCTAATTATTACGACTATTTTAGAAAATTTTGACTCCTTTGCAAATTTTCAAAAAAAAAAACAAAAAAAAAATCTTTATTTTATAGTCATTTTCATACCTAAAACTTAAAGACCACTTATATTTTCCTATCAAACCCTGAGCCTAATATCTAATATAATATACAATGTCCTGCAAAAAAAAAAAAAAAAAAAAAAAAAAAAAATGAAAGTAATCTTCTCCCCCGGTTAAGAAATGAAGATGCAAGCTATTGCTTCCGTGGCAATTTTTAAACTTACTTCTCAAGATTTCAATTTAATCAGTAAAACCACTTGCGATTTTTATGGCCCATTGCAGTTTCAAAGAATTCTAGACACATAATCGTGTAGGCCATTAACTCATAATTACACTCCTAAATCATCATTTTTTGACTGACTTTTTGAGAGACTATATTGCGAAAATTAAGCGACTTTTAGGTGACTATTTTTGCAACCTCTAGTGTTGATATCGTACATGGTGCTCACGGAGTCTTGTTGACAGGCTGGAGGAGGAGGGGGTGCTCACGGACTGCTCCATCCGCACACAGCAACTTGAGGACCTGATGGAGTTCGACTTCTCTCCAGACAAGGTGGTCAACAAGTTGGTGCTGCGGGCGGAGCCCCTCAGGGACATTTTCTCGGTGCTGGATCCGGCCTCCGAGCTGCTGGAGCTGCTGCTCTCGCCTGAGGAACCTCACGTGCGTCTCACCACCCTCGGGAGCACCGGCGAGTGTCAGGTACGACCTCGGGCAGGGGAGGGTTTCTAGGGAGGTGTCAAGACCTTAGAAGGTGCCCCAGGCTAGTGGGGTGGTTGCATGGTATATTCTCCCTTGTCTGCAATAATGAGCTACATATCTGCTTCCACGATCTCGTTGCAATAATAAGCTGTCTGATATTTCAGATGAACGCAATTATGAGCTGTAAATCAGTATAAAATAAGGCTCATAATTGCGCTCAACTGAAAGAGCAGACAGCTTATTATTGCAATGAGATTGTGGAAGCAGATAGCTCATTATCTCATTATTGCAGACAAGGGACGATATCTCTGAAGCACTAATACCTCTGCTCTGTTTTTGAGCCTTGTCATGTAGTCAAGGTGGCAAACTTTGTTTGATTTATTTTTACTTTGGCTAAAAGTTAGCCGAGTGCTGTCCTTATCTCCCACAGAATTGAAAATCTTTATTTTGCAGAGAAGTCAAATTGAAAACATCAGTCATAATGTGGAAGTTCCCTGTCTTCTTTGCCCCCATGAAAATCTCCCCCTTGTTGGTATCAGTTGGACGCAAGTTTGTCTTTGGAATGTTCCAAACAAAACTTTGATGATAAGGAGTAAAAAAATAATGGTATTAATGAGATGAAAAAAAAAAAAAAAATACTGTACAAAATAACTTAATTTCTTTGATGTTTCAGATTGAAATCTCCAAAGACAGCGACATGATTGAACTCTTCCAGTGCACCAACACCTCAAAATCAAGGTAACAATTTCAATGTTTGAAAAAACCCTGGGTTTTTTTTTTTTTTTTTTTTTTTTTTTTTTTTAAATTTAATGGGTTTTATTAGGCTGTTTCGGGCTGTTATAAAATTGCCACAAAATTCTTTTAAATACTATTGAAAAGCTTAAAGGCTTAAAGGCCAATCGCTGATCACGAGTGCCAATTGGTCAGCTTCGATGACGTCATTGATGATAAAACCACACTGATTGGTTGGGACAGTGGCAGTGCTACTCTTAATTCCGGCGAAACCAAGGATGTCAAGGTCAGTCAAATTCTGGGCCATACGTCACAGAGGTCTCTATAACGTCTCTGAGGGATAAGGGAATGTAAGTTTGATGGAAAATTTTCTATTTCTATGCATTAAATAGGTATTAGAATTTATAAAGTCTCAGAATTTTCATTTAAAAGGCTTCATTTATATCTCAATCTGCTTACATTTGTCATTTTTCTTTTTACAATATCGCTTCTCAGAAGCAAGGGTGGGAATATCTTACCCTTTAAATGAAACAGTGCATAGAGAAAGTACAGTAGATAGATGGGTTGTGCATAGAGGCTTCAAGTCAGCTGATTTTTCGGTGCTCCCACCATCCTATCTAAACCTGTATAAAAAAAACGTGAATTTGTTTTTTCGCTAATAATAAGATTTTTTAGGGAAAATTCCTTTACGGTATTTTGGTCCAAACTGAAAAATAAAGTAGATAATTCAAGATTTAGATTTTTTACTTGATTTATAACCGAGAAAAGTAGAAAAAACACTTTGCTTCATTTTCAAGTGCAAGATGGACCTTAGCGACAACAGTTGCGCAGCAGGAGCGCACTCACTTGAAGCCTCTATTGGTTCATCTCTCTTTCCCCCCTCCCCTTAAAGTCCCCCTCCCCTTGAACTCCCCCCCCCCTCCAAATCTCTATTCCCACCACAGCGCTCCTTTATTCTGCAAGGTCCACACATCTGACTTTGTCGCAGGTACCGTTACGCTCATGTCAAGCCATCGCTGCGAGCACTGGCCGTCTCCCAAAAAGTGTCGATCCGCACGGACGACTCTGCGCTGCTCTGCCTGCAGTTCATGGCCCGCACTGAGGACGGTCACGTCTGCTTCATCGAGTACTACGTGAGTACCGGGGTGGGGTGGGGGGTCATTGAGTTTTACGTGAGTACCGGGGGGGGGGGGGGGGGGGGGGGGGCTTATCGAGTACAACGTGATTACCAGAGGGGGGGGGGGGGGATTTGAACCTCCTGGGACATTTCTCCTCTCAAGACGATCAATTTTCTCTCTAGAGGTAGGTTTGGCTTTAAAAGCAAACATTTGAATAGCATATTTTGGCTTCACCAACTCACCAAAACTGAAGAAAACTAAACTGTGGGAGGGAAAGAGCTTCATCAGTACTGTGTGAGAGTACCGGGGGGGGGGGGGGGGGGGGGGGGGGGGGGGGGGGGGGGGGGGGGGGCTTTCCAATTAAGTCAAAGCCACTGAATCATCCAATCTTTTATTATTCAATTCATTCATTTATTTATTTCACCCAAAGTACAAAAATTAATTAATGGGTGTGGTTTGCAACAAAGCACCGATGGCACTATTTCACTAAAAAGTGGTTACAATCCTTTAAATAACTACTGAAAAATAAACAATCATTAGCTGTAAGCTTGTGTCAAAATAAATGTGTAATCATAAACTATTTTTACAAATATAGTGTTTCTTTAAAACACTAGGAAACTGTGTTTCAGAACAGTTCTTGATAGGACCCGGAAGCCGATTCCACTCATCCACGGATCTTATTACAAAGCCATTTTTGTAACGATCAATTCGAGCCTTTGGTGGAATGAGCCGAACTGCCCCGTATTGCCCTCTAATGGGACGTCCTTAAATTTGACTACAGAATTAACGAAGTTTAAATCAATTTATTTATTTATTTATTATTTGTTTGTTTGTTTATTTATTCCACTTTGCTTCAACTGAACTCTATTCTGTGGTACTGGTCATAACAATTGTGAGTGAATTTAACTTCCCTGCTATTTGTGAACTGAACCCGACTTATATAGCATTTTGCTTAAGGTCCCTTGTGATTTGTAGATATCCATCCTAGCATTTGCCTGGTTGTGACTAAAGAAACCTCAGTCAAGATGGTTGGCAATTGATGCAGGATGTCATCAATCACCTCCCGGATGTATGAGTGGGTGTTCTTTAGCAACCACCACTTGTGAAAAGTTTGACGGTGCCTGGGATCGAACTCACGACCATCCGATAACAAATCAGAGGCGCATACCACTGTGACAAGTGACCTCCTCTTTGAAGTTCTAGAGTATTAAAAGGGTAGATAACCAATGTAAATGGAATCATTTAGCTTCTAATTTTTATCCCAGAGAGATACTAAATTTCTAAAGAGCCTTTTATTGATACATTTTTGTACTTCAATTTTAGAAACTTGTATCACAAACAGTGGGGGGCATTAACATTTTTATCCCGAGTTAAAGGTAAGATAACGCTACCAATGTTAAAAAAATCCCTCACACAAAAATTATGAAAAAAAAATTAAATGTTTTCCTCTATCAGTAGCTAAAATATCAGGAAAACAAATACGATCTAGTTTTGGAGTTATTAATTTTTAAAGTTGACTAATTTAACATGGGAGTTCCATTTCTCCATGTTAAAGTAGTCAACTTTAAAAATTCATAACTCAAAAACTAGATCGTATTTGTATTCCTGATATTTTAGCTACTGATAGGGGGTGTAGACGAGAACATTTTATTATTTTTTTTATATAATTTTTGTGTGATGGATTTTTTTTAACATTGGTGGCGTTATCTTACCCTTAAGGGTAAGATAACATGAAACATCAATTGTTGTAGTCCCATATGATTAACATGTAAACCTTAGCAACCCCATAATAATTCTGAATTGTTTTTTTAGAGACAGTCCTGGGCACCAAAAAAATGTAGAACAAATTTCGTAACAATCAGACAATCCAATTTTTTTAAATTAATTTTTTAGTATAGTGCTTTCCCATGGAGACCTCAACTAAAAGAAATTAATTTAAAAAAATTGGATTGTTCGATTGTTTTGAATGTTTTTCTATATTTTTTGGTGCTAAGAACTGTCTCTCGAAAAAAATTCAGAATTATTATGAGGTTGCTAAGGTTTACATGTTAATCAAATGGGACTAAAACAATCAATGTTTTGTGTTATCTTACCCTTAAATTGAGTACTAGACATAGTACTAAACCAGGACCAATTTAGCTCACATTTTTACTACCTTGTTTAGCCTCTGGTGTACAGTGGCGATCAGTGGCGACCTTACTACATAGTCATGCGCATTGAAAACGACGAGAATAAAATGCCAAAGGGGGGTCCGGAGGGCCGTGCCCCCCGTACAGCCCGCCGCAGGCGCGATTTTTTCTAAAAAAGGGGCGTGGCAGATAAATTTTGAAGTTCAAAATTAACACTCCAGAAACATGATTCAAAGTTTTATATGATTCCTAAAATTATCAATCCAGTATTATTTTATTAAAAATCAATGAAAACTTTGATTTTTTTTTTATAACCGAAGCTACCATCGATGATGTTTTTGTTTCTTTAATATTTTTGCCGTATTCTAAAAAAAAAAGTTAATTTACTAATTTCAATGTTTTTAGATGTATATATTTTTCATTCTTTTTAATCAACGGTGCAAATTATAAAGTCTTATTTCTTATTTTCCGTTGCTCCTAAATTATAATAAGTATAATTTTTATTCTACCATATGTCAATGTAAAACAAACTTACTAAATATAAAATTTCATATATAGACGACGCTCTTTTTGGTAAACTATCAATAAATTTGTCAACTTATTATATTAGGTATATTTCACACAGTTTAAAGAAGCTCCCTAAATTATACACTAGACAGGCATAACACAAGCAAAATACATCGCAGGCATCACTGAACAGAACCAGACGTGTGCGCTTCCGTACTAGCTTGCGAACTTTACTAACTACTAAGTAGTTCGTTTTTGCAACACAGCATATATATGGCGCTAGCTTGCAAAGAATATTTTTTCTATAAAAAAAATCAGACTAGAGACTATATAAGACTACAGACTATAGGTAATTTAAAAATTAGAATAAATGTGGTAATTTCATAATTGATATTTTTATTTTAAAAGAGTAACATACTTATTTATTTATTAAAATATTAAATTTTTTCGAATATGAATATCAAAGTTTCTCGTCATCTGATTTTGATTGGTTGAGGAGGCTCTGAATACAGCGCTTCACCAGCTAATATTTTTACCATAGCCCACCCCACCCACCATCTCATTTTGCGCCTTTTCTATTGGCTAGATCCGGTTCTAGTGACGTAGTGATGACTGCGATCACTCGGGCCGCAGTCTTAAATCGCGAAAAAATACGAAGACAAGCGAGAATAAGATCAGCGGGATTTTATTCAAAATTATAAATTCAAACTAATGAAAATTATATGCTTGGAGCTCCAAAAGACAATAAAAAAAAATCCCATCATTCCCATCTGTGTTGGTCATGCAGTGCATTCTTCGCATCTATGGACCGATCGCCCCTGCTGGTGTATCATAACACCAGGTTTAGTACAATCCGCTCTGTTGTCTAGTGTTTAGTAAGTGTGGCTCTTGTCCGAGAGGTCCCCGGTTCAAATCCTGAAAACTAAAAATTTTTCGTGACTTGGGATGGGTGGGACTGATTACTAGATAATGGAGTGGTAGGAGGAAGGCAGCTTACGGCTGTCTATACTCCGCTGCCCTGCAGTCTTGCACTGCCACTGCAGGCTGCACAGATCTGGTAGTAGGAGCACAGAAAAGTGCAGGAAAGGGTTCTGGGAGCCTGGTAAGCACCAGCTTGGTCACAAGATAACTCTTACTGATATGGTTAAATATCAGCCTGGCCACACCTGAAAGGGTAAAATGGTGTCAAGGATATTACAAGATTAGCACTCAATTTACCCCGGGATAAAAATTGTAGCTTACGTTGGGCTAAGGTGCTTTGTGAATGACCCCCATCAATTTATAATTCACTGTTATTTTTATTTTTATTTTTTTTTTACAAGGATACACCTCTAAGAGCTTACAGCTCGCGGCGGGGTAATGGGTAGAGATAAGGTAGGGAAAGGATGATGGCCACAGCCTGTTATGCGTCCCAGCATTTGCTGAGGTGAGACTGAGGGAACCGTGGAAAACCTCAGTCAGGACTGACACCTTTACTTTTTATCAATGGACCAAAGTGATGTCCAAAGCCTGGGGAACCACACACAAGTGCATCATTGCACTGGGTGGAAAGCGAGACAAATTTACCCCAGGGAGAGAGCAGCGTATTTTTACTTGAAACTTACTTACTTCTGTAGTAAGATCCACTAACTCAGTGCAGTACAATAGACCGGCCTGGATAAAGCGGTTAGGTGTGAGAATGGACAATTTGCATGACAATTTTTTATTGCAGAAATTAATAGAGGGTACCAAATTAAGCTACTTTGAATTTTTTCAGATTTTTTTGAGAGCGGGAACTATTTTTAAAAAATTATTGAAAGTCAGTTTTATGACGTCACGGGCGTTTAGCGCCTATCCTTTTCAAAAATTTTTAAAAATAGTTCCAGGTCTCTAAAAAGTCTGAAAAAATTCAGAGTAGCATAACTTTGCACCCTCTATCCATTTCTGCAATAAAAAAATGTCATGCAAATTGTCCACTGGCTTGCCTAAACCTTGCCGAAATAATTTTCTATTGTATAATTCTATTCTTTCAGTGTCTGCCTGTGGCCGAGGAAGAGGCTGACTGAAACAATGGAACCTCCACAATCAAGACTGTATATAACTATGTTAACTTGGGCCACAATAGAGCAGTGATCTCAAACTGTTCTCATTGCAGAAATTGCAAAGTCGTGCTACTCTGCATTTTCTTTCCAGATCTTTGATGAGTCCAGGAAATATTTTTAACAATTGTTATAAGTTCTTTTTTTATCAGCCATTCCCCTTTTTGTGGCAGCAAAGCATTCTCATATTATTAGTAAGTGATATGCCTCATTACTTTCAATAATTTGTTTAAGAAAAAAAAGTTCCTCAACTTTAGATTTGAGTAGAATAACTTTGCACCCTCTATGATCAGTTTCTGCAATGAAATAGATTTGAGGGTGTACTGCATTTGTAATATTTTGTAAGATATTTTTTATAATAACCAAAATTTAAGAAAATTTAAGAAAATATATGAACTCATTTTGTTAATATAGTATTAATATGTAAGGAGTTGCAAGAAAAATCAAGTACATATAACTATAAAAAATCTACTATGTTTATTTTCGTTTCTCCTCAAAAATTCAAATCCTCAAAAACCAATTAGATGCCTAGGGATAACTCTGTAACCAGCTGGTGGAAAAGGCTGCATGTAACTATAAAAATAATTTAAAGTTACCTCTTACAGATTTAAAAAAATAAATATAAACATATTAGGGGAAGGTAAAATACGCGCAATGTTAAAAATAATCCCACACATGAAAATTATGAAAAAAATTTAAAATGTTCTCCTCTACATCCCATATCATTCAGTAGCTAAAATATCATGCATGCAGGTATGCAAATTCGAGCTAGTTTTTGAGTTATGAATTCTTTAACATGGAGAAATGGAACTAGGCCAGAGGCAATATAGGTTTTGACCTTGGATAAATTCCTAAGTTTGTAATTTTTTCAACATTGGTATAGAACTCAATGCCCTGAGTGTAACATATCCAAAGCCCCCCAAAATCCCACCGGGGCTTTTGCCGCCATCTTGATGGAAAGTCATGCATATATAGTACCCTCACTAATTTGCATATTTTGTGGCGGAACCGTGTTACATGTGAAACGGACCCTAACTTCCTCCCCTCGTCGTAACTGATAGATGGGCCTCAAGTTGTCTAGGGGGCGAGAGGAGGAGAGCGTGGGTGGGTTCCCAATCTGGCAATTACTTTACCACTAGCTTAAATTCAACTAAGCGCACTTCTTCTTATTATCTTTATATTATTTTTATATAGGAATGGGTGTATATTATAAATTAAAAGATTATAATTTAATCAACAAACACTGACTCTATTTTATTGCATGTAAAACAAATAAACTGGGAAAAATACACTATTGACAATATTAATATTATTATGATTTTATACTGTAGCTTAATTTAATAATTATGATAGAAGACAAATGTGATATAATTAATACTTAATTGAAAGGACGTTGAATAATCTTGAAGTAAATCACGTAGCGGAAACACAATGAAGATCTAAACAGACAGCACCCGATTCTACCAGGTGATTTTGTTGATTACCAGCGGGTGGATAAGCAACAAACGCCACCTGTAGACAGAACTATGAAATTCACCGAACAAAGGAATGTGAGCCATCGCGGGACCAGCAGCGTGGCGCCGCAGTGAATCAACCGCAAGGACTGACTTGACATTTTTGGGCACGAGCTTTTATAACCTCGGTGCCCTCGGTCAGCTGTGTCTATTGTTTACCTGGAATTTTAATGTTGCCACCTTTTGAGTATTATTGCTGTTATGTCACTTCCCTAGTTTTGTGGAAAATTCTTCACACTTTCAATAAATCAATATTGACGTTAAATAATAGAAAACATAATAAATTGCATGTGACAAATTAGACAATACTATTATGCAGCTTTTTTACATAATTAGGTAAGCAAATTGTATGAATTACGGCTCGTTTTGCGAGCCGGCAATATACGATTTTACATTATTTATATTTACAAGAAAAACAACTTTTATGATTAACAGTATACTTCTATGCACACTTGAAATAATTATTTATAAAAATATATTAACTGTTTTACATGAAACGAAAAATTAACGATGAACTGTTATTTAATATGCACTGGTATGCATAGGAGGGAAGTTTAGTAAATATAAGATTGCACAACAAATATACGTAATAATGAGCTCATATATCATTTAAAAGAAAGTAAATAAAATTTACTATGAACAGTGCTAATAGGTTTAGTTGGGGAATTTTTACTTTTGTTGTAATAATAAATTAAAGAAAATATTTTGTTTACATTCACAATATGTGCATAGATTTGGCGGGAACAGGACAGCTGTTTATTTAATATGGTTGGTACCTCCCAATATTTATTGGGTGCACGAAAAATTTAAAAGCAAATTGAGAAAGTTATAACTGAAGTAAAACATTATAATTAAAACATAAAAAGTAGGGAAGTTACATTACCCCCTTTGTAAATTTGGAAATACTATTTTGAAATTTACAACAAAAAGTAACACTCTACTTTTTATGACAACTGAAAAATAAACACAATGAACAATTATCATATTAAACAAATTAGATCCAAGCTTGATTTACCATGCTTCTGCCCTTTCTGTAAGTGTTGATTGGGAACATCTTGGACTGCAAGCTGAAGTAATATCCGTAGCCCGTAGCTCATTGAACGTTGCAGCCATCATGGCATTTGATGCTTAGGCTGATCTGAAGACTAGGGGAACATTGAAGCCATCTTGGCATGTGATGCTTAGGCTTACTGGTACATGAATGGGGTCGGGGCATGATATGGCATAATTTATTTGTTTAGGTAACTGTGGGTGATGATGATGGGGGGAGCTTTGCTTATCACTGAACTAGGACAGCGCAGTTCGTGAACAGAAGCTCATTGGGGGGAGTTGACTTGTTTTTAAGTCTTCCCTTTTTCTTCTTGGTGAAAAGAGGAGCTGTTGTTTGGTTTCTCCCCATCACTACTGAAGAATTATCTTTTTGTCGTGGTCGATTTTGGGGTGACATGGTTGCTAGTAAATTATAGTCGGGTTCAGATTTTGAAGAGCCACGTTGCAGTGGGTTGTTGTGCTGCACTGGCGGGGTTTTAATAGGTATTGTAAGGTTAGGTATGGCAGGGCATGATGATGAGTTTGCTTCCCTTAACCTTTTCCTTTGTCTCTTCCAAAATCTTTTCCTTTTTCTGTTGCGTCTTTTTGTCGCACAGCGTTCTTCACCCTCACGCTGACGTTTTGATTGCGTGAGGGTCTCTACACGTTTTTTGGCTCCTGCTGGGGGGTAAGTTGAGGTCGTTGATTATTTGAATCTCGACCCCCTGTCTCCCGCTTTGCAGTAGGTTGACGGGTGTCATCGAGAAAGGTGGGCGTTGAGATGCGTGACGCTGGGGATGGGGTTCCTGCTACCTCAGTACTTGTACTGTATGGCTCCGCCGAGTAGCTGGCAAAAGGGAGGGTGTGAGACATTCGTTGTTGCAAAATTAAATCTTGGATGTCGCGTGCATCTCTGGCGAGCTCGTACAAACTATGGTAAGTTCGTCCGTGAGTATAGTAATAATACTCGGGTAACATTTGGGTTATCACTCGATGTACTTTCTCAGACTCTGTTACTGGTATATTAAGACGTCTGAAAAATGCTGCGATTACTGTGATAAATTCTGGGAGCGTCTCTCCAGGGAGTTGAATTCTTTCGTCGAGTTGTTTCCACAGTAGCTCCTGGTAATTTGGCTCGGCAAATTCACGCATAAATTCACCTATAAAAATGTCCCAGTTGTAGAATCCGCCATGCAAATTCCACCAACAATTAGCATCACCCTTTAATGCTGATGGCATCTCAGAGATAAGTATGGCTTGAGGAACATAGGTGCTAGAACGAGCGTATAGTTCGAATGCACTGATAAATTCGGTTGGGGTGAGTTTATCTCTGCGGCCACTATATGTAGGCAACGGTAAGCGGAGACTTGGCATTTGCTGTGGCACCTGCCGTGATGTGGGCGCAGGGAATGTTTGGGGGTAGGTTTGGTAAGTAGGGGGTTGAACAACACATGCGGAAATACGCGGCTGGTAGCCTGATCCCTGCATTTGGTTGTTGAAAGGTGGGGGAGGAATGGTGCCTGACGCTGACTGAGCCAGTGGGCGTCCTTTTCCTCGTTGGTTAAATTGATTAAAATTTGCACCGAACTGATATGTTTCATTTGTTTGAAGAGGTGGCATTATTTTTTACTGAGACTGTACTTGCAGCACTGTTTGATTTAACCCCCTTGTCTCGACTTCCAATGCAGCTGAGGTAACATCATATGGTCGCTCAATTAAATTATCACAACGTACTGCTGAAGGAGACCGGAAGGGTTGATGAGACAGGGGTTGGAAGGGTGTTAAGGTATTACTGTTACGATACTGTAAGTTCAGGGGTGGGGGGTGGTGATTGTTTTCAGTTGGAGAATTAAATCGATTTGCTTGTTGTGAAGAAACAGGCGAATAATAATTATTTTGATTGTTATCAGTCGGTGACGCTTTTGTAGTAGTCTTGTATAGTTGACTATGGGGGTGGTTAGGTGGGTGTTCAGGGTGTCGGGTTAGGTTGTGCCGCTCTTGGCTGGCATAGCCTTGTGTGAGAACTGGTTGAGTATCTTCATGTCTATATGCTAGAGTGAACTCGGTTTCCACAGTTCCCTCAATAGCATTTCGTGTCTTGAAATATTCTTGACGATAATTATAATTTTCACTGTCACATTGTTCTTCATTCACGGATTGCAAATTTAAATTAGCAAATCTGTCGTAAACTCGTTGACTTTGTAGGGGTTGGTAAGCAGCAGGGTTGTTTTGCAGAATGTCGATAGTTGAGGTGGTTGCTTGGTTTCCTCTCTCTCGATGTATCATTGCGCGATGCATTTCAGTATGCTCGAAGTGTAGGTTGTTCGTCGTGTAATGCGAACTGTCTCCAAATTCAGCTGGGTAAAGCACATATGGCGTCCTTGCTGATAGGTCACCAAAGTGCGTAGGAATCGCGTCAGGTCCGACATTGCGACCCCTACCGGCCTCCTCACGGGGCGGCCAACGGCTCGTTCTCCCACCCCCGCCCGCACGCGGTTGTGAGAAAAGTCCGTGCTCCGCGGAGACTGACTGACCCTCTTGGCTTATCCACAAGCCCCGACTCATTTCCGATGAATCGTGATGACACACCCTACTCGGTGGCCTCAGAGGTTGCTCCGCGTGCCGTTGTGGGGCTTGACCCTCCAAGTCTTGCCCCCTGGGTACTTCTTGCTCCCCCGGGAAGGTTGAAGCACCACTCTTTGTCGTCATCGCTGAAGGTTTTGTGAAACTCGTCTTGTCGACGCTGGGTCGAAAGTGGGAGGAGGAATAATGCCAGTATATGATAGCACCGACAAAAACTACCCCCACATCAAAACAATTTCCACTTAACACTGCTTTCACTTATTGTGTTCACTTAACTTGGTATTGAGAAGATAATCGTACATGAAGTTTCGGCGTAACGCTACTGTACACTCTTTCGAGTGTAAATGACACGCTCGGGCGAGCAGACCTGCGTGCGAGCACGACAAGGTTACCCTAATCCCGGACACGGCCACCAAGGGTGAAACGGACCCTAACTTCCTCCCCTCGTCGTAACTGATAGATGGGCCTCAAGTTGTCTAGGGGGCGAGAGGAGGAGAGCGTGGGTGGGTTCCCAATCTGGCAATTACTTTACCACTAGCTTAAATTCAACTAAGCGCACTTCTTCTTATTATCTTTATATTATTTTTATATAGGAATGGGTGTATATTATAAATTAAAAGATTATAATTTAATCAACAAACACTGACTCTATTTTATTGCATGTAAAACAAAAATAAACTGGGAAAAATACACTATTGACAATATTAATATTATTATGATTTTATACTGTAGCTTAATTTAATAATTATGATAGAAGACAAATGTGATATAATTAATACTTAATTGAAAGGACGTTGAATAATCTTGAAGTAAATCACGTAGCGGAAACACAATGAAGATCTAAACAGACAGCACCCGATTCTACCAGGTGATTTTGTTGATTACCAGCGGGTGGATAAGCAACAAACGCCACCTGTAGACAGAACTATGAAATTCACCGAACAAAGGAATGTGAGCCATCGCGGGACCAGCAGCGTGGCGCCGCAGTGAATCAACCGCAAGGACTGACTTGACATTTTTGGGCACGAGCTTTTATAACCTCGGTGCCCTCGGTCAGCTGTGTCTATTGTTTACCTGGAATTTTAATGTTGCCACCTTTTGAGTATTATTGCTGTTATGTCACTTCCCTAGTTTTGTGGAAAATTCTTCACACTTTCAATAAATCAATATTGACGTTAAATAATAGAAAACATAATAAATTGCATGTGACAAATTAGACAATACTATTATGCAGCTTTTTTACATAATTAGGTAAGCAAATTGTATGAATTACGGCTCGTTTTGCGAGCCGGCAATATACGATTTTACATTATTTATATTTACAAGAAAAACAACTTTTATGATTAACAGTATACTTCTATGCACACTTGAAATAATTATTTATAAAAATATATTAACTGTTTTACATGAAACGAAAAATTAACGATGAACTGTTATTTAATATGCACTGGTATGCATAGGAGGGAAGTTTAGTAAATATAAGATTGCACAACAAATATACGTAATAATGAGCTCATATATCATTTAAAAGAAAGTAAATAAAATTTACTATGAACAGTGCTAATAGGTTTAGTTGGGGAATTTTTACTTTTGTTGTAATAATAAATTAAAGAAAATATTTTGTTTACATTCACAATATGTGCATAGATTTGGCGGGAACAGGACAGCTGTTTATTTAATATGGTTGGTACCTCCCAATATTTATTGGGTGCACGAAAAATTTAAAAGCAAATTGAGAAAGTTATAACTGAAGTAAAACATTATAATTAAAACATAAAAAGTAGGGAAGTTACACATGGAAAGCAAAGTAAATGTATACAATGGTAGGCAGATATATTTGCTACAAGAAAATATAAAAAAAATTTAATTTTAATTTCAATTAAACCTTAAATTAATTATTTTTTGAAAATGTTAGTGTTAAAAAAAGTTTAGCGGCTAATTTCATAGACAATTTTTATAAAAATACAAAAAAATTCTTCATTCAAAAGTTTAAAGACAAAATCCTTGCAGTTTCATAAATTCTTATAACTTTTTCTTAGCTTAAATAATAAAGGAGATACGCAACTTCGTAGCCCAAGAAACATGCCAGTTGACCGCTTCCCCAGTAGCACAGCAACGTGGCTGCCACGTGGTAGCCACGTTGCACAATGGTTGCCAATTGGTTGCCAGGCAACGTGGCTGCCACGTGGCGGATGTCCCATTCGGAGAACCTGAGGCAACGTGGAGGCGGGCAACGGTTTGGCAACCAATTTGTTTTTTGGTCAAAAAATAACTAGAAGCGGTCACCCATCTAACTACTTACCTTAACCTGCGTTGCTGAACTTCGGTAATCACTGTTGATCATATACTTACCATTACACCGCTTCGTCTTTCTTAATAAATTGAAGATTATTGAGGTATATAAAATCAATAAAAGTTATGGGAAAATGACCAGGGTGCATTTCAATGTAATGTCATACAAATTTCGACCCTAGGGTAAAATTTTATGGCGGTTCTATTGGTGACCCTTAAATATGCGACCCTTTGACCCTTAAGGGTCAAAATACCCCTAAAACTTTTTTTATCGGAAAAAATGCAAAATTGAAATTAGTAATGTCCTTAATTATTTATAGAGCTTTAATTCACACATTTTAAGGGTCGACCCTTGGGGTCTAGCAAGGGTAATTTTTATAAGAATACAAAAATATATTTTATTAAATGTGACAAAAACCATGATGACTACAGGTTCAGCATTAAGTATTTTTGAGGAAATAATCATAATGACCCCTTAAGGGTCGACCCCTAAAATATGATAGTAAAATTTAATTATTTTTTAACTTTTTTTTTCATTTCAAAAAATTAGTATGCTTTGCTGACATTATTTTTAATTTCTATTAATATCACCCTTTCAGGGGTCGACCCTTGATATTTTTCAATTTAACACAAATTTTTAAATAAATTCTGGCAAAAACTACGAGGACTACAGTTTTATGGAGCACTGTGTGTATTTGATGATGTAACCATTATAATGACCCTTTAGGGGTCGACCCCTAATTTCTGAGAGTTAATAGAAATTTCGATTTTTTAATATTTTTTTTAAATTATTAATTTTAACATGCATTTCTGACTTAAATTTTATATTGACCCTTTCAGGGGTCGACCCTTTTTTTTTTCGAAAGAAATGTTTTAATATGCTTTCAATTAAATCTTCTCATTAATTACCTCAAATATTAGGTTAAAATCAATAAAATATTAATTTCATAAATTCAAATGCAATGTAGCATGCTGGTCGATGCTGGGTACTTAATTCTCCATATTATGCCACAATGGTGGCTAAGGAGACGTTTTTGGGCGATTCGTTGCCAATTTGTTGCAGCGTGCAACAATAATGCAACGGTTTCATGAAATGGTTGCAACAACGTTGCGTATGTAACCACCACGCAACGTTGTCATAAAAAATCCTTGTTCTTAATTAATTGTAAAAAATTGTAGTGAAAAATACCATTTAGGTATTCAAATTACATTTTAAGAGCAATTTTGGAAAAAAATATTGGTTGCCAAATCGTTGCCAATTGGTGGAGCGTCTCTATAAAGCAACGGTTGGCAACTAATTTGCAACCATGTCTCCACCAATGTGCTACTGGGGTTATAGCTCTGCCTTCCCGCCTGCCACTATACAACACGCATATAATACAGGGCGCGAGCACTACAATATATGAATGCGCTCTCAGTGTAATGGCTTGTCAGCTTTATATATATTATTTTTATTTATTTATATGACTACGTGTATTGTGCTTTATAAAGTTGTTAACATATTTTGACCACTCGATCATGCTTTTGTTGCTATATCATCAAACATTAATTTATATAAGCTCTGATCATGCAAATACATATAGCCATAAGACACGGACGTTTCTATAGGGTCTCTGGATGCAGGCGCGGATCCAAGGGGGGGGGGGCAATGCGGGGGTGATTGCCCGGCCGGGGCCCCTCCAAATTTAAAGGTCAAATCCCAAAATACCGAAAACACATGGAAGCTAGGTGTTACCACCCGTCGCCCCACCCTCCCACCCATCCGCCCTACCCTCCCACCCCCCAAATTTATCATTGCGGGAGCGGGATAGGCCTCCCTCCCCCCAGAGCCACGCACTGGATCCGCCCCTGTCTGGAGGTCTGTACGTATTATAGGGTCTCTGAATGGTCCCTCAAAGTGTAGGTTTAAAATATTTCGCGGCAATCGGTATTTTTTTCCCGCCACTAAAATGAAACAAGGTTTGTTCGAAAATTTGTTGATCTGCGCAGTATATTGCGCAGATTCAAAATATTGCGTTAAAGCACTTCATTCTGCGCATACTTTTAATCCCGCATACTTAGTTCTTTATAAACAAAACTCCATGTGCTCCATGTTGCAAAAAATCTTCTGTGGGCGGTGGGCGAAGGTAAAATTGGTAAAAACGTGCTGTAAACTAGTAAACTCCCTTTCATCCAGTTTTTAGCTAATAATTATCACAAAAATGCCGGACAGAATCCTGCGAGGTATGAATGGCATAGTAACAGAGGTTATGACTCCATTCAAGGCCTGTGTGGAGTTTTGTTTAGGCAAAAGTCACGAAAAAGCGATGATGAAAAAAGAGAAATTTGTTTACAACGGTCAACAATGTCTGAACGATGAATATAATTTCTGCGGCATTCTTCAAATCGGAATGCACGTCACGTTCAACGCGCACGGCTTCGACCCCAAGAACCCGTCCCTGTGGGCTGGCGATGACTTCGGCTGGTACATCATCCTGGGCTGGTGTGTGGAGGAGGAGAACTCCATGTTGATTCGCTACAAGTCAGGCATCGTCAACGCTCAAGCCTCCATCTCCAGCCTGGGGGTCAAACGACAAGGAACTTTGTGCTTCGAGCTGGAGAACGGGGGGACGCACAACATTCTCTTCCTTGTGAGTATGCATATGGACGACCAACCTTGTGTCTTGTGTGGGATTTTTGTGCCCATCATGGTACAGTATACATTATATGCATACATGCATACATTATAGGTCTGTTCGTAAACCCTAGCTGCTCAGTGTATGTATACACCATGCCCCGTTTTCTTGCACCAGCTTAGATGGTGGGGTATATTAAGGGAGTGCAGTGCAGATGACGTCACGATTTTTGTTTATAAACTTGCTTATAGTACACCGAGCAGGGTTTACGAACAGACCTATGCTTTCACCAAGTATGCATATCTACATTACTTTTCCTTTGTATGCATACTATATATTAGTCCAGTACGTATGCATTATGCTATGCATACTGTATTTGTACATCAGCGCAGAAGGCAGTGTATGCATAACGTTTTTCCAACATTGATATATATATTTATTATATACAAGGCAGTGTTGCTGAGGCGGAGAGTTTTGATTTGTTTAAAAAACTTTTGAGAGTTGGTGAACATTCGCGAGCCACCGTGGCATTGCCACATTTGCCGCGTTAATATTATTATTATTTTTTTTTAATACTACAGTCCAGCTATAGACAAACATTGTAACAAGTCTAAATTTACGCCCGACTCTATGGCACCAAGCTTCAGACAGTCTAGACCGAATGGCGGCATCCAAAAGAGCCTTAATATAAATTTCAAGATGGCCGCCGCGCGCAGTTGAATCCACACGTAAACTAAAATTTGTAATACTGTAAACACAGCTTATCTAAACAGGATAAATATTATAAATATCTAATTATCCTACGGAATGCATAAAGGATGATATTTGTCTGTGGTATGAACAGGCAAGTGATTTTAGGACTTGCAGTCAAATTTTGAACATATTGTCCTTGGTATGAGTCCATCAACATTGCATAGAAGAGCTGCGTTTCTCTACTCCCAGCCAAATATCAATGAAATTTCCCCCACCACTTTGGCAATATTGCTGGAGTTATCTCGGAGACATGACTTCTGAGCATGCATATACTATACACAAAGGTTATATCACTGAACTATATAACTGGAAGGCCAGAAGACCCTCTTTCTTACGGAGGGTTGTGTTTCAGGTAGCCCGCACAAAGACGTATGCTAGTTCTCTCTCCCCGTAAATTGACTGCTGACCTTGAGAACGAGCGTGTTGAATAGGCACGAGGGAGAAAATATTTTTCTGAAGCCGACGCAGTAAAAGAAAGTTGCATCAGCTGTACAGTCTTTCAAATCTTAGTTTATTCCTGTCAATCATCTCGGCGTAGTAATACAATGTAGATTCCTGTGATTTGTATTCTTCCGACCCATGTTGCCAATAAAATACAAAAAAAAAAATTACAGTAGTTCTTTCACTAGAAAAATAAAGTACTGTAACTGAAAATAAATCAAAGACACTCAATGCTTGTTGCATAATAATTGCTAAATTTTTGAAACTTCTGTACAATATTTTATGTGTCCAAACTTAGGTGAAAAATCTTCATAGAATATTTAAATATTTCTATCCACTAGCTCCATGAAGAACTTTTCATGTTGGCTGCCATTTTTATCAGCAGATGCAGATGATTGACAGGTCATACATGAACTATTTTTGATGGGCAAACTAAGATTTGAAAGACTGTACATGCATATAGTCGACTTGCCGTCATAGCATTTTAATAAAATTTATAACCCCGAAGCACAAAATGATACAAAATCTGTCTGAAATCAGAAGGCAACCCAACGGAAAGGTTGTGTTTTTAGTAGAAAATATTGAGTGTGTCTGTTGTCCAATACTAAAATCTTCAAGGCCGGCAGTCAATTTACGGGGAAAGAAAAATAGCATGCTTCAGAATGGCAGCTACGTGAAACAGAGAAATGTTGCCTGTCGCACCCCCTGGGTTCTAGAGAAAGCAGCCAACAACGCATTGTAATAGACGGTACAAAGTTAAACTCTTCATTCTTATCCAAAGTCTTCTGCTCGTTGTTAGTAAACAAAGTATTGTTGTGTAATGTCTGTCGCGTGAAGGGAAAAACATGGGACAGTTGTTGATTTACATGTTAACTTATGGAAAATGACCGTTTATTATGAAGTTGAAGCGGTTGCCTAGCGCCAACAATGCCATTACGTTCTCTGCTCTGGTGGCAAAATTAGGCACTACGTCGTCCCATAATTATCAATGAAAAAGGCTTCATGCGACAGACATTATAAACAATGGTTTGTTACAACAAAGCTGCGCTTTGCTGTTTCTGAGAGTTGCGCCGCCACTGAATCGCAGCGGCACGGCCCGGTTCTCGCTGGCTGCGCGGACAATTTCAGCCAACAAGAACCGGGCCGTGCTGAACATTTAGCAGCGCCGCCACTCTCAGAAGCAGCGAAACTCTGATCAAATCCCTGGCCATAAGACACGGAGGTCTTTGTAGGGTCTCTGATTGGACACGAGGGAGAAGGAGATTGGCCAGGCGGAGGTAGTCGTGCATTTTTGATAAATGTAACACTGATAAGACAGAAGAGTTGAACTTTGTACCGTCTATAACAATGCTTTTGATTGCCTGCTTTTACTAAGACATCTCTGTACATATTACAAGTGTTAGTAGACTGGGATATCTGCAGCCAATAGAAATGTGGCCACTGATTATATGGTAGCTGGCCACATTTCCATTGGCTGATGATCCAGTCTTCTAACACTTGTCAAACTGTGGCTCAGGGGATCTTTTCATGTCTGCTCAGAGACCCTACAGAGACCTCCGTGTCTTATGAGTAGAAATTTGAAGAACCTTGAATTTAGTTCCACCGGAATTCCGAGTGGCCACACTACTGTCGACCAATCACCGTTGGTTTCATCATCAGTGACGTTATCCGAAATGGCCAATCGGCGATTTTGTGATCAGCGATTGGTCAGCTCGGATGACGTCATTAATGATGAAACCATGATGATTGGGCAATACTGGTGTGGCCACTCGGAATTCCCGTGGAACTAAATTCAAGGTTCTTCAAATTTCTACCCATAAGACACGGAGGTCTCTGTAGGGTCTCTGATGTCTGGTCAAGTAATAGAAAACATATTCAAAGTTCATACACACGAGGTACCTTCAGTAGCCAGTTCAATAGACTCCTGATGATCAGCCATTCAACTGACTGCATGACAATTCCTTGCAATAAAGTTATACAGTAAAAAAATTGTTATTTCCGTAAAGTCAAGGGACCCAGGAAATTAGGTTTACCTTATATCAAGTTTTTCCTATACTCGCAATGCTAATTATTTTTGACGGGACCGTGATTTCCTTTATTCAGAATAGAGTTTTACTAACAACAAGTTTTTATTTACTTTTGAATTGGGTCACCCCTCAAATAATTTTAATAAAATAGGATAATTTCTTTACTGTAATATTTGGCTCAGGACCATTCTTACACATAACCTCAACACAGCTACATAAAATGAAAATTCATAGAATAGAAAATATCGATAATGTATTTTCTTATTATCTTAATTAAGGGAATGTGAACACCTAACAGCTGTTTTCTTATTTCCATTTGATTAAGAGTAAGGTAACACGGATCAGCTGACCGAATGTTAAAAAATCCCCCACATGAAAATTATGAAAAAAATTCAAAATGTTCTCCTCTACATCCCCTATCAGTAGGTAAAATATCAGGTATACAAATTCGAGCTTGTTTTTGAGCTATTAATTTTTAAAGTTGACTAATTTAACATGAAAAAGTCAAACTTCCATCCTAAATTAGTCAACTTTAAAAATTCATGACTAAAAAACTAGCTCGAATTTGTATACAGTACCTGATATTTTACCTACTGATAGGGGGTGTAGAGGAGAACATTTTAATTTTTTTTTATAATTTTCATGTGTGGGATTATTTTAGCATTGGGTCAGCTGATCCGTGTTACCTTACCCTAAACATGTAAACCTAAGCAGACACACAAAAATTCTGACATTTTTTTTTTTAATTAATTTTTAATTTTCAGCATAGGGCCAACCCCATAGGCATAGGGCCATGGAGAGCCAACCTAAAACCTTTATTAAAAAAAAGATTGCTTTGAAATTTTTTCTGTAACTTTTAGATACTAAAATCTGTCTAAAAAAAAAAAATCAGAATTTTTGTGTGTCTGCTAAGGTTTACATGTTAATCAAATGGAACTAAAAAAACAGCTGATTGTTGTTCTCTTTCCCTTAATAAAATATCAAATTATTTTACAAGTGGCGGTTGCTAAAGAACACCCACTCGTGCATCCGGGAGGTAATTGATGGCATCCTCCATCAATTACCGACCATCCTTACTGAGGTTTCCATGGTTTCCTCAGTCACAACCAGGCGAATGCTGGAATGGATTGCTTAGGCCATGGACACCCTGGTTTGGAAGGGACCCACAAAAAGTAGGGTCTACGAAAAGCCGGGAGGTTAAATTCAGTCACTTAGTTGTGGCCAGTACCCTAAAACAGGGTTCAGTTAAAAAGCTAAAAAGAAATAGTAATTTAATTTTAATGGAGTATCGACCTCAATTTTTTTTTTTTTTTTTTTTTACTGCAGAAATGGATAGAAGGTGCAAAATTATCCTACCCTGATTTTTTTCAGATTTTTTTGAGACCGGGAACTATTTTTAAAACATTATTGAATACCTATCCTTTTCGTGACATCATTAGACGCCGCTCCTTAAGAAAAAGATAGGACTTGCCGCCTCGTGACAACACAAAAAGAATCTTCAAATTTTTTTTTAAAAATAGTTCCCTTTCCATTTCTGCAATAAAAGAAATGAGGTCGATACTCAATTTGGTTCCCTCTACTAATTTCTGCAATAAAAAACTTCATAACCATATTTTTTTTATTTTTTTTCAGGGCAGCAAGGTGTACATGTATGGTCGTCGTCTGAAGGCGAAAGCGTCTCTGCGGTCTCAGCTGGAGCTTGACGACACTCTGTGCTGCGACGCGGTGCCCTGCGACCCCAGACAGAACAAGCACGGCTGTGACTGGTTCGCGACCGCGGTGTGGCGAGGACACAAACCCAAGAACCCGGACGTGGACAAGAAGATCGGTGAGACAGCTTTCTTTGCCAGTGTCCGCCAAGTCAAAATAAATCTGCCAACCAGGCATTCCAATTTGTGTAGTCAACACCCCCTCTACCAAGGCCTGTACTGCAAAGTGAACGAAGAATCCTTCCTCTTCTTTTCTTATGCCCATATTTTGTCTTTTAAACCATTTTACTTCTCTTTGGTGTTCTTTGGTGTAGTGGTTGCTCACTTGGCTCTCGTCCGAGAGGTCCCCGGTTCAAATTCCGAATTCGGCAGACTTTTCGCGACTTGGAATGGGTGTGACTGGCTACTAGATGAAAGAGTTGGTAGGAGGAAGGCAGCTTACGGCTGTCTATACTCCGCTGGGGTGATTAAGACCGCGGAATGTTGTGCAAACAACATACGTGCCCCGCTAAGAAACGGTACTTAACTGTCTGGCGTGCAGACTGGGTATTAGGAGCCCCAGAGAGCACTGTGAACAATGTTGAAAAAAAAGTTCCGCCATTGGTAACCAACCAACCACTTCTAGTAAACCAAAGAGATAGGATTCTTTCTCTTTTTTCTTCATGTTGCCAGGCAACAAGTCGAGTTCAGTCGATATTGCAGAGCATCTAAACAGATGCCCTCTGTCTTGGAGTTCATTTTTACATAATTACAAACATAACTCAATGGAATATTGAAAATCTAGGACTACTATTTCAAAAAACAATCACATATCGACATTCAGTGCACAGGCCTTGATGGAGTGGGTGATGATGTTACATGGTGCGTGTCTGTATTTTGTCAATATCAACATCAGTTTTGACCAATCAGAGAGTCATAAGACTCAGCCAGAAGCAAAAGCTTACATTGTAACCATTGGCATGTTTCTGTAAAGTTGTCATTTTAAATTTTCTTATAGAATGGACGACCTACATGTTTTTTTTTATTACCGAATTGAATAGAGAGCACCAAATTATGATTGCCCCCCCCCCCTCAGTTTTTTTAAGGTTTGGGAAGTATTGCTTTATTCCTTTATTAATGACAAAGTGTCTATTGATGCCTCCCTCTTATAAGTTCCCGGGCTCTAAAGAATATGAAAAAATAATATGATTAGTGTTTTGTATTTAGATTGCATTTGGTGCCCTCTATTCATTGGTACAATAATATTTCGTTATGTAGGTTGTCCATTATGACAGCTTTCTCTTTTTTTGTTTGCTGGGGCTGCAGATTCCACAGTCAAAGATTTCAATTCTGAGAGAAGAGTAAAAATGACAAAATGTAGTTTCCATCATACGTATTTTCATTTTGGATAAGAAAAACATTCGCAAATATCCTTCTAGATAATGGAAGATTTGGAACTGATAGACTCCAAAGTGTTGTTTTAGTTATCCTTTGTTGATCACTGACATCCTCTCACTGTTGTCTTATGTTGACAAACATCGACATGTTGATCAGTCACCACACCCTCCCATGTTCCTGTCTAATGTTGAACGAACATTCGAACATTTTGTTTCTCAGAATATAAGTGTTGTATGAACCAAGAAGTTTTGATTTAACTTAAATCCCCATGATGTAAATATGGACCTTATGCTCCATGTACGTAAGGTCTAAAATTGTATCAAAACTTGGTGGTTCATACAACACTTATATTCTGAGGTGATGTTTCCCATGTTGATATCACCACATGACTCCCCACTGTTGACTAACGTTGATAAACTAACATGTTGATCAGTACACCCCCACTGTTGACTAATGTTGACGAATGTTCTCAGAACTCACTAACGCTGCCTCAGTGCTGCGCTTACTTCGCAGCATCACCAACAACACACGCACCGCCTTCCTGGAAGGACAAGGACAGGTGCGTTCTCAAGTGCCCTTCTCTAGTTTCTTCCCTCAGAAACCAGGCTGAAAATATGTTGTAGATATAAATATGTTTATTACTAAACACTGGTTTGACAATGCACAACCTGCATGAAATTTTTTATTGCAGAAATGAATCATCAAATTATGCTACTCTGATTTTTTGCAGATTCTTACAGTCTGTGAAATATTGCTAAAAAGTTATTCAAAGTTTGTATTTGAACTCTCGCCCCCTTTTAGGTCCTATCTTTTTTATTGAAGGAGTCATGCCTCCCTCTGTACTTTCAATGATGCTTTAAAAATAGTTCCTGGGTGTATAATAATGGTTTAATTATTTGTGTGCACTCAATTGGATACAGTGGTTGTACCAGCTGTTAGCAGTAGTTCAAAATTAGCCCAAGAGGGGGCAAGCACTATCATTTAAGATGTATTGTAACTTATAGCGTGTTAAAGTAAAACACCATAAAGTTTATTAACAAACATTTGCTTCATTATTATGATAAACCTTAAAGGGGTACCAAAGTGAATACTTTTTTTACATGTTCGGGCAGCTATGAATTATTCTGATATCCCTGTGTCTCAATATTTTCGTACAATCCCTAGTTATTTTACAATTAATTATTTAGTTTGAAAAGTGAGTTCAAAAGCCGTTGGTTGATTCAAGTCGGTGCGCGCCCGCAGCAGCCGCTGATAAGACAAGAATTTCCCGCGAATCATGGGAACCTCCTCCCGCCCCTTTCTTGTCGTATCACCAGCCGCTGCGGGCGCGCATTGGCTTGAATCAATCAACGGCCATAGAACTCACTTTTCAAACTAAATAATTAATTGTAAAATAACTAGGCATTGTACGAAAATATTGAGCCACAGGGATGTTAGAATAATTCTTAGCTGACCAAATTTGTAAAAAAAGTATTCACTTTGGTACCCTTTTAATATTACTCTGGTCTTTAAAAAAATGTGAAGAAAATCAGAGCAATATAATTTGGTATCCTCTATTCTTTTCTGCAGTTTTCATGTAGCCTTGTTCTTTTGTAAAAGTGCTGGGATGTTGCTCACAGCCTGGAAAAACCAGCCAGTAACAGATTGGGCTATAAATTTAGCATTTGTTGAAAATAATGAACTATCTGCCTACCATTGTTGTCTGCTATATTGAGTGCATGCAATTATGTTAAATCAGCATAGCAGATAGCTCATTGTTGCAATTATTTTTGGTATGTAGATAGCTCATTATTCCATAAATGAGACAAAATGTAGACCATAAGTTTCATTGATAGTCATTTGTATATATCTTCTAGTAGTTAGTTAAAGATACTCCAGCTATATTACGTTGTTTATATAGTAATGCTAGGAGTCCTGTATATTAACTAAAAAGGTGTAGGGGGTATATTGGCCCTCGTCCGGAATAATAAAATGTAATAATGACCTGTCTGCTATTTCAGGTGAGCGCAAAAATGAGCTTTATTTTAAAAGAATTTATAGCTCATAATTGAGCTCACCTTAAATTTAGGCTGAAATAGCAGACAGCTCATTATTGCAACAAAATCGTGGTAAGCAGACGGCTCATCATTCCAGAAGAGGAACGATATCACGGTCAGTGTCCCATTTCACATCCACTCTAACAAGTTAAGTACCATCCTTGCTATAATGGAGCTTCAAGTCAGCTGATTTTGTGGTGTTCCCACCGTCCTATTCAAACCAATAAAAAAAAATGCTTTTTTGGCACTATGAAAATTTTTTAGAGAAAAATAAGTTCTTGATTCATTATCAAAAAACCGAAAAGGTAGGAGATGGTTTCAAATTAATAGCTTTAATAGTTACTGTGAAAAAATTAAAATTTTCTAACATGGTGGCTTATGGAGAAAATTTTCCCACTAACACTTGTAGCTCTCTCTATGGTCACTGTGCATCCATTTTGACAAGGTTGTGTTTGCAGATCGTAAAGGTGCTTAGCCACGAGTTTGGACTGGCCCTGCTGCGCCTGCGCACCACCCAGTGGTGCACGGTGGTGTTCCATCGCAGCGTGTGCTTCATCCGAGGAGTGTGTCTCTCCAAGGTCCACCTCAAGAAGTTCTTCAAGGAGGGTGAGAGACGGTCAGAATGGACCTCAAAATTTGCAGAAATGAACAGAGGGTGCAAAGTTATGTTACTCTGATTTTTTAGAGACCGGAATCTTTCTAAAAAATTATTGAAAGAACAGAGAGACGTCACTTCTTTAACAAAAGGATAGGATTAAACTGGGCGTGGGTTCAAACCCGACCTCAGCAAAACTTTTCCACTATGTGCTTTCCCTGGCTTTGAACCATCGCAATTCAAAATTCAAAAATTTATTCTTCCGATTCATTTATAAAAAGCAGTAGCATCTATCCTCGCTGAGGTTTCCACGTTTCCCTAAGTCGCAGGCAAATGCCGGGATGAATTGCAAGGCCTTGGCCGCCCCCGTTCCGGAAGAGCCTGCAAAAAGGTCAAGTTAGGGTTTCGGAAAGTCCGGGGTTTCAAAGTAGTATGTTGGGTTTGATAAAAAAAAATAATAATAAATATAACTTTTTAGCCCCATCTATCCATTTCTGCAATAAAAATTTTTGAAGACAATTCTCCGTTCTGTTTCTCGTCCATAGATTTTGTTAGCTGATTTTTTGTTGTTCCCATTATCCTATCTGAACCTATGTTACATAAAAAAACAAAATATGAATAACTGTTTTACTAAAAAGAAGAATTTTGAGGAAAATTCCTTTCTCTTCAGTATAACCCAAAAATTTTAATGGATAATGAGTTTTACATTGTTATGTGTCATTTATGTCTGAGTAATCTAAATTTCATATTTTTCACCATCGAAAAATAATTACACAGTGACAACAATCCTTAAAGATTTGTGAAATTGTCAATGCCTTTGTTATTTTCTCGATCTAGCAACAATGTCCTGACTGTCCTGTTATGTCCCAGTACACCAGGTACCAATGTAAAATGTCCTGACTGTCCTGTTATGTCCCAGTACACCAGGTACCAATGTAAAATGTCCTGACTGTCCTGTTATGTCCCAGTACACCAGGTACTAATGTAAAATGTCCTAACTGTCCTGTTATGTCCCAGTACACCAGGTACCAATGTAAAATGTCCTAACTGTCCTGTTATGTCCCAGTACACCAGGTACCAATGTAAAATGTCCTAACTGTTATGTCCCAGTACACCAGGTACCAATGTAAAATGTCTTAACTGTCCTGTTATGTCCCAGTACACCAGGTACCATTGTAAAATGTCCTGTTATGTCCCAGTACACCAGGTACCAATGTAAAATGTCCTAACTGTCCTGTTATGTCCCAGGCAACCAGGTACCAATGTAAAATGTCCTGACTGTCCTGTTATGTCCCAGTACACCAGGTACCAATGTAAAATGTTCTGACTGTCCTGTTATGTCCCAGTACACCAGGTACCAATGTAAAATGTCCTAACTGTCCTGTTATGTCCCAGGTGACCAGGTGCGCATCGTGTGCACGTCCTCACACGATCAGCTCCCGGTAAAGTACGTCGCCTCCCAGATCAGCTGTGACGTTGGCGGGCGTCTCAAGAAGCGAGTGCTTCGTCTCAAGAAGTGGCGTCGCACCTGCAAGCCGAAGCCCAAGGTCGTGCGACGCACCACCAACACGTCCGTGCGCAGGCCCTCCTAGGAGACATTTGCACGACCGTGCGCAGACACTTTGTGACCTCCGTGATTTGTGAGGAACATTCCTACATGAACCATCAGTCAAATGATCATTAATGTGCTTCCCGTAACTGGATATGTTGTCCCTTTGTACAGTTTTTTTGTATTCATAGCTTCTCCCACAGAGACTGCCCATCAGATGTAATGCTGAATGTTATTTCACTTTTCGGACTTTTACCTTTGCCAGTGTTCGATGTAATCCTTCTGTGTGTAGTATGTTGCGATGGTCACTTAGTGTTCGTGCATGTCACTAACACTTGCATGTACTACACATATCACTACGTTTCGAGAGTCAACTGCTCTCTTCCTCAGGTGATCTGAGACTGAAAGTCTCATGAGAGAGTCTCATAGACTCATGAGACTCAGATCACCTGAGGAAGAGAGCGGTTGACTCTCGAAACATAGTGATATGTGTAGTACATGCAAGTGTTAGTGACGTGCACAAACACTAAGTGACCATCACAACATATTACATACAGAAAGATTACATCGAACACTGGCAAAGGTAAAAGTCCGAAAAGTGAAATTACATTCAATATGAATATCCTTTGCACGAAAAAGTTATTTACTAAGATGTAATGCTAGCGTCGCATGCCTGGCTCAGCTCCACCTCATACAAACTTGTGACTCACCAAAACTGACTCGACCCGCCCTCCTTCTTCTCTTGAGGTTAAGCTGGGCCGACAAGCACCGGATGTTACGATAGAATTACAACACAGGTGGACCTCCTCTGTAGGCGGTGCCATGAATACAGTGGGACATTTCTCTTGCAAATCACTGTACATTGCACTAGGGACCAAGCTAACCTCCCATCAAAGTACTGCCAGCCTATGAAGTAGCATAATATCAAGCAACGTTGCCACATAGTGCAGTGCCGCTATTGTTCAGCTGCAAGTGTGCCATCAAAATGGCAACGTCACACTTTTTCATTGGCTCGTGACATCCTTTTGATGAGGAACTTAGCTTGGCCTCGAGCAAAATAACAAAATAAAAACACAAAACTGCTTGTTGTAAGAACCCCTGTCTAGTGTGGACAAAATTGAACTCTCATTTTAATAGAGGATTCAAGTCAGTTGATTTATCAGTGTTCAGACCCGCTATACCAAACCCATGTAAAAAAAAAAAACATGAATTCGTTTTTTGAGTTTTTTCACTAAGAATAAGATTTTTTAGGGAAAATTCCTGTACGGAATTTTGGTCCAAACTAAAAAATACAGTACTGTAGATAATTCAAGAATTAGATTGTTTACTTGATTTATAACCGAGAAAAGTTAAAAAAACACTTGGCTTCATTTTTAAGTGCAAGATGGACTTTATTGACAACAGTTGCGCAGCGCGAGCGCACTCACTTGAAGCCTCTATTGCTTGTGCCCAGGAGGTAGATAGCAGAGTGGTTGCTAGAGGGAGCTGTCGACCAACAGGTGGCAGCACCTATCAAAGCTGTGAGCCAATCAGCAGCCAGCAAGTCAAAGACTCGCTCAATAATTCAAATGCATTTTATATCTTTATAATAATTTTGATATCCTTTTTTTTTTCCATTACCTTTTTCATTCTAGATTGACAGTCATAGTTCCCAAAGCATTCAAAATTGCTGAGAAAATAATAAAATACTTCACAGGCCTTCTGCTTGCAAATTGGTTTTGACACCTCCAGCAAATCTGCTGCCCTCTAATATTAAAAATTGAAACTAGAAATCAAAGACGCAGCGTCAGGATTTTTGTATCAATGTGTCTTTACGTTGAACTCTGTCTATATCTGTACTGTGTGCTTGTGTTTTTCATTTTGATCAGCTGTCTTATCATCTCTGATGAAATGTAACAACTGTGAGAAAAAAACGCAGAAAATGAAATATATTTTAGTTTATAAACTTTTTTTTTTCATTCAGCTAACTAATTGATTTTCCTCTTACATGTACCTCAAAACCTACGACTATGCAATTTTGTTTATTTTCTGGACAAAATTTCCTTCTAATATTATGTATTATTTAGAGAATGTGGACTTAGGAAGAGTTGATTTAACTTCCCTTTCTGTGCATTGACAGGCACAGATCAATCAATATTTTAGAAACATTAGTAAATTTCTTAATATCTGATTTTTTTTTGTTTTTTCTTGTTTTCTCAAATCTCCTGACCAACACTATAAACTCCAGCTGTTTGATAAAGGCTGCTATATGTATATTATAATAAAGATGATGGGCTCACTATCTTGAGTGCAAATCTATCAGTTTCTTAATTTCTACTTCCTTGATTTTTATTTAAAAATTTGACACTCACTGCAATAGACTCTAAAACTAACAACAATTTATTCCAAATGCCTCGTGTTTAGTATCGAGACAGTTTGGGCTATTTTTAGTCGGTCTTACCAAGAAATTCAAATGAGAGTTGTTCTGTTTATGCAGAAAAGGGGAAAGGGGTATGGAAAAAGTTGTATGATTTTTTGTAGGGATCCTCTTGCTAAATTTCCCCTTTACTTGTGGTGAATTGGATCTGGTCAGAATAAAAGCAATTTCCTATTTAACTTAGAATTTGTTCTTAATTGCCATTTTCAAAATAAAATCATTTTTGTTCTCTTTTTGCTGGGACGACTAATAAAAGCTTGGACTATCTCACTTCCCAAAAAATCTTTTGTGTATGTTCCTGTCCTCTTTTTTTAAGGGTAAGGTAACACAATTAAATAAGCTGATTTTGTAGTCCCATTTGATTAACATGTAAACCTTAGCAGACAAACAAAAATTTTGACAACAATTTGATTGACGCCATAGAAAAAATTTCAAGGCAATTATTCAAGCCAATTTTTTTAATTGATTTCTTAGTTTGGCTCTCCATGGGAAAGCCCTATATGCTGAAAAAAAAAAAAAAAATGGCTCGAATAATTGTTATATATATATATATATATATATATATATATGCAATGGCTTTTTTGTGAATTTGCTAAGGTTTCCATGTTAAAGGCCTCAAGTTAAAAATTCGACAGTCACAAAGAGTTGCTTGAGTTACAATAAACATTTGGATCATTTTTTCTGTGCGCGATACAGCTGCATGATCAGGGGCTGCAAAGTAAGGATGCAGGTCCTTGATGACGTCAAAATGACTTCACAACGAACAACCATACATACGCCGCCATGTTTTTTGACGTCATTAAGGGCCCCTGCTTCCTTACTTTGCAGCCCCCGCTCATGCAGCTGCATCTCGCACGGAAAAAATAATCCAAATGTTGATTGTCAACTCAAGCAACCAGGGTTCCGGACCGCCGGTGAAAACGGTCCGGTCGTTGATTCGTCGGTCAAAAATTTGGACCGGTCGAGTGGTCTCATCGCAGTGGTGGTCGCGTGACCGGTCGGGGCACGGCGGTCATAATGAACCGGTCATGACCGGTCGCGTCAAAATACGCTGTCATTTCGGTCAAATGGACCACGGCGGACCGTGACCGCGGTCGCATATATAATATTATCGGGACAATCGGGATTTTCGGGCATAATTATATTAAATTATATTATATACTTATAGGCTTACAGCTGCCTTCTTTTAACACAAATAATAAGTATTTCTAATTCGTTGGCGAATGTCACGTGACATTACTGACCAATCGGAATCAAGAATTCGGGATAAATTTTTCTCAATATTTCATTTGTGCTTTCGTAAACTTGTGATCCATTATCATGATGATGTGTGGTCGATCCTGAATAATTACTCATAACTCATGACATTACTTACGAACTCCGGTACATGCCCGTTCAACTTGATCGTGGGTCCAACTTAATTGATTGTTGAGATTGATCGCGACCCGGTCGTACTTCGTTCTCGTCAAGTTAGTTATACCTGAGCATTGCGAGCGAGAGTATGTCGCCAATAACCAGCAAGCAGACAGCAATTATAAATGCATGATCAGTTTTAAAGCATTAATTATGTACTTTATTATGAAATAAAAAAGAAAAAAAAAATAAGTACGAAATAAGAAAAATAATATGTATTTATAATTTAATAATATAAGTATTTTATATACTCTAACATATAAATATGTATAACATATAAAATATATTAATGATGTATAACTATATATATGAAAACCTCGATCGCAAATAAAGTGATGTTGATCCGACCGCGATCTTAATTTCAGTTCTTCAGTAAGGACTGTAAAAGCAAGGAGTACTGTTTTTTTCATGTGTAAAAGGAGCGATTTTAATATTTTTTACTTTTAAAATTTTCAAGGCCGCTAAATTTACGATCGCGGTCGGTAGTTCGAAATAGCCGTTCAATGTGTGCGGTCTTGGTCAGACCGGTCGCGGCGGTCACTATCCGGCCGGTCGCGGTCGAGCATCGACGGTCATTTATGGACCTGTCATGACCGGTCAAGCAAAATGAGCGGTTTTTTGCAGTCATGACCGGTCTGAAACGGTCCGGTCCGGAACCCTGCAAGCAACTCTCTGTGACTCTCAAATTTTTAATTTGAGGCCTGTATATGCCCTTAAAGGATGAATCTCAGTAGGTTAATTGAGATCTTAAGATCTCAATTAACCTAGCTAGCTTGCAATCGTACCGTCTGAATAAAACAAAACTTGCAGAGGGGCCGATCTTAGAACTCACCATCATGCAATAGGTGGCATACAAATTTTTAAGCGAATCTGTCTTCAGTTTTGTGAAAACTGAGGTAGCTAGCTAGCTAGAAGTTTAACATTGGCATTATTCGACGAAAACCGGAAATGGAGCTGTTGTAAGAAAACTGCAAGACTGAATTTGCTCAAACCATAAGCAATTAAGTTTAAAGAACATTCTCGATGTTTTAAAATTTATTTCATTTGATTCGTTTGCAGGGAAATATTCTTTGACTCCAGCAGTAACTGAGATTAATCAATAATCAAATGGGTCTAAAAAATCAATTGATTTGTGTTAACTTATTACCCTTAAGCAATCTCATCTGTCATTGAAATAATGTGACGAGCAATAAAATGTTCTTGAACTCAAATTCAAGTCTGTCAATTAACATGCAGGTTTGAGTTACAATAAATTGTGGAGAGAGCTTGGCCAAGTATTTTTTGCACCTAAGTGTGGCTGGATTTGAGTTCCGACTTATAATTTTTATTACAAAATATATATATAGTGACCTTAATAACGCAAAATTTATTAAGATTATCTTTCTTAAGGGTAAGGTAACGCCACCAATGTTAAAAAAAATCCCTCTCACAAAAATTCTGAAAAAAATTTAAAATGTTCTCCTCTACACCCGCTATCAGTAGCTAAAATATCAGGTATACAAATACGATCTAGTTTTTGAGTTATGAATTTTTAAAGTTGACCAATTTAACATATATGGGAGTTTCATTTCTCCATGTTAAAGTAGTCAACTTTAAAATTTTATAACTCAAAAACTAGATCGTACCTGATATTTTAGGTACTGATAGGGGGTATAGAGAACATTTTAAATTTTTTTCAGAATTTTTGTGAGAGGGATTTTTTTTAACATTGCGCATGGTGGCGTTACCTTACCCTTAATGTAATTTTGAATATTTTAATCTGCTTCTATTTTTTCTCATCAGCCATGGAATAGTGATCACTTCATTTTTGTATTCCGTGAAATTGTTTTTTTTTTTTTTTCTTTTTTAAAATACCCCACTATACTTTACCCTTAAGGTAGATAGAGATAACACGCTTACTGTTAATAATAATAATCCCTCACACAAAAATTATGAAAAAAAATTAAAATTTTCTCCTCTACACCCTCTAGCTCTCAGTAGCTAAAATATTAGGTATACAAAATAAGATCTAGTTTTTGAGTTATGAATTTTTAAAGTTGACTATATATATAGTATATATAGAATATATACTTTAACATGGAGAAATGGAACTTCCATGTTAAATTAGTCAACTTTAAAAATTCATAACTCAAAAACTAGATTGTATTTGTATACCTAATATTTTAGATACTGATATACGGGGTGTAGAGGAGAAAATTTAAAAAAAAAAATCATAATTTTTGTGTGTGGGATTTTTTGTATCATTGGTGGTGTTATCTTACCCTTAAGAGAGGCGGAATACTTCTGCATGGGGAAGTTTTGTCCTCTTTAGGATTCAATGCTCAAGAGTGTAAGGTAGAAAATATACACCATGGCACAGAAGTGCATTCTGGTAGATATAGGATGAACGTGGTGATCATCCTATTCATCCTTTAGTTGACGGATTAGACGAAGTGATCGCGTTGTCCTCAGAGGAAACTTATGTGGCAGAATTTTTCTGAGCATTCCAATTTCCTCAAATTTTGGGGGAATACGGTTAGCACGGCCGTTCATCAACCATTCTTTAATGTAAGCTTTCTGGTATAACCAAAGTCTCTTCTACTCGCACAATGGTTGTAACAATAAACCATATATATATATTGTTTATATAAATGTCTGTCGCATGAAGATTTTATCATGAGTTACGCCCCTAGCAGACAAATGTGACAAAATTTTCCACCGATATAGGCGCATGCGCGGATAAACGCGGTAAACGCTCTATTGCAATCAAATGAGGTGAGATCGAAGTTGTACTAACTTTTTCAGATCTTTAATTTATTCACAGATCGAGAGACAGAGAAAACCTCAGAAAACTCTGCATGAGAGCTGAGAGTATATATTATATTATTTATAATCTTACTGTTAGATATTCACATACGCAAAATCAAAATACGAAACTTGAGCCGATCACAATTAAATATTACAATATTAATATTATACTATTAATGATATTTTAATAATTATAATATTAATTAAAATCTATTACAATTATTAAACTATATATACTGTGTTTTACTGAGTCTTTTAATTTGACTAAAATATAATATAGATCGAGTTTCTAGAGATAGAAGTGCTATGCAATATGTCGATCAATATCATAATACACAGTATATTTTATTATATTTGCCAAACTTAATTATAAATTAAATTTCTTGTATTTTGTCAGACGTGAATCATCTTTTTTGTAATGAACAATGAGTACCATATATATGCACTAATATGCAGTATAATACCGTCGTTCGAAATAAATTATTATTAATATATTATTCAAATATACATGTCTATATATACTGCATGTGTTTTACTGAGTCTTTTAATTTGACTAAAATATAATATAGATCGAGTTTCTAGAGATAGAAGTGCTATGCAATATGTCGATCAATATCATAATACACAGTATATTTTATTATATTTGCCAAACTTAATTATAAATTAAATTTCTTGTATTTTGTCAGACGTGAATCATCTTGTAATGAACAATGAGTACCATATATATGCACTAATATGCAGTATAATACCGTCGTTCGAAATAAATTATTATTAATATATTATTCAAATATACATGTATTAGTTGACCTTAATTATTATCAATAGTAGTTTTGGACGTTTATAGACTTATATACCATTTCCATTTTACTGAATGGTTCGCGCACTCATGCAAATTCTGTTAAAGTAAACATTTTGTATATTATTTATTTCTCTTTAAAAAATCTATAATCGACCTGATATATATATATATATATATATATATATATATATATACACACACAGGATTAATTAAGAATTTCATAGCTATAGAGCTCCATATTATATATATTAACCATCAAGCAGAAGTTTTGATTCAAAAGAATCAATAAAATATTCTATTCTCCCGGAGAGGCAACATAATATAGATGAAATTGCATGTACTGATATTTTTCCAGCATATATATCATGCTATATTAGGTTATTATCAAATCAAATACCGATTTCTTTTTAACATAAAAGTCTGTTTTCTAAATTTAAATACCTTATGATAGGCATAAAACAATGCATGGGCTTATTTGTGTTATTGTAAATAAAAGTTAAAAATTAATTGTGCTAATTAAGATATAAAATATTATCGATACGTGTGGACCAACAATGTACGTTTCTGTAAGCTAGCTGCAGTGATGATACTGATTATGCTTTCGTCATTGCTATGCAGACACCAAAACGCCCAAAACGTGCATAAAATATGATACAAATCGATCGCTACCTATAAAAATATAGATTAAGGCTAGTCACAGACAGAATCGCATGATTTCGCAGCGTATGATAAAAAAATTAAGAAACTGTGCGATCAGATACGTGCGCGCACACATTTAGAACCGGTTCTAAATTTTTATCATACGAAGTCATACACAATACGAAATCATACGCGATGCTGTCTGCGAGCAGCCTAACCACCTATACCGGAGAATTCAAGCATTACAGTTTAATTGCATCTATAATAAGCTCATTATATAACCACAAATTCTCTTTAAATTAATTACTAAGAAGTTGTAGAAGTAATTAAGCGTGTCATAGTATATCCACGCGCGCTTACAACGGTCTCATCATATCTGTGATATCCCCGAGATATCAGTGATATCTCATATCATACACTGTAAGAAATATTTGTAAGTTTTTGTAAAATTTAGCGTATAATGTAACTTTATACCTTTTTTAACGTTTTCGTCATTTTTTCATTAAAAATTGCAAATTTGTTAATCAATTTGTAAAATCATTGAGCAAAAGGTTAAAATAATCCACTTATACAAAATGTTATATATTTTTTGTACAAAAATTTAATTTAAAATTTTTCCATCGGGAAATGTTTTCAAAGAATTCATAAGAAAACGTAAAATTATTGTACATGAATATAATGTTACTTTAAAAAAAGTAAAAAGCATATAAGACCTATAAAGATGCCAATTTTAGTGCTCGAATTCTTTAAATCAATAATTAAGTATATATATCTATATTTATTTATATCTATAATATATATCTAGATATTTTATATCTAATATATATATTTTGATTAGTGACTTAATTTTAGCGCGTTTTATGTATAATTTTCTGTAAGCAAAATGCAATGATTATCACTGCAGCTTGCAGAAAAACACAAAAAGTAATTGGTCCGCGAGTCGATATAAGTTTTAGAGTGCAAAAATTTTAATCTTATTTACAATAATACAATAGGCCGGTTCATCTACTCTTCTCATTTTAAGGTATTTTTATTTAGAAAACAGACATTTTTGTTTTTCGTTTTATGAAATACGTTTTTAATTTGATAATTAGAACGCGCGTACAGTGTTTTGTCGGAAAAAAAAAGTCGTCCTTATACAAATTCTATGTTGCCTCTCCAAGTGAATTAATCAAAACTGCTGCTAGGTTATGGCTCTAAAACTCTAAATATACTTTTAATTAAAATTAATTATAGTTCGGTGTGTGTTAGACCGATTGACTATAATATATTATATATTTATGAAGCGGGGGAAACAAATGTTTACTTTAACAGAATCTGTTTGCGAGCCGTTCTCAGTAACAGATTATAAATCCAACGTTCAATACTGCTATATATATATTCCATGCCATGGACGTAAGAATGATTTTTTTCTGGTAGTCTGGTAGATTAATTCCCAAACTTGACATTATTATTATAGTAATATTATATTAAACATTATAATTAAAATACGTAGATACTGAAAATTTGATCAATTATTATTTCCTTTACTTTATTGATTTGAGAAAAAATAAATAACGTGAATTTTATAATAATAATTAATGCAGTTACCAATAAAAGCCGAATTCGGGCAAAAGTAGAAAATAATAAGAAAAACTAGTTTTATAAGCATGGCATCGGGTTATAAGCAAAACCTGAAATAATGTAATATTTCGGGGTTTGCTCAATTAAAGCTCGATGCTCAAAACTATTTTAAATGCCTTTAAGTCGAAATGAGCAAACTGCCGATGAGGACTTTAATTTCGGCTTTTGCTCATTTCCATCTGAACAAAACTATTGTTCTGCGAATTGCGGTTTGACTAAAGAACCCGAAATGAGATTTTATTTCGGCTTTTGAGAAAAAATTTAAACAAAAATTGTTCTGCGCATTTCCCACAGCTAAATTTATTTAAAATATTGATACATGTTAATTTCATGTGGTACAACACATGCTTCATTCTAACTAGTATCAAGGACTGTACATAATCCTTGAAATAGTATGACATTGTATATATATATATTGTGTTTTTGTTTTTTTTACCATAATTTTTACATGGCTTATTATTTATTTAATTTATTATATTCTTTACGGTTTCTACTTTTTTTAAAGTAACGTATATCATATTAAATAATATTTCTCATCATTTATTTAGTAAAGATGTCCTGAAATTACAATCTGTGATCATGATACATTATATAAATCAGAATATATTACTCATGTATACTCGATTATTCTTGAATTATCGAAAGAAGTTTATTTTGTTTATTTTAATTTTTCTTTTTATAGCTAATTAAGCTATACTATACATATCTCTAAAGATTGAGGTTTAGGTTAAAGGAACATAACAAAATACAGTATTCAAATGTGCATAAAAAGGTGATCGTTATTTTTTTTTTTTTTTTTTGTGTAATTAACCTATTATATATAGTATAAACTGTTTTATATATATATATAGTATCAAAACCATGCAGTGCGCAAAATAATATAATTTTATTTACAGTAAAATAATTGCGAGTCAATAAAGTCATGCATCAGAGATGTCACTTTTGTTAATTGTTAATCAAGATATAAAAAATAACATTATATATATTTATGTTTATATTGATATATAATTATATAATAGTGGATGTGTGCCGCAGTGCGCTTGACCGGGTCTTTTCAGATCACCGAAGTCAGCAACGCCGAGCGTGGTATGGTTATAGTTGGATGGGTGACCATTTTCAACAAAAAACACGTTGTCCACCCAGGGGTAAATCGTTGCGCTTTTCCACAATGTGATTCCCCTGGCTTTGGACCATTGCACTTCAATCAGGCTCACTGACAAAAGCTGTAGCGTCCATCCTGACTGAGGTTTCCACGTTTCCTTCAGTCGCATATGCAGGCAAATGTCGGGATGGATTGCAAGGCCGTGGCCGCCCCCGTTCTGACAGCAATGCCTCCCCAGCATCAGTTGAAGTTTGTCATCGGCATGCATGGAACTCATCAAATATTTAATATGTGTACTGAATATAATTAATACATATACATGTATGGTGATAATATGTTCGTTGATTTGCATCTGAATGCTGGTGTTTTGCATGATATAGTTGTATCATGGTGTTTTGCAATTATAATTATTTCATATCTTTTAAATAAAATAATGTAGTTGAAAAAAATACGTTAAATTGTTGCAGTCATCAATTTTGCTGCAGAGGTTAACATAAATTATTATATATATGTATTCACAATAAGTTATATAATTGCAGGGTATCTTTGCTCAAAAATAATGAGAATTTAAAGTAGAGTGAGCGATTGCATTTTTTTTTAATATTTTATTTTCTAAAAATAGTTTAAGCTGCCCTCTATTGAGAAATGAAAACCAAAAAATTCCATCTCAAATAGTTTCACCACAAATATTCCCAAAATTGGTGTTTCGGAGGCCTTTAACGTGCAGCCTTATGGAACATAAAACCGCGTTCTACTCCAACATTTTCTGAACTATGGTACCATTTAAGAAATACTTACGTAATCTATGATGAATTCTTTAAATGGATTTTTAAATAAAAAAAAACAATTTACGGAGCCATTTTTTCAGAAAAAAATCTTTAAGTTTTTTGCGGATTAATTCCCATAATTAAGGATTTTCATGATTTTTATTCAAGAAAATGACCCCGTAATTTTTTTTTTTATTTGAAAATTCATTAAAGAATTCATCATAGATTACGTAAGTATTTTTTAAATGGTACCATAGTTCAGAAAATGTTGGAGTAAAACGCGGTTTTATGTTCCATAAGGCTGCACGTTAAAGGCCTCCGAAACACCAACTTTGGGAATTTTTTGTGGTGAAACTATTTAAGATGGAATAATTTTTTGGTTTTCATTTCTCAATATTATAGAGGGCAGCCTAAACTATTTTTAAAAAATAAAATAATTAAAAAAAAATGAACTCGCTCACTCTACTTTAAGTAATAAAGTAAAAAAATTATGGTATATATGTAACATATTTATTATATAAATAAACAATTAACGTGTACACCCCAAGTATATCGATATAAATATATATACATTATTAAGTCTGTGGCACGATATATATGTACCTCAAATTAATAATAATTTTTTGAAATACCGCGATGCGCAGAAATAGAGTTTAATAATAATTATGTTCAGATGGAAATGAGCAAAAGCCGAAATGAAAGTCTTCATTGGGTTTTGCTCATTTCTACTTGAGCGCAAAACTATAATAGTATTGAGCGAAACCCGAAATATTATATTATTTCGATTTTTATTTTGCTCATGATACCCGATGCTCGATAAACAAGAACTTAATTTTTACTAGCATATTATATTTATATACCAGTCGTTAGATGCTCAAAACTAGTTTTGGTCATTTTTTTCGGCTTCTCTGCCTCAATTTGGCTTTTGGTATAGTAATTAACATATATATATATTTGTAGAATACATTGTAATATATTTAAGTATATATTATAAATAAGCTACTATTTATATTATGCATTATATATATGTATATATGTATATATATATATATATATATATATATATATATATATATATATATATATATATATATATATATATATATATATATATATATATATATATATATATATTTAATTATTTATGATTTTAATGATTTATATATTATTTATATATAAATTTATTAATGATATATAAATAATTAAATACTATAATAGATATTGTACAATATTTTAATTTTAATTATAACATAATTATTTACACTATTAAAACATAAAATAAATATATTTCAGCAGTATATTATTCTATACGGGTCTTTCACCATACGTCACAAAAACATGACGTCACGTGAATGTAGGCAAAAAGCACCTATTTAACATGGTAGTAGCATACCAAAAACTATTTATTTTCTGCGATATGACGATTGTGATACTTTTGACAATTATTTTATTTGATAGATTGAAATGTCAAGTAAATGGAAAGAAATGCAATATTTGCCAATGATATCTGTGAAAAATACAATAAATCATTAAATAAAATGTAAATCGACTCCAAATTTCACGTCAATAATGACCATTTTACGACACTTATGCACTGATATTGACCCTAACATTCTGAAAAAAAATCAGCCAATCACCGACCATTGCTTTCCCCGCGGACTTTTGAATACGAGGGGGAAGCGGCACAACAAAGAATAATGATAAAGAAACTAGGTAAAATAAAAAAAATATATATGTTCAAGTTATGTATATTCATTTCTTACGTATAAATTATTGTTAAAAAAAATTAAAAATATGTTAAATTAGGAGCAATAAATCAAGTGATTCCAGTTCCCCCTAAGTACCTACTGATGAATGTAAACAACAACAAAGCCAAGCAAACACCGTATATTATTTCACTCGTGCCAGGCGGTCTGTGCTGCGGGAAGTTTGAGAACAGGGGAATAAGCTGTTCCACAAACGTAGCTCCTCCCTCGCTTTTGATTGGGCAAAATTTGTCACAAATGTCTGCTAGCAGTCAGACTATTTTATCATTGTTAATTAAACATATGGGACGACGTATTAGTACCTAATTTTGCCACCAGAGCAGAGCCCTGCTCAAAAATCTTGAGCATATCTTTGCAAGATCTTGACAAGATCTTGCCAAGTAAACACGAGAAGACCAAGAAAGAGGCGCAACAGGGTTGAGTGCTGGTCTGTAATATTATTATTGGATATTATCCTTCTAAAAATAATATTTTAGCCAAAAATGTGAAAAAAATTACAAAATAAGATATTTTTGGTTCAACAAGATCTTGAGCAAGATAATAATCTTATTCAAGACGTCATTTCTTACGCAAGATCACAATCTTAACAAGAAACTCACTTGCGCAAGAAAATATTCTTTGCAAGATAGAAAATCTTGCTCGTACGTGTTTTCGAATTTATCTCAAGATTATTTCTTGAGCTAGAGTTGCCGTCTTGCGCACGATGGTAATCTTGTTCAAGAAGTCATTTTTTACGCAAGAACAACATCTTGGCAAGTAATTAACTTGCTCAAGAAAAAAATCTTAAACAATTGTTATCATATTTTTCTCAAGATTATTTCTTGGAGAAGTTACCGTTTTGTTTAAAATGACAATCTTGTTCAAGAAGTCATTTCGTACTCAAGATTTATATCTTGAGCAAGTAATAGACTTGAGCAAGAAAAAATCTTAAACAATTTTTCATATTTTTCTCAAGATTATTTCTTGGACAAGTTATCATCTTGCTTAAAATGACAATCTTGTTCAAGAAGTCATTTCTTACGCAATATTTATATCTTGAGCAAGTAATAGACTTGAGCAAGTAAAAATCTTAGACAAGTTTTCATATTTTTCTCAAGATTATTTCTTGTAGAAGTTACCGTCTTGTTTAAAACGACAATCTTGTTCAAGAAGTCATTTCATAGTCAAGTTTCATATCTTGGGCAAGTAATAGACTTGAGCAAGAAAGAAATCTTACAAACTTTTTCATATTTATCTCAAGATTATTTCTTGGGCAAGTTACCGTCTTGTTTAAAATGACAATCTTGTTCAAGAAGTCATTTCGTACTCAAGATTTACATCTTGAGCAAGTAATAGACTTGAGCAAGAAAAAATCTTACACAATTTTTCATATTTTTCTAAGTATTATTTCTTGGAGAAGTTATCATCTTGATTAAAATGACAATCTTGTTCAAGAAATCTTTTCTTACGCAAGATTTAATCTTGAGCAAGAAAAAATCTTCAAGATGTTTTCATATTTATCTCAATATTATTTCTTGGACAAGTTACCATCATGTTTAAAATGACAATCTTGTTCAAAAAGTTTTTTCTTCCCCAAGATTTTTTATCTTGAGCATTGCAAGTAATAGACTTGAGCAAGAAGAAATCTTGCGCGCGTTTTCATTGCGCAAGTGGACTGCGCAAGTGGACGATGTGAAACAAATGCAATGCGCATGACCGTTTTTTTTATAACAGTTAAGATGGACGGTTGGTGAAAATTGAAGCTGGTGAAGAAACATTAAGATTTTGTGTGTTTTTGTGCTAATTAGTAGTTATTACACAGTTCCAGGTAAGCTTTAACTTATGTATAGTTGTTTTTGTTTAATATATTGTTAAGCTCACACAAAATTGTCTGTTTTTTTAATGACATTTCGATGGCTTGACCTGCTTCCTGCTTGCTGAGCGGCTTGCAAACATGGCCGGGATGTGATGGATTCTGATCAAGGATTCGACAACCATACCAGATCGACAAAACTTGGCTGTTGTGTGCATAAATCAATGGCATAGCAGTATTTGGTTTGTATAAAGTTGATAAAGGTATGTATACTAGTACTGCAATGTATGCATACTGTGTATGCATATTATATAATATGCATGCATTTAAGTTAATGCAATAAATTGTGGTTGTATATGTATTAAATTAACATCGTTGTACTGTAGTGAAGTGTTTAAATTTGTTTTACAGTACAAAAATTGTTAATCATGCATTTAAATATATACTGTATATAATATGCATCCCTGCTCAAAATTCTTGAGCAAGATCTTGGGTAAGATTTGCACAATACCTTTTGCAATTGTCTTGAGCAAGATCTTGCATGTCTAATTTTATCGAATATCCTTTAAATATGTCTTTGATCCCCAGGTTCCGCAGGCCTAGCCGTTGCGTACGTGCATGGATAGAGTGAGAGGATTCATTGTGCGCTGAGCGGAGAGATGAAGCAGGATGATGAATATCCACAGAAAGGAAACCAGCAAGACAACTGCCGAACTTATAACGAAAACTATTATGTACTATGCATACCAGAAAAAAACTAATTAAACTCTTTATTTTTTTTCAGATGATGGATAAATGTATGTGACGACTGTGAGGTTTCTACTAGGTACCACATCTTGCAACCAAATCTTGAAAATCTTGTCAAGATCTTGCATTTACTTACACAAATTTTTTCAAGTACAAATCAGTTGCAAGTCTTGTGAAAGATCTTGAGCCCCAATAATGTTACCAGGATCTTGCACAAGAAAATATCTTGCCAAGATCTTGCACAAGATCTTGCCAAGATCTTACCAAGATCTTGCGCAAGATCTTGCTAAGATCTTGGCAAGATCTTGATAAGATTATTTGGGCTCAAGATCTTGGGCAAAATTTGCGCAAGTCTTGAAGAAGTTTTGACCCAGATCTTGTGCAAGTCTTGGACAAGTTTTGAGTTTTGACCAAGATCTTGAGCAATAATCTTACCAAGATCTTCCACAAGAAAATATCTTGCCAAGATCTTGCACAAGATCTTGTCAAGATCTTGCCAAGATCTTGCACAAGATCTTGTCAAGATCTTGCCAAGATCTTGCCAAGATCTTGGCAAGATTATTGCTCAAGATCTTGGTCAAAACTTGTTCAAGACTTGTACAAGATCTTGTTCAAGAATTTTCAGCAGGGAGAGAATGTAATGATATTGTTGGCGCTAGGCAACCATTTCAACTTTATATAATTAACGGTCATTTTCCAAAAGTTAACTTGTAAATCAACAACCGTCCCATGTTTTTCCTTTCACGCGACAGACAATACACAACAATATTTTGTTTACTAACAACGAGCAGAGGACTTTGGATATATAACCAACCTCATCCCCAGTAGCACATTGGTGGAGACATGGTTGCAAATTAGTTGCCAACCGTTGCTTTAGAGACGCTCCACCAATTGGCAACGATTTGGCAACCAATATTTTTTTCCAAAATTGCTCTTAAAATGTAATTTGAATACCTAAATGGTATTTTTCACTACTTTTTTTTACAATTTATTAAGAACAAGGATATTTTATGACAACGTTGCGTGGTGGTTACATACGCAACGTTGTTGCAACCATTTCATGAAACCGTTGCATTATTGTTGCACGCTGCAACAAATTGGCAACGAATCACCCAAAAACGTCTCCTTAGCCACCATTGTGGCATAATATGGAGAATTAAGTACCCAGCGCATCACGTACCAGCATGCTACATTGCATTTGAATTTATGAAATTAATATTTCATTGATTTTAACCTAATATTTGAGGTAATTAATGAGAAGATTTAATTGAAAGCATATTAAAACATTTCTTTCGAAAAAAAAAAGGGTCGACCCCTAAAAGGGTCAATATAAAATTTAAGTCAGAAATGCATGTTAAAATTAATAATTTAAAAAAAATATTAAAAAATTGAAATTTCTATTAACTCTCAGAAATTAGGGGTCCACCCCTAAAGGGTCATTATAATGGTTACATCATCAAATACACACAGTGATCCATAAAACTGTAGTCCTCGTAGTTTTTGCCAGAATTTATTTAAAAATTTGTGTTAAATTGAAAAATATCAAGGGTCGACCCCTGAAAGGGTGATATTAATAGAAATTAAAAATAATGTCAGCATGCAAAGCATACTAAATTTTTTGAAATGAAAAAAAAAGTTAAAAAATAATTAAATATACTATCATATTTTAGGGGTCGACCCTTAAGGGGTCATTATGATTATTTCCTCAAAAATACTTAATGCTAAACCTGTAGTCATCATGGTTTTTGTCACATTTAATAAAATATATTTTTGTATTCTTATAAAAATTACCCTTGCTAGACCCCAAGGGTCGACCCTTAAAATGTGTGAATTAAAGCTCTATAAATAATTAAGGACATAACTAATTTCAATTTTGCATTTTTTCCAAAAAAAAAAGTTTTAGGGGTCTTTTGACCCTTAAGGGTCAAAGGGTCGCAAATTTAAGGGTCACCAATAGAACCGCCATCAAATTTTACCCTAGGGTCGAAATTTGTATGACATTACATTGAAATGCACCCTGGTCATTTTCCCATAACTTTTATTGATTTTATATACCTCAATAATCTTCAATTTATCAAGAAAGACGAAGCGGTGTAATGGTAAGTATATGATCAACAGTGATTACCGAAGTTCAGCAACGCAGGTTAAGGTAAGTAGTTAGATGGGTGACCGCTTCTAGTTATTTTTTGACCATAAAACAAATTGGTTGCCAAACCGTTGCCCGCCTCCACGTTGCCTCAGGTTCTCCGAATGGGACATCCGCCACGTGGCAGCCACGTTGCCTGGCAACCAATTGGCAACCATTGTGCAACGTGGCTACCACGTGGCAGCCACGTTGCTGTGCTACTGGGGATGCAGCATCCCTCAACTGCATGGAATTATCTATCTGTCTGTCAATATTAAGGTCAAACAAAAAAGCTATCTGCTAGAATATTATAGTACATATGGAATTATGAACTTCAAGTATTAATTATAACCATTTTAAAGCTCATTATTGCACTCACCTCATATAGATTTGATTGTGTCATGCTAGGCAGATCATATTCTGGGCAGGGCAAGAAAGTGTACCCCTTAAGGGTAAAGATAACACGGAACAGCTGATTTTGTAGTCCCATTTGATGAACATGTAAAAACCTTAGCTGCAAACTCATATAATTCTGATTTTTTTTTTTTTTTAACAGACACTAGTCCTTATAGCACCAAGAAGTTTCAGAAAAATTTCAAAACAAGAGTACGAGAATGTATTTTTAAATTAATTTTTTAGTTCAGCTCCCTCTATGGAAAAGCACTACACTGAAAAGCTTAATTTTAAAAAAAAAATCTGCACGTCCAATTGTTTTGAATTTTTTTTCTGCAATTTCTTGGTGCTAATTAAAGGACTCTGTCTCTAAAAAAATTCAGAATTATTATGAGGTTGCTAAGATTTACATCATGTTAATCAAATAGGACTACGTTGATCAGCTGATCCGTGTTATCTTACCCTTGACCAGCCCCTCTACAGTCCACTGCCGCTTATTTTTAATATTATCATTTACACTGCTAAATATATTATATAATTTACTTAAGTGCCTTCTTTTGTGCAACCATAATTATACTATAGAGAAATATTTTAGAGAGAATTAACAAAATAATTTGTCTGAAAAAACATGTTCGTAATTTGAAAGTAAATTTATTTGATCGGAATATTTTAATTTTTATGTAAATGATTATCATCATTAATAAATACTTCTAATATTATTAAGTCCTTTAAATTTAAGTAACTTCCATACCTCAGTGTCAAAATAGTGAAAATAGCCATTACATTTTTTACTGACAATCCTCAATTTGTAACGGCATTGCATCTTTTGTTATTGCAATTTGTCTAAAAGATTTGTAAATTCCGAAGGTACTGCAGAGCTAGAGGATATTTTGACATTAGTTTATTTTATCAAATTAGCAGCCAGCTGGGATATTAAATAAATAAAAAAGTAAAACAAAATGTTTTGTGTGAAAATTTATTTATAAAACCTCAAAAAGAGTACAAAAAGATGAAATAAGATGATGAATATAAATAACAGAAAGTGATACTAAAAATTAAAAAGTGAACAAAAAGATGGATTAAAAAAAAAAAAAAAAAAGTTTTTTTCCCTGTCCTGCCTAAAATTTACAGTAGTAAAAAACAAAAAAAAAAATGCAAATACTGTATGTAAAATTACTTGAACCCCCCAATAATTGAATATCACATGTACAAATTACAACACGTGAAGGTACTTATTGTAATTTGTATTTTGCACATTCTGCCACGGAAATGTGTTGTGATTTTACTGCAAATTTTAGGTTTTTGGGTGCTTTCAATTAAACTATCACTAATAGGGGCTTCAAGTGTTCCCTAACGGAAAATTTGATCCATTAAGGGTAAGGTAACGCCACCAATGTTAAAAAAAATCCCTCTCACAAAAATTCTGAAAAAAATTTAAAATGTTCTCCTCTATACCCCCTATCAGTACCTAAAATATCAGGTATACAAATACGATCTAGTTTTTGAGTTATAAATTTTTAAAGTTGACTACTTTAACATGGAGAAATGAAACTCCCATGTTAAATTGGTCAACTTTAAAAATTCATAACTCAAAAACTAGATCGTATTTGTATACCTGATATTTTAGCTACTGATAGGGGGTGTAGAGGAGAACATTTTAAATTTTTTTCAGAATTTTTGTGAGAGGGATTTTTTTTAACATTGGTGGCGTTACCTTACCCTTAAGTATGTTATATAATTTTTTGTCTTAATTTATTGAACATGAAAACATTTCTTAGCTGCAAACGTGAACACGATTTGAAAAACTCTCTACGTTCAAAAGAAGCCACAACATTCCTTGGCTCATTTTTTAAACGTCAACCATTCAGGACTTTTTTGAGAACTCTAAGATGGGTGGTAACATTTTTTTTTTTTTTTTTTTTGGTGCATTAATAAGTTTAAAATTAGTTATAAATTCATAAGAATATATAAGTTTAAGTTTTTCTCTCCTTATATACTGAGATTAAGATTATGAAATTTAAAAAAATTACCCTGCCAAGAAGTAAAATAGTATAATTTCAATTTCTTTGTGCCCATGCAAGTGGTGGTAGTTTTTTAATTGCTCATTCACTACACAGGCGTGGTTTGAAGGGGGAGAGACCCTAAAAGTTTTAAAATACATTCAAGGTGTTACCACCCCCCAACCACCACCCCTTCCTCCCACCAAAATTTTAAAAGACGGGAACGGCTTCAACTTTTAAATTTAATGGTTGATGCATTAAAATTTATGTCTGCACCAAAAGAAACGCCACCCCATAATTTTGGATGTTGAAAGTTAAGATGTTCAAAAAAGTGCATCTATGACGTATTTCGTGCTAAAAGGGAAGCAGCCAATCGCAGCGCCTCTCTGGAAACCCCTCGGAACCTTTTTTCCTTAACTTTCAACAGCCAGAAAGAGAGGGGAGGTGACGGAGTTTTTTTTTTGGGTGCAGATTTTTCTCTGTTAAACAATTTTATAAAAATATAAAAGTTATAGCTGTTCCCCTCCTTTATCATTGTAAGATAAGCCCCTCCCCCCCCCCCCCCCCCCCCCCCGGCCTCTTGCTCCCAGAGCCATTGAGCTTTGGCTTTTCCCCACCAGCTGTCTTTGTGCTGTTGTTGGATAGTTGGATAGTTGCATGTAGAAGGTCCTTATTAATGCATTTTTTTTTTTTTTTTTTCCCCCAATTCTGCATCGAATATTTAATATTTTTTTCAAGTTGTGATAGTTAAAAAAATAAAATTATGTAAGAATAAAAATAGTGCACATGAATGGAAAGTTTGAATGTTTTCTAGTTACCCCCTACTGCTTTCATGGTGAAAACCAAACATTTTGAAAAGTGAGCTGACTTGAAGCCTCTATTTTGAAGAACAATTTACAGCCACAAGATGGAGAGGGAAGTTTCAGACACTCAAAATTCAAATTCAAAATTCAAAATTCAAAATTCAAATTTTTTTTATTAATCCATTCTCTCCTACAATCAAAACATCACAGTACGATGTGATGTGAAACATCACGATACTCTACGACTATCGACGTCCAAGCTGCACATTCGGCGGCCACGAAAGTCTACCGTCGACGAAGCAAGCCGGCAGGAACACAAAGCACCCTGCGGAGGGAGCAGCTGCTGAAAAAATAAATCTTCTCTCACTTTCTTGGACGAGTAACTTGTTGTGTTGGGGTTCACAGTTAAGGGTAAGATAAGCTTGTTGTAGTCCCATTTGATTAACATGTAAACCTTAGCAACCTCATAATAATTCTGAATTTTTTTTTTGAAAGACAGTTCTTAGCACCAAAAAAATGTGGAAAAAATTTCAAAACAATTGGACGATCCAATTTTTTTAAATTAATTTTTTAAATTTTCAGCATAGGGCTTTACCATGGAGACTTTTTGGTGCTAAGAACAGTCACTCAAAAAAAAAATCAGAATTATTATAAGGTTGCTATACATGTTAATCAAATGGGACTACAACGATCAATGTTTCGCGTTATCTTACCCTTAAGGAAAAGCAGTGTACTAGACGTTAAAGGGACAACGTACAATAATCTTCTTGTTGCATAAGATAAGAAGTTTTCTATTGACATAACAAAATTAAAAAGAAATTATATTCTGGTTTTGAACAGTACTAATAATTTAGATTAATTAAATAAATGTGTCAGGCACCTAATTTCCTAGGTCCTTTGACTTCTATGTCATAACAAGTTGTTACAAGTGCAGTTCAATTTCAATTCATATTTGGACATACCAGAGACCCTATAGAGACCTCCGTGACATATGGCCAGGGATTTGATCAGAGTTTCGCTGTTTCTGAGAATGGCGGCGCTGCTAAATGTTCGGCACAGCCCGGTTCTTGCTGGCTGAAATTGCCCACGCAGCCAGCGAGAACCGTGCCATGCCGCTGCGATTCAGTGGTGCCGCCACTCTCAGTAACAGCAAAGCTCTGATCAAATCCCTGGCCATATGTCACGGAGGTCTCTGCAGGGTCTCTGTAATCATACTAACCAAAGTCTTCTGATAAAAAACACTTTATAAACAAGTTTATAACAAAATATTGTTGGTAATGTCTGTCCTATGAGTGATAAACATGGGACAGTTGTTGATTTACATGTTAACTTATAATGGAAAATGACAGTTAATTTTAAAATTTGTTGTGTCTACTAGCGCCAACAATGTCATTACGTTCTGTGCTCTGGTGGCAAAATCAGGTAATAAAAATTCAAAAAATTCAAAATTCTTTTATGAATTCCATTAGTTCCTACAATCATGTATTGTATGTTATACATCGTCCCACGTTTAAAAATGAAAAAGGCTTCATGTGACAGACATTATAAACAATGGTTTGTTACAACCATTGTAAGTAGAGGACTTTGAGACTAACAATTTTATTTGAAAGAACAAGGTACATAGTTACCTGAGATCCCTGATGTTGTAGCTTGGAGTTCATCGTCACTCATCACGCTGCAACCTGGAAGAACAGAAAGCTGTGAGAAATACGTTGATGGTCCAAACGGTTCACATGTCTACCACTTATCCATACAAATCAAGTATAATTTAAAAATTGTATTTTTTAAACTCTTAGATCTGAGAAAGATTAAACATAATTCAACAGTTGCTAACTGCTGACATGTTTTTCAAAAGTTTCACACAGATTTGGGTAAGATGGTTTGAAAAAGATTTTTTTTTGTTTTATAAAATCTGGGTTAATGGAGTATCAAACTTAAAATTTTTTAGTGCATTAAGGGTAAGGTAACGCCACCAATGTTAAAAAAAAAATCCTCACACAAAAATTCTGAAAAAAAAAATTAAAATGTTCTCCTCTACACCCCCTATTAGTAGCTAAAATATCAGGTATACAAATTCGATCTAGTTTTTGAGTTATGAATTTTTAAAGTTGACTACTTTAACTCAAAAACTAGATCGAATTTGTATACCTGATATTTTAGCTACTGATAGGGGGTGTAGAGGAGAACATTTTAAATTTTTTTCAGAATTTTTGTGTGAGGGACTTTTCTTAAAGGGGTACCAAAGTGAATACTTTTTTACATATTCGGGCAGCTAAGAATTATTCCAACATCCCTGTGGCTCAATGTTTTCGTACAATGCCTAGTTATTTTACAATTAATTATTTAGTTTGAAAAGTGAGTTCTATGGTCGTTGATTGATTCAAGCCGATGCGCTCCCGCAGCGGCCGGTGATACGACAAGAAAGGGGCGGGAGGAGGTTCCCGTGATTCGCGGGAAATTCTCGTCACATCAGCGGCTGCTGCGGGCGCGCACCGACTTGAATCAACCAACGGTTTTTAAACTCACTTTTCAAACTAAATAATTAATTTTAAAATAACTAGGCATCGTACGAAAATATTGAGCCACAGGGATATCAGAATAATTCTTAGCTGCCCGAATATGTAAAAAAAGTATTCACTTTGGTACCCCTTTAACATTGGTGGCGTTACCTATCCTTAATGGATGCCATTCTGATTTTTTATTTTTTTTTTTTTTCAGATTTTTTAGAGTCCGGAATCTATTTACAAAAACAAATATTGGAAACCAAGAGAGAGTGATGCCTCTCTTAATAAAATTATAGGACCTAAAAGAGGCGTGTGTTCAAACCCAACTTCGGCAAAACTTTTTAGCAATACTTCCCGGGCTCTAAAAAATCTGAAAAAAATCAGAGTGGCATGACTTTAGACCCTCTATCCATTGTTGGAACAAAAAAATTTGAGGTCTACTGCCTGATTTGATAATTTGATTATCTTTCTCATGAATCAATTTGTGCTAACTGACAAGAAAATTTATGGCTGAAAGATGCTTATTTTTAATTATCATTTATACAGTAATATTTTTAGCTTTATTCTTCATTATCAATGCAGTACTAGCTCATTATTACCTTAATCATTACACAAGACTACAATAGAGTATATAATTATATATTATTATGTGGGTGTGTCAAACAAAGCATAGGAGTAAGTTGAATGGAGTCGGTATGAATTTCTCAAGGAATATGTGTGGCAAAACTAGGATGGATAGAGTGAGAAACACATGGGTGATAAATGAGTGTGGAGTGAAAGATAGGCATAATTTACAAGTATGAATGTAGTACGCTACGTTGGTTTGGACATGTTGAGAGAATGGGTGATGAACGAATTGCAAAACAGGTGTTTAAAGGTAGTGTACAGTTTTAAAAGTTAAAAATTGGAATACATGAGTTAGAATCTAACCTATTTATTCCAATTTTTTACTTTAAGAACTGTTCAAGGAATGAAAGGATTAGGTAGACCTAAAAAGGTTTGGTTGGATGTGCAGAATGTTTGAAGAACAGAAGTGTTAAAAGTATGCAGTGTAATAGAGAGTGCAGAAGGCAAAAGAGTGTTATGAGTATTTCTGATGCAAGTGGAGTATGCAAGAATCGAGTCCTGTGGAGGGCAATTTGTAGACGGACGAGGTAATAATGCTGCTGGCTTACCCCGTAAAGGCATCATATTATGTACTGTATGTATTTATAATACCCTTGACACCATTTTACCCTTTCGGGTGTGGCCAGGCCGATATTTAGCCTTGTCAGTAAGAGTTATCTTGCGACCATGCTGAGGCTTACCAGGCTCCCAGAACCCTTTCCTGCACTCTTCTGGGCTCCTACTACCAGATCTGTGCAGCCTGCAGTGGCAGTGCAAGACTGCAGGGCAGCGGAGTATAGACAGCCGTAAGCTGCCTTCCTCCTACCAACTCCATAATCTAGTAATCAGTCACACCCATCTCAAGTCAGCCGGGTTCGGGATGTATATATATTTTATCATTTGATTTTTGTGAAGACATATTCCAATGTATTTTACTAATTGTAAATCCCCTTTTTTAACAATTGGATCTAACCTGCTCTGTAGTGTAGTCGTTAGTATCGTTAGTATCCCTGGCTCTGCTCCGAGAGGTCCCCAGTTCGATTCCTGAACATGGCAGACTTTTCGTGACTTGGGATGGGTGTGACTGATTAAAAGATTATGGAGTTGGTAGGAGGAAGGCAGCTTACGGCTGTTTATATTCTGCTGCCCTGCAGTATTGCACTGCCACTGCAGGCTGCACAGATCTGGTAGTAGTAGTAGCCCAGAAGAGTGCAGGAAAGGGTTCTGGGAGCCTGGTAGGCTCCAGCATGGTCGAAAAATAGCTCTTACTGACAAGGCTAAATATCGACCTAGCCATACCCGAAAGGGCAAAATGGTGTCAAGGGTATGTATTAAGGGATCTAAGATCCGGATCTCATTAAAAATACCACTGGTTCCACTCCCTGATTAAATTGATCAATGAGAAGAACATACCTGGGTGCATGCTGGCCTGGCTGCTGATGTCAATTCTGCGTAGCCCAGGGTCAACGCTGATGATTGAAAAGTTGACCTGAGCCGTCACTACCGTTGGTGCGACCTGCTCGATGTTTTCAACAGGCTGGTCGGTGGCTTTCTCCTCCACTGTAACAGTAACATTAACTGTTGAAGGACTACGCTATGGTAATGAGGAATTTGCATGCCATTTTTTTTACTAGTTCAGTCGAAAGAGGTTGTTCAAAAATACACTTCTGAATTTTATGTGATTTTTTCTAGTAAAGCATCTTGCCTAAAACGGAGCTTTAAAAAGTCGCGTGACCTGTCGAAAGAGGTTTTGAAAAATACACTCCTAAATTTTGCGATTTTCTTTTTTTTTCTTTTTTTTTTTTTCTTTTTTCGAGTAAAGCATCATACCATAAACGGAGCTTTAAAAAGTCACGTGACCTGGAGGCATCGCCAATGACGTCACATTGCTATGGAAACAAATAATAATAAACAATATAAACCTTGGTTAATTACTGCTTGTTTATTATTTATTTCCAAAGCAACGTGATGTCATAGGTGATGCCTTCAAGTCACGTGACTTTTTAAGTCTCCATTTATGGTATGATGGTTTACTAGAAAAAATCACAAAATTTAGGAACGTATTTTTCAACAACCTCTTTCGACTGAACTAGAAAAAAATGGCATGCAAATTCCTCATTGTTATGCTATGTTCCAATGACCTAAACTAATTGAGATACCCGATAAAAACAGTGAAATTTGAACACTCCCAGCTTAATGAGAAACAAAATATGTAGTTAACTGGTAGGTAGTAGTTCACAGCTTAAGGGTAAGGTAAAATCCCCAACATTAAAAAAAAATCCATATATGAAAATTGTGAAAAAAATTTAAAATGTTCTCCTTTACACCCACTATCAGTAGCTAAAATATCAGGTACACAAATTTGAGCTAGATTTTGAGATATGAATTTTTAAAGTTGACTACATAATTTAACATGGATAAATGAAACTTCCATGTAAGTCTACTTTAAAAATTAATAACTCAAAAACTAGCTCGAAGTTGTATATCTGATATTTTAGCTAATGATAGGGGATGTAGAGGAGAACAATTTAAATTCATTTCATAATTTTCATGTGTGTGATTTTTTTTTTTTTTAACATTGGGCGTATTACCTTACCCTTAACACGGTGATATTATGAAGAGTAAATCGTCCTCTTCATCCAGAAAAATGAGCTATCTGCTTACCACAATTTCATTTCAATAATGAGCTATCTGCTATTTCAGGTGAGCGCAATTATGAGCTGCATATTGGTATAAAATAAAGGTCATAATCGTGCTCACCTGAAATAGCAGATAGCTCATTATTGCAATGAAATTGTGGTAGGCAGTTAGTTCATTTGCATATTGGTATAAAATAAAGGTCATAATCGTGCTCACCTGAAATAGCAGATAGCTCATTATTGCAATGAAATTGTGGTAGGCAGTTAGTTCATTGTTGCGGAAGAGGGACGATATAATGATATTCTTACAAAACAAATGTATTAAGAACAGTTAATTGAATGAAGTCCTTCTACAAGTCCCTAATGCTGGTGATACGCCCTTCTCGTTGTGGATTTGTCACTGACAATGCCATTTTATGTGCGCAAAATTATGTAGATTTATGGGTAATAAATTCAGTAAAAAATTTAAATTTTGCATGTATTTTTCAGTTTGGATCAAAGTTCCATAAAGGAATTTTACCTAAAAAATCTCCTTCTTAGTGAAAAAATTAATTCAAATTTCATTTTAACATAAGTTTGAATAAGACGGTGGAAAAATCAGCTGACTTGAAGCCTCCATCTAGGGTAGGTAGAAGGATGGGTATTCGCTAGCAGGAAACAGAACCCTGACCTACGACAATCCTGATGCCGCACCACCAAAAGTTCCATTCAATTGCTATTTTAAAAATTTATTAAAAATTCAATTAATATTGCATCAAACGCTTTGATATAATCAGCAAAGAGATTTTAACATTTTTTCTTTCGTTAATTGCAAATGGATTTCAATGAATTGTTCACAAATTTGAATTATATCCGTTTATAAAATATCTTGCAAATACCGCCCATATTTAAACAATGAAAGCAAGCAACCAATCGTAGTGCAGAATAAATCAAGAACAAAATGTTTTTTTTTTTACACTTTTTGCAGTAAAATACTAAGCATTTCACACATAATAATTGAACAAAAATTATTATTATGTATGCAATTTTTTTCAGCTCAATAGGTATTTCAAAATTTGTTATTAATATTTAGACATAATCCGACTTCGTAAGTTTCTGATGCCTCAAAACAGCTGATACTGTGGAACTCCATTGTAGCGAGTACCCATTCTTCTACCACCCTACCTCCATCTTGCTAGCATCTTACCTCCTGACATCTGGGAGTCCGGCTGACTTCCCAAGATCATTTCGGAGTCGCTGCCTTGCGACGAGCCACCGTCAGAAACTGCGGAAAAGAAGGGCTCTTTTGAAACACAACAGTGTTATGCCAACAACCTGAATGGAAGTTTTATTGCAAGGATGAAGGACCTAGAGTTTTCAGCTTTTTTTTTTTTTTTTTTTTTTTTACCTTAAGGGTAAAGTAACACACCCAATGTTAAAAAAAATCCCTCAAATGAAAATTATGAAAAAAATTAAAATGTTCTCCTCTATATTCTCTATCAGTAGCTAAAATATCAGGTATACAAATTAGAGCTGGTTTTAGAAAATTCATAACACAAAAACTAACTCAAATTTGTATACCTGATATTTTAGCTACTGATAGGGGATGTAGAGGAGAACATTTTATTTTATTTTTTTTTATAATTATGAAGGATTTTTTTTTTAACATTGGGCGTGTTACCTTATCCTTAAAATCATGCTGCAAAACGTTGTGACGTCATAGTCATGCAAATATTTAACACGCAAGCATAGGGAAAGACGTTGCATGACTATGACATCACAGCATCTTTCCTCTCGATTTTGAGGGTGTTAGAGGGTTCAAAATATCTGGTTGGTTGGAAAGTTAGTGATCGATAGCAGAACTTGTTTTTCAAATTTGTTCACAGTGCTCCCTGGGGCTTTTAACACCCAGTCTGCACGCCAGACAATAAGGTACCGTTTCTCAGTGGGGCACGTATGTTGTTTGCACAACATTCCCCACCAGGGCAGAGTATAGACAGCTGTAAGCTGCCTTCCTCCTACCAATTCTTTCATCTAGTAGCCAGTCACACCCACCCTAAGTCACGAAAAATCTGCCGTGTTTGGGATTTGAACCGGGGACCTCTCGGACGAGAGCAAAGTGTACTAACCACTACACCAAAGAGCTGGTTGTACAAAATCTGAAGAAATTTTACAAAAAAAACTAGGTTCTCTATCAAAATTTGCAATAAAAAAATGAAGGCTCAGAGACAAAAGCTTAATCTGAATCACAAATAAAATCATTTAAACTACACTTTTATATATTTAGTGGTGAACACAGGCAACGCTGACCCGGCCTTTGAGGCAGTTCCTCAAGAGAATGATTGTCTCTGTGGGTCAGCCGCTAAATTAATCCCAAAGTCTGGTCGGCAGGGTAAGCCGTTAATAGCAACATGTCCTTGGTACGTGGGGTCTAGTAAACCTCAGTTCATAAAATAACATCTTACATCACATCATAGAACAACAGCTTATCAACAAGGACTCTTATACAGTGCCATTAAATTTTTTAATCAAATTCCTATGTAACAACATAAAAAGTGAAAATAATTTGGCCATGTTTAAGGGTAAGATAACGCCACCAATGTTAAAAAAAAAATCCCTCACACGAAAATTATGAAAAAAAAAAAAAAATTAAAATGTTCTCCTTTACATCCCCTATCAGTAGCTAAAATATCAGGTGTACAAATATGATCTAGTTTTTGAGTTATTAATTTTTAAAGTTGACTAATTTAACATGGAAGTTTCATTTCTCTATGTTAAAGGACGTACTGTATTTGTGGGTTTAACAACGTATTTTATATTTAAAATAATCGTAAAACTGAAAAATTATAGTGGAATTAAAATATTGATAAGTTTTTCGTAGCCTAGGAAAAAAATTGTTTATTTGTTATCTATATCAAAATAGTTAACAAACAAATGTGGCAACTGCGCATTGTAGTGGACGGGTATAGCAGTTGTGCGCCCACTCTGTTATCTAATACATACAACAGGGTTGCCACATACACATTAGTTAACAAGTTAACAATTTTTTTTTTCTAGACTACGAAAAACCTATCAATATTTTAACTCCTCCTATAATTATGCAGTTTTACAATTAGTTTAAAAAGAAAATACGTTGTTAAACCCACGCATACGTCCTTTAAAGTACTGTACTTGACTTTAAAAATTCATAACTCAAAAACTAGATCGTATTTGTATGCCTGATATTTTAGCTACTGATAGGGGGTGTAGAGGAGAACATTTTAAATTTTTTTCATAATTTTTGTGTGAGGGATTTTTTTTTTAACATTGGTGGCGTTATCTTACCCTTAAAGAAGTAAATGAAAGTGTATTTTCTTCAAAAAAAGATCTACAAAATAGACGATTTTTTAAAAGACTAAAATGCATTGAGCCACCAATTATGTATGTATTATTGACTCGTCTTTAATGGAAGATTAATAAATCTCTTATCTCTTACTAAAATGCAGAGAAAATTGCATTGGACATAGACAACCGAGGTAATAATGCTGTTGGCTTACCCCGCAAGGGCGTCATGTTATGAATGTTATTTTATTTATTTTTTTTTTTTTAGTTTTTTAACTGATCACTAGTACAGGGTACTGGCCACAATTAAGTGACTGAATTTAACCTCTTGGCTCTTCGTGAACCCTACTCTTGTGGGCCTCTTCCAAACCGTACGGCTATGGCGAAAGTAATCCATCCCAGCAGTCGCTTGGTTGTGACTGAGGTCACCATAGAAACCTAAGTCAGGATGGTTGGCAATTGAAGGAGGATTCCTTCAATCACCTCCCGGATGCAAGAGTGGGTGTTCTTTAGCAACCGCCACTTATGAAAAGTTTGGCGGTGGCTGGGATCGAACTCACGACCATCCGATTACGAATCAGAGGTGCATACCACTGCGTCAAGTGCCCGATAAATGTTAATTGAAGACCCCCTTGCGGTACATACCTCCCGACATAGGAGACTCAGGCTGAGACCCCAGGCTCATTTCAGACGTGTCGCTACTTTGCGACAAACTTCTGGCGACGAAAGCCATGTCTTCGCTCGAGATGTGAGGATGTTATGTGTGGTTCTAAGACTGAGGAATCTGGAAAAAGAAAATATATTTTAGAAACAAAGTGACATATTTAGGTAAAAGTATTAATGATTGACCTCAGTTACTAAGCGAGTCAAAGAAAATTTATGTGAAGCAGAACCAAATGAAATTAATTTTAATATTACAAGAATGATTTAAAACTTATTCGCTTATGGTTTGAGCAGGGAGCTGTTTCCTCACAATAGCTCCATATCCGGTTTCTGTCCATAAGGCTAACGTTAAACTTCTAGCTCAGTTTTCTCAAAACTGATAAGGCCGATCCACTTCAAAATTTACACGCCAACTATTGATGGTGAGTTCCAAGTTCTCTGCAAGTTTAATTTAAGGGGACCGATTCTGAGATCTCAATCAACTGAGGTCAATCTTTAATTTAATTTACCCATCAATTCACGGTTTACTATTCACCAATATTAGGGTAAGTATAGCAGCTAGAGGAAAGTGAACATGCAATATAAATATGTGAAAAGGTGCACAAAGAAAAGTAGAAACTATTACTTTTCATGTCTGTTGATTACATCCATTGTTACATGTATATTCAGATTTAAAATTGCATTGTCTTCTACCATGTACCATACATAAACAGGGAAGCTAGAGAAATGACAAGGATAAGAACCAAGATTATACTCTACATAAGGTTGGACCGTTGGACACTCCGCCATCTTGGCGCAGTTTTTGTTAGGGCCTGTGAAGTCACGACCAATCACCGACTGCCACGAAATAGGCAAGAAATTGACAGTTTTCTTGGTTCAAGTTTTACCTGTGCAAACTGGCCGAAAATGTGGAACTCAGTGTCCAAACTTATGTAGAGTAATCTAGGATAAGACGCATATATGTACAAGGCTCAGCCAATAAGAGGACGTAATTCTTGTCACGTGACAACAATCGTGCCCAGTGATTGGATAAAAAATGGGATTTGAAAATTGGTGATCAGGACTACACCATGGTATAGCCAACATGCATACATATAACTAGATATAACTTACAAATGCAATAAGCATAGAGTACAAAGTAAAGATACGGTAACATACTACAGTATAACAGATCTTAGTTCACGTTTAGGTTTGACTGTGGCGGCCATCTTGTAAGTTTTATAAAGACAGACATATGGCTATAGACAGTCTGGTCTAGTGGCACGATTAGAGTCAGGCGTAAACTGACATTTGTTATACTTTAGCTAATGTCAAATCTCAGAGACACTACAGAGACCTCCGTGTCTTACGGGTAGGAATTTGAAGAACCTTAAATTTAGTTCCACTGGAATTCCGAGTGGCCACTATCGACCAATCATCGATGGTTTCATCATCAGTGCGGTCATTTGGGAGAGCAAATCGCTGGTTTTATGGTCAGCGATTGGCTATCTCGGATGACGTGATTGATGATGAAACCAACGATGATTGGTTGATATAATCGGAATTCCAGTGGAACTAAATTCAAGGTTCTTCAAATTCCTACCCATAAGACACGGAGGTCTCTGGTCAAATCTCTTCTACATTGAAGTAAAGCATCATAATGGGAAGTATCCATCAGAAAAATTATATAGTCGCCATGTTCGTTTGCTAATTTTGACTCCTGCTACAATCACCGCGCATCGGCGCGCAATCCTTCTGCGCACGTTTTTTCGGCTCGAAGTCAAAACACTCGAAATTCTTTAGATGCTCTTTAATTAAACTGACCCAAGACAAATAATATAAATTTTATAGCAGCAAACGTATAAGGTTAGTGCCAATACCTAATTTTAAATTTACAAACATAACTTATATATTTAGAGGGTTAACAATAAGTAATCGAAAAATTGCTCCGTACAGGATCTTACGTGCGCCCAATCTTTTTTTGTAAGTTAATGGGAGGACAAAGGAGAGGTGATGTCATCATAGATGCTGACCATTATGCATACCACACTAAAAACACACAATTAAAAACATCATACAGTAAAACAAAAACACAATAAAAAAGTTTAATTACTGATCATCATGTTCTGTGTATAGGACATCAGAGAGAAGAGAAAATACTGCAAAAAGATTTTAGAACAGTTAATTATACAGACACAAAATGTGAGAAAAACACCAAAAAGAGAACTCATGCAAATCAAAACCCAGTTAGAGCAGTAATCAAGACATATTTGATGTAATGATTTTGTGGCAAACTTAACTGGAATGAAAATTTCAAACCTCATAATTATGTGACTATATTATAAAATAGTCATGCCAGAGAGGGAATTTGCTTCAGTCCATTGATAAAAAGTAGAGGTTTTCCACGGTTCCCTCAGTCTCCACCTCAGCGAATGCTGGGACATGATTAACAAGCCGTAGCCACCATCCTTTCCATCCCTTATCAATACCCATTACCCCGCCTCGAGCTTCAAGCTCATAGTGGTGTATACATATCCCTGTAAAAAAATAAATAAATAATAATAATGAACCTCAAACATAACATGATATTTCATATGATGCACACAGTATATATGCATATGAATATAATGTATATATTATGCATATACGTACCGGTATGCATATATGCATACTGTATGCATACCAAGGATCTTGTATACAAGATCCTTGATGCATACTGTATGCGGTACTCATTGAGCTCTATACAAGGCCTTGTATAGAGTATAGAGCTCAATGGCGGTACTGTATGATACCATTTTTATGCAAAATATGCTAAGAAGTGAAGGAAAAAAACATATAATAAAAGCACCCAAGAACAGTAAGCAAAAACTGATACTGTATGCATAAATGCATGGGACCCATGCATTAATTGTTTATGAAGTAAAAAATTGACAAAATTCACAAAATAGAGACTGCATGAAGTGTGTGATGGAGAAAAAATAGAGAACCATGTTTTCTGAAAGATGGAATTTCACGCAACTTCCATGTTTGCCCACGTCTAAATCTGGACTGGTCTGAGCTGATTGAGGTAGTTCAAATCAGCTCATGCAGTTCAAATGAGCTAATATTCTGGACTGTTTTGAACAGCGAAGTTCAAATCAGTTCAAAACAGTTTTTAACCATTCTGAGCTGTTTCCTGCTCAAAATTGCTGCAGTTCAATGCAGTTTGAATTAGTTCATATCAGCTCATAACCTTTCTGCAGCTCAAAGTAGCTTCAGCTAGCTCAAACTAGTCCTGTAGTCCAGGACAGTCCACCGCAGCTCAGAAAGTCCAGTTTAGTTCAAATTAGTCCATTTAAGCTCAGACGGCCACTGTAGTCCAGGACTGTCCACCGCAGCTCAGACAAGCCAGTTTAGCTCAAACAAGTTCAGCGGCAGTCCAATGCAGCTCAGACAGTCCAGTCTAGTTCATATTAGTCCATTGAAGCTCAGACAGTCCACTGCAGTCCAGGACTGTCCACCGCAGCTCAGACAGTCCAGTTTAGCTCAAACCAGTTTAGCGGCAGTCCAATGCAGCTCAGACAGTCCAGTCTAGTTCAAATTAGTTTATAAAAGCTCAGACAGTCCACTGCAGCTCAGACAGTCCCGTTTAGTTCAAATTAGTCCATTTAAGCTCAGACGGCCACTGTAGTCCAGGACTGTCCACCGCAGCTCAGACAAGCCAGTTTAGCTCAAACCAGTTCAGCGGCAGTCCAATGCAGCTCAGACAGTCCAGTCTAGTTCAAATTAGTTAATTGAAGCTCAGACAGTCCACCGCAGTCCAGGACAGTCCACCGCGGCTCAGACAGTCCAGTCTAGTTCAAATTAGTCCATTGCAGCTCAGACAGTCCAGTCTAGTTCAAATGAGTCCATTGCAGCTCAGATAGTCCACTGTAGTCCAGGACAGTCCACCGCAGCTCAGAGAGGCCAGTTTAGCTCAAACCAATTCAGCGGCAGTCCAATGAAGCTCAGACAGTCCAGGACAGTCCATCGCAGCTCGGACAGTCCAGTCTAGTTCAAATTAGTCCATTGAAGCTCAGACAGTCCACTGTAGTCCAGGACAGTCCACCGCAGCTCAGACAGGCTAGTTTAGCTCAAACCAGTTCAGCGGCAGTCCAATGAAACTCAGAAAGTCCAGGACAGTCCATCGCAGCTCAGACAGTCCAGTCTAGTTCAAATTAGTCCATTGAAGCTCAGACAGTCCACTGCAGTCCAGGACAGTCCACCGCAGCTCAGACAGGCCAGTCTAGTTCAAATTAGTCCATTGCAGCTCAGACAGTCCACTGTAGTCCAGGACAGTCCACCGCAGCTCAGACAGGCCAGTTTAGCTCAAACCAGTTCAGCGGCAATGGAATGAAGCTCAGACAGTCCAGTCTAGTTCAAATTAGTCCATTGAAGCTCAGACAGTCCACTGCAGTCCAGGACAGTCCACCGCAGCTCAGACAGTCCAGTCTAGTTCAAATTAGTCCATTGCAGCTCAGACAGTCCAGTCTAGTTCAAATTAGTCCACTGCAGCTCAGACAGTCCACTGTAGTCCAGGACAGTCCACCGCAGCTCAGACAGGCCAGTTTAGCTCAAACCAGTTCAGCGGCAGTCCAATGAAGCTCAGACAGTCCGGGACAGTCCATCGCAGCTCAGACAGTCCAGTCTAGTTCAAATTAGTCCATTGCAGCTCAGACAGTCCACTGTAGTCCAGGACAGTCCACCGCAGCTCAGACAGGCCAGTATAGCTCAAACCAGTTCAGCGGCAGTCCAATGAAGCTTAGACAGTCCAGGACAGTCCATCGCAGCTCAGACAGTCCAGTCTAGTTCAAATTAGTCCATTGAAGCTCAGACAGTCCACTGCAGTCCAGGACAGTCCACCGCAGCTCAGACAGTCCAGTTTAGCTCAAAAACCAGTTCAGCGGAAGTCCAATGCAGCTGAGAGAGTCCAGTCTAGTTCAAATGAATTAATTGAAGCTCAGACAGTCCAGTTTAGATCAAATCAGTTCTGCGGCAGTCCAATGCAGCTCAGACAGTCCAGTCCAGTTCAAATTATTTAACTGCAATGATGAGAAGTTCAGACAGTCCACTGCAGTCCAGGACAGTCCACCGCAGCTCAGACAGCCCAGTCTAACTCATGTACCCTAGCTTCTCTGAGTTGCTAGCGTAATTAAACTAGTCCACACACACTATATATAATATAACGTATTTATTTATATTATATATAATATATATATATATATATATATATATAGCGGATATAACCGCAGTCTAAATTAATTAATTATTTCACAATTTTAATTATATTGCCATAGTTATATATGCTCACATGTACACTGTACACGGGATATATATTAATTATGTGATAAAAATTACATATAATTTTTTAATTAAAATAGTTTAAAATATTAATTGAATAAATTATTTTGAGTAAAAGTATTATATAATACTTAAACTTAAGATACTTATAATATAATATTTTGTACCCTATTAAGACTTTTATGTTAAGAAATAACGCACGTGCGTGTATTTTTGAGCACTATATACTACTATATAGTTATCAGATCACATATATTGACGTACGTACCGTTCTCCTCAATAAAATATAAAATATTATACATTATAATTAAGCTCCACATACCATTAACCGTATAATACACAAACATACTGTACAATCATAGCGTAGATATATAAAATATATATACATATATATATATTATATTTATATTATACTGTATATGTACGTCTCTGTTCAAATATATAGGATCGAGGTTTTAGATTTATTAATTAATAAACCATTATTTGAAGATTTAGCGCTGTTGATTTAGCGCAGGTCTCTGATTGGTTGGATTTTTTTACATTAATGCACCGCGCGCTCCGCGCAGGATCCGCACTTCCGCAGCATTTGAAATCTTTACCGGCTTTTCAGCTGTTTTCTATTATTGTCGTGATTTCGGTGATTTCTTGTTTGGTATCATTAGTAGTCACAGATATTCTTATTTTTAAGTGGTTCCTTGGTGCTCTTAACCTATAATCATCTATGAAGGTAAGAATTTACGTACATAGAGTCTATACATTAAATATCAGGGTCAAAAGTTGATCGGAAAATTTTGTTCTGTTCTTGCCATGGGAGTTTGGCATATCTGTCCTAGGTTTAGGCTACCTACTAGAACTAGAAGTGACGTTCTTCAGCCCTGTTCCTCCTCTGTACGTGGAAAAATACAAAGGATAGTTCTAAAGGCTGAAATGTAAGAAAAATGGGGATAAGTTAAATTTTGGTCTATCAATATTTGCGATACCGGTAAGTGCCAATTTTATCACACATTTCTTACACAGTTTCTTTTCATTTTGACATTGTAATAGCAAAATTCAGCTGCATGTAGTACAGTATAATATATACATACAGTATGCATATACTCTATGTTTTTTTTATTGCCAGTAGAATTTTTACAACGTTCTCGATCCTTATAAATGAGTATATATACGCAAATGATCAACAGCATGATGGTGATAAAATCTATATATTATGTATGCATACAATACGTACTGTGTATATAATATAGGGCATATCATATACTTATGCATACAGTGCATAAAATTTCGTGTTGTTTATTTCATTATGCTGTTTTCACCAATAAGAATTAATTAAGTAATAATGTATATGCATACTTTATGCATATATTATAAGTACCGGTATTTATCCTGCAATGGATTATATCCCATGTTGTCCACCTACACCTATCATAATTAATATAGGCATTCACATATATATCAGCTGCCAGCATGTTAGATTTTAGAAATTTATCTGTGAGCTAGCAAACTAATTAAATATATTCATTGTGTTTGCATACTGTATGTAGAATTAGATATTATTTTTTTTTTTTTAGTTTTAGTACTGTATGCCTTGAGTTATAACTGTTATAATGAATAATATTATATGATACAAGTTTAGTGTTTAAAATAAAAGCGATCGTCAGTCCATATAATATTGAGCTCATCCCATGTGTATAATCTTATTTCAACTCTATGAGATCTCAGGTGAGATGTCTCACATTTCTCACCGAGTTCACCTGCATGGCCACAAAAATAGACAGCGTTGCCAAATGCGTGATGAGTGATCAAGCTATTCGACTTATAAATCATGCTCTATCTTTCATGCACTATAATAATAATTGTACAATTGGTACAGTACAAATATTGTACTGCATATTCACTAGGTTTGCATGGCATTTATTAATATAATTATCTATTGACGACGGATATTGTTATTTTTATGGGCGTTACCAACATAATCGTGTTAAATATTATTGTGTTTCCAAAGATAATTTAAAGTATGTTTACAGGTCCATTTTGGTCCATTGATAAAAAGTAAAGGTGTCCATCTTGACTGCAATATGTTCTATAGTAGAACCATCTTATGATCAGCGCTGTCACTTTGACGAAGCAAGCCGGCGGCTGCAGGCTGAATACCAGCTGCCGGCTTGCCTCGTCAAAGTGACAGCGCTGATCATAAAATGGTTCTACTATAGAACATATTGCAGTCAAGTTGGAATTTTTTTAGCTAGGCTGGACTATTCTGAACTAGAATGGACTGCCCTGGACTGCAGTACAGCTGCTACAGTGCTTTGGACTTTTTTGAGCTAGGTTGGACTATTCTGAACTAGAATGGACTGCCCTGGACTGCAGTACAGCTGCTACAGTGCTTTGCACTTTTTTGAGCTAGGCTGGACTATTCTGAACTAGAATGGACTGCCCTGGACTGCAGTACAGCTGCTATTGTGCTTTGGAATTTTTGAGCTAGGCTGGACTATTCTGAACTAGAATGGACTGCCCTGGACTGCAGTACAGCTGCTACAGTGCTTTGGACTTTTTTGAGCTAGGCTGGACTATTCTGAACTAGAATGAACTGCCCTGGACTGCAGTACAGCTGCTATTGTGCTTTTGACTTTTTTGAGCTAGGCTGGACTATTCTGAACTAGAATGAACTGCCCTGGACTGCAGTACAGCTGCTATAGTGCTTTGGACTTTTTTGAGCTAGATTGGACTATTCTGAACTAGAATGAACTGCCCTGGACTGCAGTACAGCTGCTACAGTGCTTTGGACTTTTTTGAGCTAGGCTGGACTAATCTGAACTAGAATGAACTGCCCTGGACTGCCGTACAGCTGCTATAGTGCTTTGGAATTTTTGAGCTAGGCTGGACTATTCTGAACTAGAATGGACTGTCCTGGACTGCAGTACAGCTGCTACAGTGCTTTGGACTTTTTTGAGCTAGGCTGGACTATTCTGAACTAGAATGAACTGCCCTGGACTGCAGTACAGCTGCTATTGTGCTTTTGACTTTTTTGAGCTAGGCTGGACTATTCTGAACTAGAACGGACTGCCCTGGACTGCAGTACAGCTGCTACAGTGCTTTGGACTTTTTTGAGCTAGGCTGGACTAATCTGAACTAGAATGGACTGCCCTGGACTGCAGTACAGCTGCTATAGTGCTTTGGACTTTTTGAGCTAGGCTGGACTATTCTGAACTAGAATGGACTGTTGCATGTATAGCAGCAATGAACTAGTTTGAGCTATAATGGACTGCCTGAGTATCAACGTAAACGAGCTAGTTTGAGCTAGGCTGGACTGTTCTGAGCTGTATTGTCTGGACTGCTATGAGCTATTTACAACTGTGGCCAGTTCAAAATTGGTAGCTCAAACAGTTCAAAACCGGCCAATTTTATACTGTTTACAACTATCTGAACTAGCATAATTTTGAACTGATCTGAACTGCTGCAGTTCAGATGTAGTCCAGATTTAGACGTGGGTGGTCAAAAAGATTGCTATACACTTACAGAAAGCCTGTATTTAGCACATTCCAGACTGGTATGCATATATATACCACAGCCTAAGCCCCTGACTCCCCCGAGCCTATAGCCAAATTTCGATTTACCTGAAATAATTAAGTAGAATGTAGGTAGGAGGCAAGCAGGCAAGATGTATATAGAAGGATTCCTAAGAAGGGTTCCAAACTGGAGATAAGAGTGTTAACCGATACTATAAGCTCTCGCGGTAGATTTTGGAAACAGAGAGGCTGACAAGCGCGCTATCTCTACGTGATAAAAGAACTGAACGTAACATCGTAAAACAATGTTAACTCCGGGTTGCGAGATCCGAAGTTCGATGGACGATTTACATTATTTTTTATTGCTAGACAACAGCTCAAATCACCGCGAAATGAAAAATATTCTCGCATACCTTATTAAATTTTCAGTCTTCTACATGTGTTCTGGATACTTCAAGGCACAAATTTCACTGCCAAATAATTTACCGAAATAGCTTGTGTATTTGCAGGATTGCACCTATATGCATCACCCACTTATCTATGCTGTATTTAATTTCTGGCGTGATCTAAAAGGACAAAAAGCTCCTTATCGTTAATGGTAATTAAGATTGAAGCTAAAACAAAAAAAAATTGCACAATCAAGCCAATTTATTGAGCAAATGGAAGGTAATTAATTGACGTACGTGTTCACGAAAACTTCACAACATAAACATGTGAGCGGAAGGCTGGCGGCAGCGAGCGAGCACTGCGAGCAGCCGGAGCAGCTAGCGCAGCAGAAGAGGGGAGGTCAGGGGGAGGTAGAGGAGGGAGAGAGGCGGGAAATGTTCTACAGCTGATATTTTGTAACATTTATCAAATTTTATTTGCGTATTCTTAACTGCAGCATAACAAAATAACCCTTATAGACAAGCTCTGTTGAATTTGTTTGAATATTAACAAAGTTCAATGACTTTATGTGTTTGTATTAAATTTGAAGTCTTGTAAAAATATTTATGTAATTATAGTAATAAAATTAAAACCATTTTTCATTGAAACAAATTTTTTTACTACATCGATCATGATCCCGCTCGTTAATTCATTTTGATGCCTTTCATATAAAAATCGATCGAAGTAATTAATTTTAAGATATGCACACTATATTAAGGTCGATTTTCCTACCGGTTATTGCCATGATAAACTAGCATTATGTAATATTTTATGGTGAATGGAATTTTTAAAGTCTTTTTCAATTAAAGTTATTTTTCATTTATTGAAATTGAGTACAGTGCACAAAAATTATAAACATATATTTTTTTTTTATTGAAAAAAATTTTCACTAAAATTTACATCTTTATTTTTATTACGTTATTACGTTACCATTAAATGGAAAGTGAAAATGAGTATCCAAAACGCACATATTTATAATTTTTGTGCACTGTCAATTTCATTAAATGAAAAATAACTCTAATTGAATAAAAGACTTTAAAAATTCCATTCACCATTATATATTATATAATGCTAGTTTATCATGGCAACCGGTAGGAAAATCGACATTATTATAGTGTGCATCTTAATTACTTCGATCGATTTTATGAAAGGCATCAAAATGAATTAACGAGCGGGATCATGATCGATATGTAGTAAAAAAATTTGTTTCAATGAAAAATGGTTTTAATTTTATTACTATAATTACATAAATATTTACAAGACTTCAAAAATTTAATACAAATAAAACACATAAAGTCATTGAACTTTGTTAATATTCAAACAAATTCAACAGAGCTTGTCTATAAGGGTTATTTTGTTATGCTGCAGTTAAGAATACGCAAATAAAATTTGATAAATGTTACAAAATATCAGCTGTAGAACATTTCCCGCCTCTCTCCCTCCTCTACCTCCCCCCGACCTCCCCTCTTCTGCTGCGCTAGCTCAGAGCGTACTTGAGTAGGAGGCCAAAACCCAGCCGGCGCGATCGTCATCTGTCGAGACATTAGCCGTCCGGAATTTAAAAAATAACATGCAATGTAATCGGGAGGAAATATTTTTTTTTAAATATTTACTTGATATTAATGAAGGTGTCTTGTAGTGCAATAATACTTCAATGTAGTCTCCCGTTTGCTAATTATTTTATTTAGTTTGTAACCTCCTATATTAATAATGTTCCGAGTGAGATCGGTGACTCTGCAGATAAACGTGCAGACTCTGCATTCAGCCAACCTGGCAGTGCAGAAGTGTAATATGCAAGTATTCATTCCTACGCCAGCCACGAGCGCGCGAGCGTCTCGTGCGTCTGCCGCTAGGCCGGCGCGGTTGTCTGTATATAATAGAAGTTTAATAAATAATTTTAGGGTAATCGCGTGTATGAGTTAATCTAACCCCAGTTTATTGAGTAGCTACGGTACAGAGAAAAGCGCTGTTACATTGGTGTCGAGAAGTGGGATGCCATATCTTCAAATGGCATTCGAACATTTTAATTAAAGCTACTATATAAAGTGGGCATTTTAATGGTTTAAAAAGTGCGCGTAAAAATAAGTCGGTAGAATTAACAAGAATTTATTACAATTTTTTGACTAATCTTCGGGGCAACGTTATTTTAATCACAGTACTCCAGACGACGGAAAAGTGCAGTATTTTTAAAGGAGGGAGACATATGATCAACGTGGAAAAATTTAAAGTAAGATATCATCAATACCGTGGTTCAGCGTTCATCATGAAGATTCGAGGACCGCATCAATTCAACTTCATGCAACAGTTAGAGTTCGTCGCAGAAGACATCCCCCATCGAGAGGGCTTGCGGACCACGTCGTTGTCCAAGATGTATCTTCGACTCCAGGAGGAGTGCGGTGCCATGATCGAGGACCATTCAGAGCTTCGTCGTGTACAACCGGACCATGTAGTCGTCCGACCACGTCAAAGAGAGTGAAAAGTGGTAAGTTTGACCCACATTTATTATAATTTGTTTTAATGTAAGTGCGGCACATTGAGTTTACTGTAGTTTTCGTTCAAATAATTAATAAATAATGAAAATGCAAAGTTTTTTTTCCCATTTAGTGGGATTGTATTTGTTGATTGCAATAATTGTGAGGCAAAATAAATTATATTTAAAAATAAATGTGAACGTTCATTGAAAATATACAGCAAATAAGACGATGTTTAGAACGAAGCACATCAAGTTTTAATAGTGGATTTAAAGTGCATTTATCTCATGAGAGTTTAATTTATACTGGCTTGGAGATTTTAAAAGGCTAAATTAATAATGCATATGAGTATACTAGTATTACATGCAATAATATTTTTCGTATCATGTGGTGTTTGTCGCTCGTGAAGTAAATTGTAAAAAATGATGTTTATAATCAATGAGGGAACAAGTAGTGTTTTTCTTAAAGCTGAAATTTGCGTACTTTTATTTACTCATTAAGTAACCTCTACCAATAAGAACTTGTATCCTCTGGAGGATTAGACAAAAAACAAGTAGCATCAGGTAATATATGTTGGTTAGCGCCCCATGCAGGGACTGGCGAATCCCAAGGCATCAACAAATTAAAAATGCTGCACATTTGGCTACAGATAATCTGCCGCCACAGAAAACCTTCAAATGCTTTTACTACTGCCCATTGTTTAACAAGTAGCTACATCGATAGCTGTACCACGCATGCCTTAATTACTCTTTTACTTTCGGAGCATATCGCCACCCTTGGGCGAAAAATATGTGAAACTCAACATCGTATCACTTCCTTGATACGGAAAAACCCGCACTGGCTTGCCTCACGCTCTACCTGACGTGGTATGTTGCGCGGTCATATTTCACAATAGCATACAATTACACTGCTCCGGCATGCTACACATAATATGCGTGTCTCTATGTGCTTATTTCAATTTTACCCATTAATTGAGTTGCTTTTTCAAAATTTAACTGAATAGTTCCCTCTTATTACAGTTACCGATTTGTTACTAAAAAGTTGTGATAAAACTTTCAACTAGTGTAAAAACATACATGACTGCATGTGGCTCGTATTCTTATAGCATTAAAAATAATTAAGTAAAATAAACAAGAAATATTGTAGCATTATTGAACATTTTAAATTAAAATATGAGAGAAATATTTACTTCATGAAAATAATAATAAAAACTGATAATAATTATCACAGAATTGTACCACAAAAAGAACTACATAATTTTATCTCAATTAAAATAAAAATAATGCTTGAAACTGTACATCTTTTTAAACAAGCATATAAATAACTTAAAAACCAACGTTTTATCAACTGCTTAAAATCAAAAACTCGAATTAAACTCAGTCTGTTTAGAGATCCATACAGTAACCTTTGCAGGATATATACCTACAGCTAGCGGTACAAGTACTCCTTCTATTAAAAAAAACTTCATTAAATATCAAGTTCTGACATTCTACAGCCACAATTTCAACAGCTCAATTAATTAGCTCAAAATAATTTCACAGATTTTTCCTCCACGCTGACATCAAACAATTTAGTTTAAAAATTAATGTTTGCATCTTATTAACTCTCTTTTTCTTTATTTTAAACATAAAACAAGAAAAGAAAACATGAATAAAGGATTTGGCATGTTAAAATTATTTTACCATTATGCTGGTAAAAAACAAAACATTTTTAATGTACATTATCAGCAATTTAATTACATTTTTATCTCACTCGGAACATTATTAATATAGGAGGTTACAAGTTCATAAATATCATACTTCTTGAGATATAAGACGGTAAAGTTAGGGCGGGACTTGGTTCTATCTTCCAAGCTTTAGTAATGTATCATGACGTCACGAAATATTGAAAATACAAAAGTACTTGAATCAACTTTCATACATTATTTTCGATGTAGTAAATAACTTTACTTGATATATACAAAGTATAGAAAATGCAATTAAGTAAAGTGAAAGTCACTCGCTATGAAGAAAGGCTTTCAATGTTCATATGACGTCATCGCCAGTAAACTGACTTTTATTACTTCGCGCATGCCGGCGCATGCGCAGATGTAACAGAAGTAGCAGAAGTCGGGTTCATAAAAGTTTAATTTAAGTGTATTAATATTGTTTTTGCGTGAAAAAAAAGGTTGTCCAGTAAGATTAAACTATATTAGAGTTAAACTTGTTTCATTTTGAAAACTCTAGCATACAGCGTAATTGACGTAAGCCGCGACCAAAGTGAAGTCCTCTCCCATTTGATTACACGCAAACCTGCTGCTCAGTAGGACGGCTATTGAAAAGTGGGCGCGGTCGTGTTGTGGCCTTCTAATCAAGTTCGCTCTGGCTAGCTGCTCCGGCTGCTCGCAGTGCTCGCTCGCTGCCGCCAGCCTTCCGCTCACATGTTTATGTTGTGAAGTTTTCGTGAACACGTACGTCAATTAATTACCTTCCATTTGCTCAATAAATTGGCTTGATTGTGCAATTTTTTTTTGTTTTAGCTTCAATCTTAATTACCATTAACGATAAGGAGCTTTTTGTCCTTTTAGATCACGCCAGAAATTAAATACAGCATAGATAAGTGGGTGATGCATATAGGTGCAATCCTGCAAATACACAAGCTATTTCGGTAAATTATTTGGTAGTGAAATTTGTGCCTTGAAGTATCCAGAACACATGTAGAAGACTGGAAATTTAATAAGGTATGCGAGAATATTTTTCATTTCGCGGTGATTTGAGCTGTTGTCTAGCAATAAAAAATAATGTAAATCGTCCATCGAACTTCGGATCTCGCAACCCGGAGTTAACATTGTTTTACGATGTTACGTTCAGTTCTTTTATCACGTAGAGATGGCGCGCTTGTCAGCCTCTCTGTTTCCAAAATCTACCGCGAGAGCTGCTAGTATCGGTTAACACTCTTATCTCCCTTCATAACATGGCGGATTCCAATAGAGTGCGCTCCTGTTTATTTTCTCCATGATGTAGGGGTAGGAACTGTAGACTGTAGGAAGGATGTACCGGATGTACGAACGAATGATACTCATAAAGTCAAAAAGCATCTAAGTATCAGCAAAAAAAGACTTTAAAAATATAAATCTAATACTGTTTTACATCAAATGAATTGCATAATATGTATTATATTTTTTATAACAAACTACATTGATCTTATATATTGTAGATATATTTATTCTATATACGTATATAGAAAGTAGTGTTGTAAAAAAGCGAACGTTCGCAGCGCATTTTAGAAAATGCGCGCGCGCACATTAGAAAATGCGCGTTAGAATCAAAGCTAATCCTCTATTGAACCGGGTAAAGTCAATCACGACCTTTACAAAAAAAATTGGATTGTTGAAATTTGTGAACAACACGCAAATAACCCCTTTTTAACCAATAGGAAGGCGTTTCAGCAAAACGGGTTATTTCTAAGCCAACCAGAATTCAGAATTGTGCCTCCATAAGCCGGAAGGGAGTGACTATACCCCCTACAATAGAGAATTAGCCCTGGTTAGAATGTGCGGTCGCGCAATAGAAAGTGAGTTTTTTAAAAAGTGGCGCGTTCAATCTGCTTGCTGATTGGTCACAGCTAAGTATACAGGCCTCAAATTACAAATTAGACAGACATTAAGTGTTGCTCGAGTTTATAATCAACATTCGTATTATTTTTACCTGCGCGCGGTGCGACCATCCGAAGTCACGCTGTAAAAAGAAAGTCCTTGCTGACGTCACAAAACTCACAGCTATTACATGCACCCACATAAAACTTTTTTCCTTCTATCACATTTCTTTTTATTATAAAAGAAATGTGTTAGAACTTTATTCTAAAACATTTCTTTGTTTCAATAAGAAATGTTTTAGATGTCTTCACATTTTTAACATTGGTAGAAATGATGTAGAATAAATTCCATTCTACTACATTTCTTATTCATTTATGGTGCTGATTTATTACTTCCTTTAGCCATAAAACAAACTCTTCTACAATATATTTCTTTCTTAATTTTGAAGAATTTATTATTATATTTATATATTTATTTAAATTCTACATATATTCTATTCATGGCTGTATTGTTTAAAATCAATTATAGCTCATTTGCATTAGCAATAATTGTAATGTAAGTTACACCACTCAATTCCTCAATTTTTTCTTAATAATTTGCATGTTTTAAAAATTTAAAAATATTAAACTGACCATTTTTTATTTTTGAAGTCACCGAGATTTGAACCTGCAGCCCTGCCTATTTCAAATCTAACGTTTTTTTTTTTCCTATACCTGACACCGACGTCTAACCCCCTAGGACACGCACGCTCGCGTGTAAGAAGAAGGAAAAAGAGAGGCATATAAGTTAGAAGTTTCTTGAGGGGTGGGAAAATTCAAACTGATAACTTCAGATCTCTGCTGAGATGATTAATATACAATATAATATACCGCGCGTGTCCCCAGTAGCACAGCAACGTGGCTGCCACGTGGTAGCCACGTTGCACAATGGTTGCCAATTGGTTGCCAGGCAACGTGGCTGCCACGTGGCGGATGTCCCATTCGGAGAACCTGAGGCAACGAGGCAACGTGGAGGCGGGCAACGGCGTTTGGCAACCAATTTGTTTTATGGTCAAAAAATAACTAGAAGCGGTCACCCATCTAACTACTTACCTTAACCTGCGTTGCTGAACTTCGGTAATCACTGTTGATCATATACTTACCATTACACCGCTTCGTCTTTCTTAATAAATTGAAGATTATTGAGGTATATAAAATCAATAAAAGTTATGGGAAAATGACCAGGGTGCATTTCAATGTAATGTCCGTCATACAAATTTCGACCCTAGGGTAAAATTTGATGGCGGTTCTATTGGTGACCCTTAAATTTGCGACCCTTTGACCCTTAAGGGTCAAAAGACCCCTAAAAATTTTTTTTTTAAAAAAAATGCAAAATTGAAATTAGTAATGTCCTTAATTATTTATAGAGCTTTAATTCACACATTTTAAGGATCTACCCTTGGGGTCTCTAGCAAGGGTCATTTTTAAAAGAATACAAAAATATATTTTATTAAATGTGACAAAAACCATGATGACTACAGGTTCAGCATTAAGTATTTTTGAGGAAGTTATCATAATGACCCCTTAAGGGTCGACCCCTAAAATATGATAGTAAAATTTAATTATTTTTTACCTTTTTTATTTTCATTTCAAAAAATTAGTATGCTTTGCTGACGTTGTTTTTAATTTTTTTTAATATATGAACCTTTCAGGGGTCGATTCTTGATATTTTTCAATATAACACAAATTTTTAAATAAATTCTGGCAAAAACTACGAGGACTTCAGTTTTATGGAGCACTGTGTGTATTTGATGATGTAACCATTATAATGACCCTTTGGGGGTCGACCCCTAATTTCTGAGAGTTAATAGAAATTTCGATTTTTTAATATTTTTTTCATATTATTAATTTTAACATGCGTTTCTGACTTAAATTTTACTGTGACCCTTTCAGGGGTCGACCCTTTTTTTTTCGAAAGAAATGTTTTAATATGTGGTTTCAATTAAATCTTCTCATTAATTACCTCAAATATTAGGTTAAAATCAATAAAATATTAATTTCATAAAATTCAAATGCAATATATGTAGCATGATGGGTACTTAATTCGAATCTCCATATTATGCCACAATGGTGGTTAAGGAGACGTTTTTGGGCGATTCGTTGCCAATTTGTTGCAGCGTGCAACAATAATGCAACGGTTTCATGAAATTGTTGCAACAACGTTGCGTGTATGTAACCACCACGCAACGTTGTCATAAAATATCCTTGTTCTTAATAAATTGTAAAAAATTGTAGTGAAAAATACCACCCTGCTCAAAAATCTTGAGCCAATTTAAGATCTTGTAAGATCTTGGCAGATCTTGGCAAGATTATGCTGATGATAATCTTGCAAGATCTTGCAAGATCTTTCCCAAGATCTTGCACAAGATCTTGCAAGATCTTGCAAGATCTTAGGTAAGATCTTGAGCAAGACATATCACAATATCTTGAGCAATTGTTATCTTGCTTAAGATCTTGCAAGATCTTGCAAGATCTTGTGCAAGATCTTGGGAAAGATCTTGCAAGATAATATTTGCTCAAGATCTTGTGATATTATCTTGCTCAAGATAATATTTGCTCAAGATCTTGTAACAGCATCTTGCTCAAGATCTTGCAAGATCTTGTGCAAGATCTTGGGAAAGATCTTGCAAGATCTTGCAAGATAATATTTGCTCAAGATCTTGTGATATTATCTTGCTCAAGATAATATTTGCTCAAGATCTTGTGACAGCATCTTGCTCAAGATCTTGCAAGATCTTGTGCAAGATCTTGGGAAAGATCTTGCAAGATAATATTTGCTCAAGATCTTGTGATATTATCTTGCGCAAGATAATATTTGCTCAAGATCTTGTGATAGTATCTTGCTCAAGATCTTGCATGATCTTGTCAAGATAATATTTGCTCAAGATCAAAATAATTGCGCAAGATCTTGTGCAATGCTGTCGGTTGGTTTAAATCCGTTGAAAGGCAGCCATGTTGGGTCAGTAATGTAGCGGCAATTCCAAGTAGCAATCTCCGAGTCACATAGCCAACATGACGTCTGAAAAAAAAACAAAAACAAACAAAGTTAGTATTCTGTTAGTTGCAGCTAGTTTTCGTTAAATAAGGAAGTCTCATGATGCATGGTTTCATTTCTGTATGGATATGTTCATCATTTTGCTTCCTTCCACCTCTCCGTTCAATAATTCTTTTACTCCGCGGGCCATGCTATGTATTTTCTCCTTCAGCTAGGCTCGGTGGAACCTGGGGGTCAAAAACAAAGAAATTCGTCAATAAAATTAGGCACAAATCTAGAAAGTTCTTGTTCAAGACATTTCCTATAGAAATTTAGCAAATCTTGCACAAGATCTTGCAAGATTTTGATCAATTTATCATACATTGCAGTATTTTATACATACCTTTTTCAAAATATCACAAACAAAACCCTGCAATGCAATTAATCTCTATGACATGTTGCTTTATGCATACAACAAGCAGCAGGTTGTCCTCAGTATATTCATCATATTCCAGGTTTGCAAGCAGTTGCAAGGCAAACAGGAAGCAGGTCCGGCCATCCGAATTTCATGAAAAAACATAAAATACTCTATGAGCTTAACAATATATTAAACAAAAACAACTAAACATAAGTTTAAGCTTACCTGGAACTGTGTATAAAGTACTAAATTAGCACAAATGAACACAAAATCTTCATGTTTCTTCTTCAGCTCTTACGTTCACCAACCGTCCATTTTCAGTTTCAACACATGTTATAAAAACGCGTATCGCATTGCATTTGTTTCCCAACGTTTTCTAGCGCGCCGTCGCGCGCAATTTTGAAAACGAATAAAAATGCACCGATCAAGCTGAAAACTTGTATCCAGAGGTTAATTGGCAAGCTGAGTTTAATGATGGTTATTAAATTAACCCTGAATAATTATTGGGGGTGCTGTTACCCTTATTTAAAAAAAAATTGAATATTGCGATTTTGAATAGAAAAAAAATCTGCAAACGGGTGCGATCGATCGGCAAAAAAATTATATGACCATGGGGAGGTTTTCACCCTTACTAAAATCTTGCGTAAGAAATTACTTCTTGAACAAGATTGCCATTTTAAACAAGAAAAATCTTGCCATAACTATGAAAAGAAGTGTAATGTTTTTTCTTGCTCGAGTCTATTACTTGTCCAAGATGTACATTTTGGGTACAAGATGGTAGTTAATCTTGGGTAAGAAATGATTTTTTGGCCAAGATTGCCATCTTACGCTAGATGGTAACTTACCCAAGAAAAAATCTTGCGATAACTATGAAAAAAAGCGTAAGATTTTTTCTTGCTCGAGTCTATTACTTGCTTAAGATTGAAATCTTGGGTATAAGAAATGATTTCGTGCACAAGATTGCCATCTTACGCAAGACGGTAACTTACCCAAGAAAAAATCTTGCGATAACTTTGAAAACAAGCGTAAGATTTTTTCTTGCTTGAGTCCATTACTGGCCCAAGATGGATCTCTTGGGTAAGAAATGATTTCTTGGCCAAGATTGCCATCTTACGAAAGACGGTAACTTACCCAAGAAAAAATCTTGCGATAACTATGAAAACAATCGTAAGATTTTTTCTTGTTCGTGTCTATTACTTGCCCAAGATGGAAATCTTGGGTAAGAAATGATTTCTTGCACAAGATTGCCATCTTACGCAAGACGATAACTTTTACCCAAGAAAAAATCTTGAGAAAATTTTGAACAAGCAAGCAAGATTTTTTCTTGCGTAAGTCTATTACCTGCCCAAGATGAATCTCTTTGGTAAGAAATGATTTCTTGGCCAAGATTGCCATCTTACGCAAGACGGTAACTTACCCAAGAAAAAAATCTTGCGTTAACTATGAAAACAAGCCTAAGATTTTTTCTTGCTCGAGTCTATTACTTGCCCAAGATGGAAATCTTGGGTAAGAAATGATTTCGTGCACAAGATTGCCATCTTGCACAAGACAGTAACTTACCCAAGAAAATATCTTGCGATAACTATGAAAACAAGCGTAAGATTTGTTCTTGCACGAGTCTATTAATTGCCCAAGATGGATTTCTTGGGTACAAGATGGAAATCTTGGGTAAGAAATGATTTCTTGGCCAAGATTGCCATCTTACGCAAGACGGTAACTTACCCAAGAAAAAATCTTGAGATAAGTATGAAAACAAGCGTAAGATTTTTTCTTGTTCGTGTCTATTACTTGCCCAAGATGGAAATCTTGGGTAAGAAATGATTTTTTGCACATGATTGCCATCTTACGCAAGACGGTAACTTACCCAAGAAAAAATCTTGAGAAAATTTTGATCACGCGAGCAAGATATTTTCTTGCTTAAGTCTAATACTTGCCCAAGATGGAAATCTTGGGTAAGAAATGATTTCTTGGCCAAGATTGCCATCTTACGCAAGACGGTAACTTACCCAAGAAAAAATCTTGCGTTAACTATGAAAACAAGCGTAAGATTTTTTCTTGTTCGTGTCTATTACTTGCCCCAGATGGAAATCTTGGGTAAGAAATGATTTCTTGCACAAGATTGCGATCTTACGCAAGACGGGAACTTACCCAAGAAAAAATCTTGAGAAAATTTTGAACACGCGCGCCAGATTTTTTCTTGCTTAAGTCAATTACTTGCCCAAGATGGAAATCTTGGGTAAGAAATGATTTCTTGGCCAAGATTGCCATCTTACGCAAGACGGTAACTTACCCAAGAAAAAATCTTGCGATAACTATGAGAACAAGCGTAAGATTTTTTCTTGTTCGAGTCTATTACTTGCCCAAGATGGAAATCTTGGGTAAGAAATGATTTCTTGCACAAGATTGCGATCTTACGCAAGACGGGAACTTACCCAAGAAAAAATCTTGAGAAAATTTTGATCACGCGAGCAAGATATTTTCTTGCTTAAGTCTAATACTTGCCCAAGATGGAAATCTTGGGTAAGAAATGATTTCTTGGCCAAGATTGCCATCTTACGCAAGACGGTAACTTACTCAAGAAAAAATCTTGCGTTAACTATGAAAACAACAAGCGTAAGATTTTTTCTTGTTCGTGTCTATTACTTGCCCAAGATGGAAATCTTGGGTGAGAAATGATTTTTTGCACAAGATTGCCATCTTACGCAAGACGGTAACTTACCCAAGAAAAAATCTTGAGAAAATTTTGATCACGCGAGCAAGATATTTTCTTGCTTAAGTCTAATACTTGCCCAAGATGGAAATCTTGGGTAAGAAATGATTTCTTGGCCAAGATTGCCATCTTACGCAAGACGGTAACTTACCTAAGAAAAAATCTTGCGATAACTATGAGAACAAGCGTAAGATTTTTTCTTGTTCGAGTCTATTACTTGCCCAAGATGGAAATCTTGGGTAAGAAATGATTTCTTGCACAAGATTGCGATCTTACGCAAGACGGGAACTTACCCAAGAAAAAATCTTGAGAAAATTTTGAACACGCGCGCAAGATTTTCAATCTTACGTAAGATTTTTACTTGAGCAAGTTAATTACTTGCCAAGATGTCTATCTTGCGTAAGAAATGACTTCTTGAGCAAGATTACCATCGTGCGCAAGCCATAAACTAGCTCAAAAAATAATCTTGCAAAAAATTCGAAAACACGCGCAAGATTTTCTATCTTGCTAGATATTTTTTCTTGCGCAAGTAAGTTTCTTGCCAAGATGTCAATCTTACGTAAGAAATGACGTCTTGAACAAGATTATTATCTTGCTCAAGATCTTTTTAAACCAAAAAAACCAAATTTTTTTACTTTTCCCAAATATTTTGGTTAAATATTATTTTTAGAAGGATAATATATATTCCTGACCAGCATTGATTACTGTCTTGCCTCTTTTTTGGACTTCTTGAGTTCACTTGACAAGATCATAAAAGATCTTGTAAGATATTGCTCAAGATTTTTGAGCAGGGCATTTAGGTATTCGAATTACATTTTAAGAGCAATTTTGGAAAAAAATATTGGTTGCCAAATCGTTACCAATTGGTGGAGCGTCTCTAAAGCAACGGTTGGCAACTAATTTGCAACCATGTCTCCACCAATGTGCTACTGGGGGTATTATATAAAAAATATGCAAAAAGGTTTTTACTTAATTCTCCATCATAATTTAATTAAGACTCTTGAACGAAAGTATAAAAATCATTTAAATCTGATCAATGCATATATTAATTAATTATATTAATAATTATCAGTCAAATGATTTTTCAAAATTAAATTTAATATGAAAAATTGTTATATATATATATTAATGCATGAAATTTATAAACATGTTTAAAATTTAATTTAATTAAGCTTTATTAAAATATATTAATTATTATTATAATTATACGTTATAGCAAACAATTATTGAATGCACACCCGGCCGACTCATCATAAATAATCCAGTAAAAAAAACAGAGGGGAAGGGGGTCTAAAAATTCTAATTACATATAATTATATTATATATATGTTATGTATATATATATATATATATATATATATATATATATATATATATATATATATATATATATATATATATATATAGTATATATCAAATTATATAAATGCAACGATCAATATATAATATAATCAATGATCGATCAATATAATATATATACATCAATAATATATCAATATATACAATATTAAAATTATTGATACATTATTGTACACATTAGTACACGTGCATGACACAGTTAAATATTTAACAATACCGTAGCCCAGTGACCACATGGACATCCCGGGGACCTTGCGAACATCCCCGCAAGATCCCCCAACATCCCTGAACGTTTTACGTGCTAGTTTTCAAAACCCTTTAACTTTAAACATGTTTTCCGTGTTCTAAAAAAGGTTTTAGCTACACTTCGAAAATAATTTTCTAGGTTTTTTAATATTTTTATGAAAGTCTCTCAGAACATCCCCTATGAGGATGCAACACGGCTGTCCCTTGAACATCCCCGGGGGACTTTGAAAGGACCCTTTAGTCAATTTTTTCATTAAAATCATAATATGTGCTGTTCATTATTATGTACTGATTTTAAAAATATACAAATATAGTTAATATTATTTAAAATATTATATGAAAATATAATTATTTAAAATATGACGTGAAATTTTACTTAATATTAAAGTGCGTAATTTGCACAGAAAAATATTTTTTTTTAATAAAACATATACACTCGTAGATAAAAAATATCTATGAAAAATAAACAAGGTCCCATCAAACTCCCCCGGGGATTTTAGAGGGACGCTTGAACGTCCCACAAATGTCCTCGGAGGGACCTTTAAAAATTTCTAAAAAATTAAAAATAATTTTTTTTTAATGTCGAAGTCTGTTAACAATTAGAGATGCATTTGAGCGTTGCAATTTATAATTTATTAATGAATAAACATTTTTTAATTAAAATTATAAAATTTTATTTTAATTTATTTTAAATAAATTTAAATCTCAATATATTTAATGATGTATTAAATAATAACAATCTCCCAATGTACCAGTTTGCTTGAAAAAATAAAAAAACGCAACTTCGCTCGTAATATTAAAATATTATACAACACCCAAAACTTTACAATTTATGTACCCAAACAAACCACACTTTAGTAACGAAGAGCAATATCCAAGTTGTCTACGACGTCGTCTATCAACCAAAAGGTCCGAGTTCGATTCCCAACGCACCCAAATTTTTTATTTGGTAATCTTGTAGTCCTCATTCTAAAAGACCCTAAACTTCTTTAATATAAATTTTAAGATGAATTAATACATAATTGGCAAGTGAAAATTAGGGAACATCCCCGAGGGATGTCCACAAGACGTCCGCAGGGACGTCCTTTTTTGATGGACATGGGGGATGTCCTAGCTTGGGGACGTCCAACGGGGACCTTAGAGGGATGTCCCAGGGGCGTCCCGGGGACGTCCATGTGGTCACTGGGAGATTGCAATTTTCAATTAGTGGAAATAAGAATATAATTATGAGCTGATATAAACAAAATTATATATTATATATCTGAAATTTTTCTATGTTTTGTATAACAATTGCATATTTTTTTTTTCAATGAAATATAATTTATGTACCATTCAAAAATATTTCTACCATGTTATTTCTGAATAAATCCATACTTGAAAATATTTAGAAGAGTACACCTAAAAAAATATGATTTTACAATGTTAATTCTAAAGATATTCTATTTTATTTTTCATATTTTATGGCCCTACTTTTTTATTCATAATTTTTTCCCCTAATTCTAAATATTTTCTGCTTGAATTTTCTTCTTTAAATAAAACAGAACACATTAAGAATATCTTTTACACATTCCAAATATATTCTACGAAAAAGAATTTATTTTATTTATTTCATAATAATTGAACAGAAATATCATAGAACGGTAAACAAAGGAACAGAAACCCCTTGGAAAATGTGAGAAGTCACAACATTTATGATAGAAATGTTCAGAAATGTGCCTGAAAATATTTAGACTGCTTTTTAATTTGTTAGAAATGCATATTTTTACAAAAAGAAATGCATTAGAGAGAAAAAAGTTTTATGTGGTAGCACCGATTAGCATTGAGTTGTGACGTCATCAAGGACTTCGTGACGTCATCAAGGACTAAATTTCTTACTTTGAACTGCGACTTCGCACAGATGCATCACGCGTGGAAAAAAATGATGCGAATGTTGATTATATATACTTTAAACCCACTTATAATTGGTGACTGTCTATAATTTGTATTTTGAGGCCTGTATGCCTTTAATGCACTTTTTATAAGTAAAAACTTGTTTAACGACTTCATTTAGCTTTTGTGCCTGCAGAATATCGAAATTTAGAGTTCTTTTAATGCAATTCAAATTTTCCCGCAAATAAGAAAATGCGCGCACTTTCTACCGCTTTCTACCCAGCGCAGGTTAATTAATTGCGAACATCCCCGCAAGATCCCCCAACATCCCTGAACGTTTTACGTGCTAGTGTTCAAAACCCTTTAACTTGAAACATGTTTTCCGTGTTCTAAAAAAGGTTTTAGCTACACTTCGAAAATAAATTTCTAGGTTTTTTAATATTTTTATGAAAGTCCTCTCATAAACATCCCCTGATGGGGATGCAACATGTACGGCTGTCCTTTGAACGACATCCCCCCCCCGGGGGACTTTGAAAGGACCCTTTAGTCAATGTTTTCATTAAAATCAAAATATGTGCTGTTCATTATTATGTACTGATTTTAAAAATATATAAATATACCCTGGTAGCACATTCGTGGAACCCGTAGTGGATTAAACGTGGATTAACATGGAAAAGAAGTGGAATGGTTTTTTCCACAAGTTGTCCACTCTTTTCCACTAGTTTAAAAATTACAGTACCTGATTAAAAATAGATTCTGTGTATTAAGGAAAAACCTCCACATACGGCAATCAAAAATTGATTTAAATTGAACGTGTTTAAAAAAATATTTGCTAATAATCTAAGTTCATCGTGGACAACCAGTGGAAAGGATCAAGGAGTCCCACGGATGACCAGCTCCACCAGTTTTCCATAACATTAAAAATTTAATATTTTTGCTTTTCTTAATTTACTAGCTCTTTATGTGTATTGCCGTGACATTTCTTCTAATTTTTTTTATCACACAAATGTTATTAATTCGTTTAGTTTGATCACATGGAAAAGGCCCACGAAAACTCCACGATTTGCGGAGTCGCGCGTGAAAAATCCCTGCGCATGCGCAATGGAAATTGAATATTACGCGACGAAAAAAATAAAAAAAGTTCGGCGGAGCAATTTCATCACGGATCAGGGATCACGGGCACGGCGGGACCCACATGTGTCTTGACTACAAATGCATTGTGTTTTGTGATTTTGAGTGATATTCAGATCAGATAAGTTATATTTTAGTAATTATTATGTTTCAGTAATGTATATAAAAAGTAGTGCCAGTTGCTTTGTGATGAATTCTGTTTCTAGGTGGCGTGAAACCACCAACTTCCATACAGGTTTTGTTGCTGCCTTTTTTGCCAGCTTTTCCGGTCGTTCGGATGGGTGAATATAAACTATATTCTACGTCTGTTATTGGACTTTATGGCGGTACTGTCCAAATTTAAGGTAATGATCATGTTCATTATTTTGTTTATTAAGTATATTGTGCCAGGGAATACTCCATGCAGGTATGTATGATACGTTTGTTTTGTGTTGAATGTTTTAGGCAAGGGCTATATCATACCTAGAGTATATGCATATATATTCTATAAATATGCATGCATATATTTTACTGCTTGAATGCATAGCGTTTATGATACTGAACTGTATGCATATGCATACATACACAAATGTAATGTTAATGATTATAAAGAGTATAATGCTACCGTTTGTATATGCATACAGTACAGTATGAATATCATGCATATATGCATATATGCCATGCATTCCTGCAAAGCACACGGCCGCCGAAGCAGCCGACAAGAAATTTGACAGTCTTACAGACCTTACAGTGCACTGCAAATTAACAGGTAAGGTATGGTAAATTTCAGGTATAATGTTGCCAGCCTCAAACACTTTGGAGCAGTGGAATGGGTCTGCTGGAAACCTTCATGTTATTTAAAAATTTAATAATTTCGAAGCAATGTTTTACAAATTTATATCTTTCTGTTCACAGGAGGAACGTACCTTACATTCATAGACTACCAGCTGACCGTGATAATGCCATTGGCAGGTTGCCGGGAAGCAGAAAATTACTTCGTAAGTTTACACAACGGAATTGAGTACAGACGGACGACCGACAGTTTTATTCTTATGAGGTGTCGTCAGCGAATCTGTATTTAATACTGTCAGGTAAATGCAGTGAATTTGTGATGGCGTCAAATTCGAAGAAAACCATGTAGAAAATTCATCACAGGGATTCTGTTACAAGTCGTCACTGCCGTCAACTATAGCAGCGTCAAAGCGACTTCTGCCATGTAAAGTATGCGTATCTTATCTACAGTATGCATACTGTATGCCTCCATTATGTGTGCATATCCAGCATAAAGGAGTTGTAAGATATAATCAGGGTTATATTCTAAATTTTAAAAGGACAAATAATAATAATAAAAGGAGGTGATACTAAGTAACTGCACCTTTTTCTTCATAACGATTTAATTATAAAATCATGAGTTAGTTATATTTGAACGATTTTATTACAAATATTATAAGTTAACAGATATATTAAATTGAAATAATAATAACTAAGTAATAACAGCACAACCATTTTCTTCTACAGATTAAATTATAATGGTAATAAAAAGCTTAGTTGTATTACATAAAATTGATAAATTCATATACTTCTTGACTTAACATAATTAAAAGGCTGAACTAATTTTGTTATGAGAAATAACTAATTTTAACTTCATATACTTCTTGACTTAACATAATTAAAATGCTGAACTAATTTTGTTATAAGAAATAACAAATTTTAACTTTATAAACTTCTTGACTTAACATAATTAAAAGGCTGAACTAATTTTGTTATAAGAAATAACAAATTTTAACTTTATAAACTTCTTGACTTAACATAATTAAAATGCTGAACTAATTTTGTTATAAGAAATAACAAATTTTAACTTTATAAACTTCTTGACTTAACATAATTAAAAGGCTGAACTAATTTTGTTATGAGAAATATCAAATTTTAACTTGTAAACTTCTTGACTTAACATAATTAAAATGCTGAACTAATTTTGTTATAAGAAATAACAAATTTTAACTTCATAAACTCTCTTGACTTAACATAATTAAGAGGCTGAATTAATTTTGTTATAAGAAATAACAAACTTTAACCTTATAAACTCCCTTGATTAAACTTAATTAAAAGACTGAACTAAATTGTCATAAGCATAAGAAGTAACTTGACTTAATTTAATAAACTCTCTGGACTAATATAATTGAAAGGCTGAACTAATTTTAAGATAGAAAATAACAAGCCTAAATTTTATAAATTTCCTCATAATATATAATGAAATAATTTCACTGTAATAAATGGCGTTATTTGAAAGCCATTTGTCAGATATTAATTCCTGTAATATAGTAATTAAAAAAAAGCCTAATGTTTGAGGCTGAACTAATTTTAAGATAGGAAATAACAAGCCTAAATTCTATAAATTTCCTTATAATATATAATAAATAATTTAACTATAATAAATGGCGTTATTTGAAAGCCATTTGTCAGACATTAAGTCCTATAAGATAGTAATTAAAAAAGCCTAATATTTTGTGATTATTTCCATGTATTATCAAAAAAGGCCTTAAATAGGAAATGAGGTCAATTGTGAACTTGTTTTGGGCGTAGCCACGAACCAAAACATTGATTTTCTTGGCTGACCATCACCTGATATGTAGAGTCTGGACTCGCTGCAGTAGGGTCAGAACCAAGCCATCTTCCCGAGCCCCATCGAGAAGGGGTATAAGTGGGCGTGAACTATGCTGGCCAGGAGGGCTGTGGGGAGCAGCGCGTGCCGTCACGCTTGTGCGGGTGGCCACGCGCACCGGGGGAAGAAGCGTCGCTAAATATCACTCTCCCCTCCACCATGCAGTACAAGAGGAGAAACTTCATACAACGTGACACCCCACCATCCGTACGTCAAGCCAGAACGACATACCGTGTTACATTACCCTCCCCTCAACTGATCTCCAAACCATAAGCGTCAGGAAGTAATGCGATTCTAAATTATCCTCCCCTCCACGGTTCTCCGATAGATGAGCACCCAGAAGATATACTAGGATACCTCCTCCGGGATACGAGGACCAGAAGGGAGAATCGAACTACGTACTTACACACTCCTTCAACATACAAATACGGTTAAAGAAGCAGCTTATATTACACAACCCATCTACCAGATGAACACCACGAGTACCGAAGACTATGCAATACTACATTACCCCCCACCCTTCTTCACTACATGCGCACCTAGAAGACTATGCAATACTACATTAACCCCCACCATCTTCTACTGCCAGATGAACACCGCGAGTACCAGTAAGATATATTACACCATACATTACCCCCACCCTTCTTTACTACATGCGCACCTAGAAGACCATGTAATACTGCATTACCCCCCACCCATGTTCAATGCTACATGACTCCTCCCCCCCCCTTCCTCTTCTAACCTATGAACACCATGAGGATCAGTAAGCCATATGCTACACAATAACCCCCACCCTTCTTCAATACATGAGCACCTAAAAGAGGTTGTGCAATACTACAGCGCACCTTCCCCCCATTCTAAGTACAGACCAAGGCGTTAAGTAGAGGGGGAGAATACTGCAGCATTACCTCCCACCACGGAGACTCAAGAGGACTTTACCGCAGGACTCGTTACCACCCCAGGTACTATAGGAGGATATAAGGGAAGGTGAGAGGAAAATCGAGGAGTTGGCAGTCGGAGGCAGTCGGTTGGACACCTCTCCACCTGTTGAGCTCACTCTGAAGATCTACACACCACCCCCAGGATGAAAAGACTCGACTCGCTAGGACGCAATCAGCTGGCTCGCTCTGGACCACTGCAGAACAGGAGAAGACTTGAGGACCATCCAAGAGGAAGGAAGGAACGTCGTCTTTAACTTACAACGAAGCCAGAAAGGGGACATAGAATAATTGCGTATGACTTCTTGAGAGCCAGAAAGTGGACTTTAAATATTTCAGTATAATATTTTGATTTAGTTGGTTTCTGGCGATCTTGTTGGACTGTGACGTCATAGCCGAGTTCTGAAACTGCAACGTTTCCAAATTGAGTTCAATATAAATAACTTCAGTATTTTAATTTAATTCCTTGATAAACATTTTCTGTTAAAGTCATGTTTATTGCTATTTTATTCAGGCTGTATTTAATTTCTTAAGTGACAAACTTCTGTAACCTGTGAAAATCTCTGGTGAGTTGAATAATTATATTTCTTATCTTAAACTGTCTGTGTATTTTTGGAGTGATTTACCCTGAATTGGTTAAGAAAGCATCAAAAAGATATTAATTCAGAATTATTGCATGAGTAATGAGTCAGAATATCCAGAATGAACTATAAGCTTATTAGATTAACTCGCCATACATTAACTGTCAATGTTGGATCCAGTCCAGGACTTTAGCTATTTACTTCAGACTTCAGACATAACTCACATAACTTCAGAATCTTCATAATAAATGTATAATTAATATTACTTGATACCTGAATTGATTTTAAAAGCTAAATAAGGAGATCCACCACAAGACTCTTTAAACATGATTTGTCTGAATCAAGAGTCCAAACGTTAAGCTGAATTGCCACTTTATAGAATCAAGAGTCCGAACTTAAGCTGAACTATCACTTATAAAATCGAGAATCTAAACCTAAAGCTGAACTATCATTTAATAGAATCAAGAGTCCAGACCTCTAAGGCATCACAATCAACTCAGATAGTTTAAACAACGCATTACTTAGAGTCCAGAAACTCTAATAGCATTAATTGATAAGGATATTTAGCAAAATCTAAATTTACAATTGAGAAGCAGGACCTCTGATCCGGGACACAACGTGAATCCTACCTAGACTAAAGACTATAGACGGCCATCATGTTAGACTTGAGCTTAAGATTAGGAGTTTAGAAGCAACGTAGCACGAGGCAGGTCTCTTCCGTGAACTTGACGGCGGCGTTGACGGCTGCGTTGACGGCAGCAGATCGAGGCCATACCATACCAGGACTCTTGCGAGGTTGTTGGCGTGACGGCTGAACCAGGATCCAAAGCCAGGACCTCGTCGGGCCTAGGACCACGTCCAGTCGAGGCGACGACCAACGTCCAGCCCATACACCCGTATGAGTTATTTAACTAATCAGAACAGGTAAGCCTCTAATTGGAGATCCGGACTCACATATTTGTATTTTGTGAGATACGTCACAAAATTATACTGTTAGAAACAAATCTAATTTAAGTAAAATGGAATAAAAATACCGTTGTTTTTAGAAAACAACACCCAAAATTTTAGAAAGAGAATTCCGGTCTTTAACCTAATTTAGAATACAAGGTTGAGGTATCCAGGAATCTCACAATGGTGCCGTAACCAGGATATTTTTGCAAAACCGGACATGTCAATTATGTTAAATAAACAGTGACAGTTGTCTTAGATGACATTGACTGATCGCGGAAGGGTTTATTTGGATATTCTGACCAATAAGTCTATGCTTATAGCAGTTGCCGTGGGAGTCATTAGCATTTCAGTATTTTTGATGGTAATCACAATTGTTCATGAGTGTTCTTTATGTTTTGCAAGGACTGAAACATAGGTGTGAAAACACGGTTCCGGGGCATAAATTCGTTCTATTCTTCTCATCGTTACGGAGCCAATAAACAATATAATAATAAAGGGATAAAAAAATTAATTGTAGATTATTAACAAATATACATTCGAATTAGAAATTACGATAAAACAAGAAATAGAATGGCACTCGTTAAGGATTTACGGATTCAATTAAACCAATTTCAAGACAATTTAGCTGATTTACAAACAAACAACTATAATTTGCTGTTAAAACTCAATGAATTGGAAAGTTTAGTACATCAGTCAGATCAGAACATTCGTCTTGCCTTTAAATTAGTAGAATTTCCGTATAGAATTTTAAATAACTTAAGACCTTTCAAAGGAAACGGAAACGAAAGTACTCGTCGCTTCTTTAAAAAATTTGAGTCCCTTATTTACGTAGCAAACTTAGAAGATGAAATGAAAATTTTTGGAGTGAAATCAATGCTAGAAGAGAATGCTTTGAAATTTTCATTATGGAATGAAAAATGCAAAAGTTTGAAGACCTATGAGGAATTTAAAATATGCATGATAAGTCGATTCAAATCAAGGAATTCAATTAGATTTTACACCGCTCTACTGAGAAATATATCTCAAACATCCTCGGAAAGCATTGATGATTACGCCGACCGTGTTCAAGCTGTAAGTATGAAAACATACATTTCAGAAGGCATTCCAATTACAGATAGAGCTGTTAGAGATGAAGCAGAAAAAAATGCTTTACAATCATTCTTAAGAGGTTTGCGTGGTGATGTCGGTGAATTAGTAAGAGCAACATCACCTCAAAGCTTCACTGTTGCTCTAACTTTAGCCAACGAACTTCAAGCCACATTGCAGGGGACTTGCTCACCAGAAGGTGAAGAAATATCGGACGAGGAAATTGTTCCTGAACTGTATTGTATACGATGTCATCGTTCCGGCCACGACATTACTCAGTGTTGTAGTAGGAAAGGGGTATATCAGTTTAATCGAAATTATAATGGACCATTAACGTTCAATACAAGGAAATCAGAATAGAGATGGTTACAAAAACAACAAGCATTTCTTTCGCCTCTCACATACTTATTTTAATAATTAGAAGATGGAAATGAATACTGAAAATAAATTAAAAGGCAACAGAGAACATGACACTAATTCTGCTGTAAACACGCTGAACATAGCAAATGTAACATTCGAATATTTTAAGAGTAAATTATTGACAAACGAAAAACGAAGGAAATTTTTCAGTAAAAAAAAATATTTATGTAAATTATTATGTAATTCAATTTTGAATTTTTGCATATAAAATGTGGGTTTGAGTCCTTGATAATGTATTTAAAAAAAAAAACGCTGCTTTAAACAGATACGATGTACAAAATTTAAAAATATATACCGTGCTATATACAGTTGCCATGAAAGAGAAATAATTAATACATTAAAGTCAAGAAAGATTTAACTTCAAATTGTTCAGAAACATTAGAGCAATAACTGATCTAACATTGGAAATTTTGTAGGTCTCTCTCTCTCTCTCTCTCCGTATTTCTCCCCTTGAGGTAAAATACAGTAAAAAATAATAATACAAATTGACAGTTAATTTACGAAATTATAGCGAAGTCTCGAGCAAGATTTCAGAAAAATTTTGACTTAAGTATAACAAACGACAGATTAAGGCTTCAACATGAAATGGGACACTTTACTAGGTTAGGTTTATAGATCCTAGATCAGGGTATCTAGAAGAAGTTCGATAACTTAAAAAGAACAAACAATCTCAAGTTTTATCGTTAGTTTATAGTGGAGATTTTATATACATTTAAGATTTATATTGGATTATAAATCATTAGAGTTTAGGGAAATTAAGTAGAGTTTAACGTTTTATTGAGGTTTCGAGCTTTCAGATACATAACATTATAAGGAAATTAAGTAGACCAAATTCAAGAAATTTTAATTAACGGAAGGATTTCAGTGTATACAACGTCACCTGTTTGTAAAATAGTCAATATGTTTGAAGTTATATGAATTTACGAATCAGATTATTCCGACGAAAAATATTAAGAACACTAACGTTTACGTAGATGCACATATAAGGAGAAAGAGAGAAACGAAAAATTATGAGGATAAATATACATGAAGAGTGCTTTCAGATTTCTTTATACGATGCCCGTGACATAGTAATACCCTTGAAAATAATGAGTTATTTAGTATTTTGTCAAATCTAATAAATCATCTTATAAGTTTCGTACGAAATTGAGAACGAAAAACAAATAATAGTTACATGACGTTACAATTTGCAAGTGCAGTTAGTGATGAAACACAAATTTGTTACAGTACAGAAATTCACGTAGATAAAGTAAAAACAGAAGTTAAAAATAAATAAATAAATATGGGGCCTTAAACCATATTTATATTGCTGTGTTTCTAAAATATCTAAAAAAATAACATGCGTTTCTAATTTTATATTTAAAGTTAGACATTTTAGCATGAACCTAATACTTAAAGGTTCTATAACAAAAAAAGGTTTAAATAATTGACACTTTTCACAAAAATTAAGAAGTTATCAATTATAAATTAAGGGCTTTAATATATCCTAAGAGAAATAAGTAAAAAAAAAATTATTTTAACTATCACATTTAAATTAATTGTGCTGCATGAAGTTCTCACTTTAAAGTAAATATTCAGTACACATTTCCATCTTTTTACAGATAAAAATCTAGAATTTTGTAGAAATTCAATACTTCAAACTTTTTGCATTGTAAGTAAGTTGTATGGGTTTTCAGCTTTAAGTAGCTTACTCGGTACATTTTAGTAATTTCATATCTACATCAAGGTTGAGTATTTAGCATAGTGCTTACGCATGAAGAATCTTAAAAATAAATATTAAGCATGTCTTTTATTCCTAATACATCTTAAAATAAAGAATTTTGATGGCCGCTTTTATGCCTAAAATGTAAAAAAATTAATAATCAGGTAGAGTGGTTTATACTAGTATGGTAAAGATTTATTGTGCAATAACCACTATCAGAAATTTTAATGTGCATTTTTGTTGTAGATTTAATGTTAAATAAGGTTAATTTTGAATTTTAAGTAATTTCGTAAAGTATATTGTAGTTAATGTTTAGTACGTGTTGGTGAATATAGTTTAATAAATATGAGTTTTAAGCTTAAAAACTTTTAAAATAACTTATTAAGCATTTGCATACTTATATCTCGTAATCTCTTCGATAAATAATATACATATATTCAGTATATATCTATTTATTGTGACTTAGGGCATTTTGAGGTAATGAATGTTTCACTGTCATTAATAACATAGTAGGAAAAATAGCCTATTTCAGCACGTTTGGTCTGCTAAGAATGGCTTACGCATGTGTGTTGTTTTCTATATATTAAGTATCGGCTTTAGAATTATTTAGTTATGGCAGTTAGTAGGAATTCTCTAATTTAAATAAGTTCTCATAAGTGTTTTAGCATAGATTTGCACCTTAATTTTAAGGTAATTCTAGATAATCACATATTTAACACATATTGGTAGCATAAATTGTTAAATTAGGTTTGATAAATTTAAGAATAAAACTCTAGTCTACATATCGAAATATTCATTAATTATCTATAGAATTAAGAGCCATAAATAAGATAGTATAGCTGCACGATGAATTAAATTATATAAATTAAGAAATCAAAATAATAAAATGCACAGGTTAGAAGTAAAAAGAATATTAAAAGTAATTAGTTTATGGGACAAAGAAATAACCATAAAAAAACATGGAAAATGTTGTTTAAAAATAGGATGATATAATGTATGAGAAACGTTATCTTTAAAACATTTTGGGTAGGAATTCACAGCAATTTTCATGTGTAAAAAAAATAACGTACTCATGCAGTTTAATTTACAAACAAAAATACCAATTTTGAAAATTAACACCAAAATTGCTAGAAATATACCCCCTAAAGATATTTAAAAACTGTTAGTTAAGTATAGCGAGATAGTTTTCACAACGTACCGTCATATAATTATGCCCGAGTATATCCAATTTTTTCCCTCATGCTAATAATTTAAATTTTGGACACATTTATTATGATAAAATAAGAATTAAGTTTTAAAAATAATATCTAAAATAATGTGAAAAAAAATTACATATTTGTAATAAATTGTATTCTGTTTTTTTGGTTATAATTACACTAAAAAAAAAAGGAAGAAAACGTTCGTTCAAATTCAGAGACTTAATTTGTTTTTAGTAAATTCAACTTAATTTTTTTTGTTAGTTGATTATTGAGACCAAGAATTATCACCCTAACGCATAATAATTGAACTGAGTGTCTAAGCATGGTTGTGTGTGATCGCCATATGCGTGAAAAGATAGTTAGGGGCGGCCCTTTCCCTTGAATATTTATAACCAGAAAGCTGGCTATGTGACAAAAAAGAATGAAAATGTAATGCTAATATTTGTTTTGTATTCATAAAGGTAATCAGTATTTTTATTGAAGTTTTCACGGTTCCCTCAACATCAAATTAAAAAATACATTAAAAAATAAAAACGGTTAAGAGATACTGCTAACACTCTTGCATTCATGAGGATTTTGATGCTAGTATTGAAGTTTCCACGGTTCCCTCAATAACTTTTAAAAAATATTGAGCAAAGACAGCTAAAAGACTTATATGCTTATATTCATGAGGTTTGGTGAATTATATATGAATGGAGTTTCGACTAGTCCCTCAACGTCAACTGATTATAAAATAAAGGTAACATAATATATTTTGACATGATACTCTAAAAATTGTCCAAATTTCAACAAAACTTTCTTAAATAAATTGGAGACTAAAATCGTTTTCGTCTTGGTAGCAGCTGCCTGACAGTTTTCATTAGTGAATCAACAGTGCATACACAGCCATAGGAGTAAAAACCATGCATTAAATTTTATTTTTAAGATTGTATTAAAAAAAAAATGTTATCATAATATGACAATGGTTAAAATGATAAAAATTCAGCTCTAAATAATAATTGTTGAAGGGGCTGTAAAAATAATTAATTGAATTCAACACATTTTGAGTGCTTCTAAAAATAAAAAATGCATACAGTTTCCATTGCACCACTCCCCTCTTCCTCATTTTGGTCACGCCGCGCTATAGTGGATTGCAGAAAAAAACTCATAACGTCACGAGCAAAACGTAGCTGAATTAAATATAGTGTAATTTTATTAATTAATACATCTTAAATAAAATTATAACACGTTATCAGAGAAAATAATCAATGTAGTCAAATAATATAAATATTAAAAAATGTTGCTAAATTTTTATTAATTAGATCGATCATAAATTTGATTTTGATGACATTAAAAGGGTAAAAAAATAGTAACACGTAAATTTTGAAAAATAATTATTTTGGTTTTAAGATGAAGATATCAGTTCTGAAGCCACAGCTGCCATGCATGCAGGGTGTAGCGTGATAAGCTATAATAAAGAGGTTAATGAAATATTTAACAGAAGATTCATATAACAAGGAAATGCATTATGGTTACACTGTTCATGTAATTCTTTTTGTACTCCTAAAAAAATGAACAGGGGCAGTCGAGTAATGATAAGAGCGGAAAAAAACACTCAATCTTATTGTTGTCTAGCTGGGTATATACATATCTATATTTGATTCTGTTACCGCGGTTCATAAAACAAGTTTTAAAATTTTCTTGGGCATTACAATTGTGAAATAAAAATTTGCACTTTTGAACTTTGCATAACACATTAATTGACTCTGAAACTCTTGTTTTAAGAACACGTTTGACAAGAGATCACAGAGAATATAGCACAAGAACATCTGTTAGATGATCGCAAGATAGCTGTTATTTTGTTTTTACTAAAATCTTTTTATATACATATATTGATAAGTTTCCACGGTTCCCCCTTTTAAAAGCAGGCTTGGTAACGATAAAACAGAGAATGTTGGACAGGAACAGCTGTTAGATAATCGCAAGCTGTTATTCTTTCTGGTGAGAGTTTTTTTTATATAAGTTTCCACGGTTCCCTGCATGTTATCAACAAATTTGCTCTCGTCATTTGCTGATAATTTTCCTGTCATAATAAATCAATTGTTTTCATAGAATTTCGAGTTCTTAAAACGCTTGTGTAAAGGAATTTTTAATTTTGGTCATACAATTTTAGCATAATGCGCTAACGGATAATTTAAATCTGCTATACTTGAAATAGAAGCTAAAAAAAATATATGACTAAAAATGCATTTACAGGTTAAAACAAAATTATTCAATAAATAAATATATAGTTTTTGAAAAATATAATTAAAAATAATTAAAAAATATCATCATATGACTATACATGTATTAATATACAATATCTAAGATAGAATTCATTGTAAATAATTAAATAATATATCTTATGGGCGCGAGTGTAATACATTTTATCTGTAAGCATACCTGCATATGTTTAAAGAATATAGTGGAACTGGGAGGGACAATTCTTTTAGTATATGTTAAAACAGCTGTCAAGTGTGGCAAAAAAAAAAAAAAAAAAAAAAAGCAATGAAATTAAATAAATAATTAAAATGTTTATACTGCTAAATTTCAATTGAGTAAATAAAAAATTTAATTGCGCTTAAAATATATAAAGTAGAAGATATGTACTACTTATATTTAATAAAAAAACAATATCATTGCAGTTCCTCATATGCCAGGGTGTCTCGCTGTGTAAAGTTACGATAAATGAGTTCGAAAAACAATCACGTGATCTCCCCCACTTTTTCCCTCCGTACAGTAATAAATACTCACCGACAAGATATAGTAGGAACAATTGGAAAAAATCATGACGTCACTATCTAACTGTACCATTTTGGATAAAATGATTATTATTGTTTGCCCATTATAATTTCAATACAAAAAATTGTTGCGAGAATTAATAGAAAAAAAATATGAAACAAATTCATATAATGAATAGATTATCTTTATTTGAAAAAGTTTTCCGTTATACAAGCCACTGTGTTGAATACAAATGTTTACCACCAAGCTAAATTGAATTTTAATACAGTTGTGATGATATAAAAAAAAACTAATTTTACAACTAAGAACTAATAAGATTGATTTATATATTCGTAATGATGTATAACATGCTTTACGTCATCAGATAAAGTTAATTCTTGGTTAATTCTTTTCTTTATAATGGTATCATCTTGACTTGGGAATTGACAACCTTAAATTTCCAACCCCAACGCGTGATAATTTACACTTAGCGTTTGAACACACCATATGCGTGACGAGATAGTTAGGGGTACCTTCCCCTCGACACCAACACCCTGCCTACTAAAAAACTTGAATTATATTAAAAGGGGAAGCTGAAAATAAGACATAAAAAATATATATTGACATTCATAAAGGGGGATAAATATTTAAATGAAGTTTCCATGGTTCCTGAAACAAATGAAGATGTATTTCAAAAAAGGGTGAATTTACGGATAATTACTTTTCGTGGATAATATCAATAGTTAAATACAATAAAACATCAAAATTATATATTAGCTTTCATAAGGGGATAAATATTTAAATGAAGTTTCCACGGTTCCTTAAACAAATGAAGATATATTTCAAAAAAGGGTGAATTTGCGGATAATACTTTTCGTGGATAATATCAATAGTTAAATACAATAAAACATAAAAATTATATATTAGCTTTCATAAGGGGATAAATATTTAAATGAAGTTTCCACGGTTCCTTAAACAAATGAAGATATATTTCAAAAAGGGTGAATTTACGGATAATTACTTTTCGTGGATAATATCAATAGTTAAATACAATAAAACATAAAAATTATATATTAGCTTTCATAAGGGGATAAATATTTAAATAAAGTTTCCACGGTTCCTTAAACAAATAAAAAAATGGGGTGAATTAACGGATATTTATTAACATGGATATTATCAATAATTGAATTAAAGTTCAATGCTTCCTTTATTTTTTTTAACAAGAACAATTTTTGTAGATTTTTTTTCTCTCCTTTCCTTTTGTCTTCTCCTTCTCTCTTTTGCTTTCTTCTATCTTTTTTTTCAAATGCATTTATTTCAAAATTATCTCATATTTTGGGTTGGTACTAATTTTTTGTATGTAAAAAAAAAAACAAAAAAAAAACTACAATATGTTTAATATAAACTATATATCAGTCTGGTTAAAGAAAATTATTGAATGAAGAGAAATGTATCTTATAGCTGAATACGATTATTCTCGGCTAATTATTATAACTGTATTGAAATTGTCAATGTATTACGATTAACGGATACATAGGGATTAAGTTCTCAAATTTTTTTTCTCTTCTTAACAAAAAAGAAAAAACAAAACTACAGTACCTATTAAATTCTAAAGTAACGTATATAATAAGGGAAAACAACATTTGCAAGTAATACAGCTTTTTGCCTTTCCGAGCAATGCAAGTTGCCTAAATTAAAAAGTTCGGTAACTGGTAAAATGGATTTGGTTTAACTAATCTTATTAACGTATGTTAACATATTGTCCAAGTAACTAATGTAGTGTAATCGTATAGGTTACATTTTGACAAAAAAAAAAAAAAAAAAAAAAAAAAAAAGAGTGTTTTAGGTGTTTCAAGTATAGATTATCTGTTTGCTGCACTTCGAAAGGTGAACAAAACATATAAAAAAATAATAAAAGAACAGTTTTTACTATAAAAAATTGCAACTTAATGGTTGTTACACACCACGGCACGGCACAAATTAATAGTCTATGAAAATTAATGTTGAGTGTTTATCCTTAAATATTGTCTTTCAATTGAAATTGTTTAACGTTGAATTTACACATTGAATAATATCTTGTGAGCTTACATACAATCAGTTTGTCCTTGTGTTTCAAAATTTCTTATCAACTATCACAGTGTGTTAAAATATATATATATAGGATAAAAAAATAATAATAAAAAGATTAGAACAAAAAAAAATACATAACAAAAAATTTAAAAAAAATTGTAATAATTCGTAAAAGTTGTGGTTTGTGTTTTGTGTTTCATATTTAAATTATTACGTATATCAATTATTCATCCAATAATTTTTGAATACTAAAAAAAATATCAGATCTGTTGTCCTATAAAAAGGGGTAAAATTTAAAAAATTAATGCACGCGTGATTAGACGTTTAAAAAAAATTTAAAATTATGCATTCAAAGTTATATAAATATTCTTGAGAAACTTGATCTTACTTTTAACACATAAATATAGAAAACGATGAGCACACGAGTTTCACTCAGCACGCTAACTGCACAGCGGAAGGGGGATTTTATGACCAATTAACACCTGGGGGTATGAGTCATACAGGAGGATTTTTGAGAAGGGCACGTTTTACGCACTCACGTTTGTTCATACATGTAATCTGCCTACTTAGATATTTATAAAGGAATATACAATTCTAAATGTTAAAGTTTATTTTTAAATTTGCGTATTTCTAAACATACTTATAAAACATAAGTTTATTTTCTCTTTCAATTTGAAATAAAGTTAAATTGTATATTTTATCATGATAAATTTATAATATAGAGGAACTTCAATCAAATAACTGCATTAACATATATGATTCGCTGGCCTTTTTCGTCGTATCAAAATTGCGAAATATACACTTGTGAATCAAATTTTCGAAACATTGAAAGGGAGGGACTATCATGAATCAATAAGCTACAAGGATTGTCCTCCAATAAAAAAAACAACCAACGGTAAGAGAACAACCAGCCTATTAGAAGAAAATAATGACTAAATAAAATGAAAATGGATCCAGCCAAAGCAGAATATTGCAACTTAGCCGCACCTACAGTGAACCAACTTGAAGTAATCTAAGAAAACAACCAATCAGAAACAAAAGTAATTTTTTTTCACGTCCCAGTTCCAGAGGCAGGCAATTATTCTTCTCTTTTCATGTCCAATATAAACGAGACACATAAGTACGACAAATATGCCAAAAGTTATAAACTTGCTATGGTGTTTACGATGAAAAATGGCCTAAATCGAAAATTCCAAACAACTTATATATGTTTAATATGCAGAATTTCTGTTTTGCTACTTACGAAATTTGCCGTTTTTTTTACTGTCAAAAAAAGGGGACTAATTCTCAAACAAAACTTAATGTCATTGTTAAATAATATACTTTAGAATTGTATTTCTTTTAAAATTTAGAACCACCAGGGATGTGATGTTTTTTTTTTTTCAAGATAATGTATTCAATTGCCTTGCAGAGCATTGTCACATTATCTTGAATTTTAAGTGGGGAGGTGTAAGATATAATCAGGGTTATATTCTAAATTTTAAAAGGACAAATAATAATAATAAAAGGAGGTGATACTAAGTAACTGCACCTTTTTCTTCATAACGATTTAATTATAAAATCATGAGTTAGTTATATTTGAACGATTTTATTACAAATATTATAAGTTAACAGATATATTAAATTGAAATAATAATAACTAAGTAATAACAGCACAACCATTTTCTTCTACAGATTAAATTATAATGGTAATAAAAAGCTTAGTTGTATTACATAAAATTGATAAATTCATATACTTCTTGACTTAACATAATTAAAAGGCTGAACTAATTTTGTTATGAGAAATAACTAATTTTAACTTCATATACTTCTTGACTTAACATAATTAAAATGCTGAACTAATTTTGTTATAAGAAATAACAAATTTTAACTTTATAAACTTCTTGACTTAACATAATTAAAAGGCTGAACTAATTTTGTTATAAGAAATAACAAATTTTAACTTTATAAACTTCTTGACTTAACATAATTAAAATGCTGAACTAATTTTGTTATAAGAAATAACAAATTTTAACTTTATAAACTTCTTGACTTAACATAATTAAAAGGCTGAACTAATTTTGTTATGAGAAATATCAAATTTTAACTTGTAAACTTCTTGACTTAACATAATTAAAATGCTGAACTAATTTTGTTATAAGAAATAACAAATTTTAACTTCATAAACTCTCTTGACTTAACATAATTAAGAGGCTGAATTAATTTTGTTATAAGAAATAACAAACTTTAACCTTATAAACTCCCTTGATTAAACTTAATTAAAAGACTGAACTAAATTGTCATAAGCATAAGAAGTAACTTGACTTAATTTAATAAACTCTCTGGACTAATATAATTGAAAGGCTGAACTAATTTTAAGATAGAAAATAACAAGCCTAAATTTTATAAATTTCCTCATAATATATAATGAAATAATTTCACTGTAATAAATGGCGTTATTTGAAAGCCATTTGTCAGATATTAATTCCTGTAATATAGTAATTAAAAAAAAGCCTAATGTTTGAGGCTGAACTAATTTTAAGATAGGAAATAACAAGCCTAAATTCTATAAATTTCCTTATAATATATAATAAATAATTTAACTATAATAAATGGCGTTATTTGAAAGCCATTTGTCAGACATTAAGTCCTATAAGATAGTAATTAAAAAAGCCTAATATTTTGTGATTATTTCCATATATTATCAAAAAAGGCCTTAAATAGGAAATGAGGTCAATTGTGAACTTGTTTTGGGCGTAGCCACGAACCAAAACATTGATTTTCTTGGCTGACCATCACCTGATATGTAGAGTCTGGACTCGCTGCAGTAGGGTCAGAACCAAGCCATCTTCCCGAGCCCCATCGAGAAGGGGTATAAGTGGGCGTGAACTATGCTGGCCAGGAGGGCTGTGGGGAGCAGCGCGTGCCGTCACGCTTGTGCGGGTGGCCACGCGCACCGGGGGAAGAAGCGTCGCTAAATATCACTCTCCCCTCCACCATGCAGTACAAGAGGAGAAACTTCATACAACGTGACACCCCACCATCCGTACGTCAAGCCAGAACGACATACCGTGTTACATTACCCTCCCCTCAACTGATCTCCAAACCATAAGCGTCAGGAAGTAATGCGATTCTAAATTATCCTCCCCTCCACGGTTCTCCGATAGATGAGCACCCAGAAGATATACTAGGATACCTCCTCCGGGATACGAGGACCAGAAGGGAGAATCGAACTACGTACTTACACACTCCTTCAACATACAAATACGGTTAAAGAAGCAGCTTATATTACACAACCCATCTACCAGATGAACACCACGAGTACCGAAGACTATGCAATACTACATTACCCCCCACCCTTCTTCACTACATGCGCACCTAGAAGACTATGCAATACTACATTAACCCCCACCATCTTCTACTGCCAGATGAACACCGCGAGTACCAGTAAGATATATTACACCATACATTACCCCCACCCTTCTTTACTACATGCGCACCTAGAAGACCATGTAATACTGCATTACCCCCCACCCATGTTCAATGCTACATGACTCCTCCCCCCCCTTCCTCTTCTAACCTATGAACACCATGAGGATCAGTAAGCCATATGCTACACAATAACCCCCACCCTTCTTCAATACATGAGCACCTAAAAGAGGTTGTGCAATACTACAGCGCACCTTCCCCCCATTCTAAGTACAGACCAAGGCGTTAAGTAGAGGGGGAGAATACTGCAGCATTACCTCCCACCACGGAGACTCAAGAGGACTTTACCGCAGGACTCGTTACCACCCCAGGTACTATAGGAGGATATAAGGGAAGGTGAGAGGAAAATCGAGGAGTTGGCAGTCGGAGGCAGTCGGTTGGACACCTCTCCACCTGTTGAGCTCACTCTGAAGATCTACACACCACCCCCAGGATGAAAAGACTCGACTCGCTAGGACGCAATCAGCTGGCTCGCTCTGGACCACTGCAGAACAGGAGAAGACTTGAGGACCATCCAAGAGGAAGGAAGGAACGTCGTCTTTAACTTACAACGAAGCCAGAAAGGGGACATAGAATAATTGCGTATGACTTCTTGAGAGCCAGAAAGTGGACTTTAAATATTTCAGTATAATATTTTGATTTAGTTGGTTTCTGGCGATCTTGTTGGACTGTGACGTCATAGCCGAGTTCTGAAACTGCAACGTTTCCAAATTGAGTTCAATATAAATAACTTCAGTATTTTAATTTAATTCCTTGATAAACATTTTCTGTTAAAGTCATGTTTATTGCTATTTTATTCAGGCTGTATTTAATTTCTTAAGTGACAAACTTCTGTAACCTGTGAAAATCTCTGGTGAGTTGAATAATTATATTTCTTATCTTAAACTGTCTGTGTATTTTTGGAGTGATTTACCCTGAATTGGTTAAGAAAGCATCAAAAAGATATTAATTCAGAATTATTGCATGAGTAATGAGTCAGAATATCCAGAATGAACTATAAGCTTATTAGATTAACTCGCCATACATTAACTGTCAATGTTGGATCCAGTCCAGGACTTTAGCTATTTACTTCAGACTTCAGACATAACTCACATAACTTCAGAATCTTCATAATAAATGCATAATTAATATTACTTGATACCTGAATTGATTTTAAAAGCTAAATAAGGAGATCCACCACAAGACTCTTTAAACATGATTTGTCTGAATCAAGAGTCCAAACGTTAAGCTGAATTGCCACTTTATAGAATCAAGAGTCCGAACTTAAGCTGAACTATCACTTATAAAATCGAGAATCTAAACCTAAAGCTGAACTATCATTTAATAGAATCAAGAGTCCAGACCTCTAAGGCATCACAATCAACTCAGATAGTTTAAACAACGCATTACTTAGAGTCCAGAAACTCTAATAGCATTAATTGATAAGGATATTTAGCAAAATCTAAATTTACAATTGAGAAGCAGGACCTCTGATCCGGGACACAACGTGAATCCTACCTAGACTAAAGACTATAGACGGCCATCATGTTAGACTTGAGCTTAAGATTAGGAGTTTAGAAGCAACGTAGCACGAGGCAGGTCTCTTCCGTGAACTTGACGGCGGCGTTGACGGCTGCGTTGACGGCAGCAGATCGAGGCCATACCATACCAGGACTCTTGCGAGGTTGTTGGCGTGACGGCTGAACCAGGATCCAAAGCCAGGACCTCGTCGGGCCTAGGACCACGTCCAGTCGAGGCGACGACCAACGTCCAGCCCATACACCCGTATGAGTTATTTAACTAATCAGAACAGGTAAGCCTCTAATTGGAGATCCGGACTCACATATTTGTATTTTGTGAGATACGTCACAAAATTATACTGTTAGAAACAAATCTAATTTAAGTAAAATGGAATAAAAATACCGTTGTTTTTAGAAAACAACACCCAAAATTTTAGAAAGAGAATTCCGGTCTTTAACCTAATTTAGAATACAAGGTTGAGGTATCCAGGAATCTCACAATGGTGCCGTAACCAGGATATTTTTGCAAAACCGGACATGTCAATTATGTTAAATAAACAGTGACAGTTGTCTTAGATGACATTGACTGATCGCGGAAGGGTTTATTTGGATATTCTGACCAATAAGTCTATGCTTATAGCAGTTGCCGTGGGAGTCATTAGCATTTCAGTATTTTTGATGGTAATCACAATTGTTCATGAGTGTTCTTTATGTTTTGCAAGGACTGAAACATAGGTGTGAAAACACGGTTCCGGGGCATAAATTCGTTCTATTCTTCTCATCGTTACGGAGCCAATAAACAATATAATAATAAAGGGATAAAAAAATTAATTGTAGATTATTAACAAATATACATTCGAATTAGAAATTACGATAAAACAAGAAATAGAATGGCACTCGTTAAGGATTTACGGATTCAATTAAACCAATTTCAAGACAATTTAGCTGATTTACAAACAAACAACTATAATTTGCTGTTAAAACTCAATGAATTGGAAAGTTTAGTACATCAGTCAGATCAGAACATTCGTCTTGCCTTTAAATTAGTAGAATTTCCGTATAGAATTTTAAATAACTTAAGACCTTTCAAAGGAAACGGAAACGAAAGTACTCGTCGCTTCTTTAAAAAATTTGAGTCCCTTATTTACGTAGCAAACTTAGAAGATGAAATGAAAATTTTTGGAGTGAAATCAATGCTAGAAGAGAATGCTTTGAAATTTTCATTATGGAATGAAAAATGCAAAAGTTTGAAGACCTATGAGGAATTTAAAATATGCATGATAAGTCGATTCAAATCAAGGAATTCAATTAGATTTTACACCGCTCTACTGAGAAATATATCTCAAACATCCTCGGAAAGCATTGATGATTACGCCGACCGTGTTCAAGCTGTAAGTATGAAAACATACATTTCAGAAGGCATTCCAATTACAGATAGAGCTGTTAGAGATGAAGCAGAAAAAAATGCTTTACAATCATTCTTAAGAGGTTTGCGTGGTGATGTCGGTGAATTAGTAAGAGCAACATCACCTCAAAGCTTCACTGTTGCTCTAACTTTAGCCAACGAACTTCAAGCCACATTGCAGGGGACTTGCTCACCAGAAGGTGAAGAAATATCGGACGAGGAAATTGTTCCTGAACTGTATTGTATACGATGTCATCGTTCCGGCCACGACATTACTCAGTGTTGTAGTAGGAAAGGGGTATATCAGTTTAATCGAAATTATAATGGACCATTAACGTTCAATACAAGGAAATCAGAATAGAGATGGTTACAAAAACAACAAGCATTTCTTTCGCCTCTCACATACTTATTTTAATAATTAGAAGATGGAAATGAATACTGAAAATAAATTAAAAGGCAACAGAGAACATGACACTAATTCTGCTGTAAACACGCTGAACATAGCAAATGTAACATTCGAATATTTTAAGAGTAAATTATTGACAAACGAAAAACGAAGGAAATTTTTCAGTAAAAAAAAATATTTATGTAAATTATTATGTAATTCAATTTTGAATTTTTGCATATAAAATGTGGGTTTGAGTCCTTGATAATGTATTTAAAAAAAAAAACGCTGCTTTAAACAGATACGATGTACAAAATTTAAAAATATATACCGTGCTATATACAGTTGCCATGAAAGAGAAATAATTAATACATTAAAGTCAAGAAAGATTTAACTTCAAATTGTTCAGAAACATTAGAGCAATAACTGATCTAACATTGGAAATTTTGTAGGTCTCTCTCTCTCTCTCTCTCCGTATTTCTCCCCTTGAGGTAAAATACAGTAAAAAATAATAATACAAATTGACAGTTAATTTACGAAATTATAGCGAAGTCTCGAGCAAGATTTCAGAAAAATTTTGACTTAAGTATAACAAACGACAGATTAAGGCTTCAACATGAAATGGGACACTTTACTAGGTTAGGTTTATAGATCCTAGATCAGGGTATCTAGAAGAAGTTCGATAACTTAAAAAGAACAAACAATCTCAAGTTTTATCGTTAGTTTATAGTGGAGATTTTATATACATTTAAGATTTATATTGGATTATAAATCATTAGAGTTTAGGGAAATTAAGTAGAGTTTAACGTTTTATTGAGGTTTCGAGCTTTCAGATACATAACATTATAAGGAAATTAAGTAGACCAAATTCAAGAAATTTTAATTAACGGAAGGATTTCAGTGTATACAACGTCACCTGTTTGTAAAATAGTCAATATGTTTGAAGTTATATGAATTTACGAATCAGATTATTCCGACGAAAAATATTAAGAACACTAACGTTTACGTAGATGCACATATAAGGAGAAAGAGAGAAACGAAAAATTATGAGGATAAATATACATGAAGAGTGCTTTCAGATTTCTTTATACGATGCCCGTGACATAGTAATACCCTTGAAAATAATGAGTTATTTAGTATTTTGTCAAATCTAATAAATCATCTTATAAGTTTCGTACGAAATTGAGAACGAAAAACAAATAATAGTTACATGACGTTACAATTTGCAAGTGCAGTTAGTGATGAAACACAAATTTGTTACAGTACAGAAATTCACGTAGATAAAGTAAAAACATAAGTTAAAAATAAATAAATAAATATGGGGCCTTAAACCATATTTATATTGCTGTGTTTCTAAAATATCTAAAAAAATAACATGCGTTTCTAATTTTATATTTAAAGTTAGACATTTTAGCATGAACCTAATACTTAAAGGTTCTATAACAAAAAAAGGTTTAAATAATTGACACTTTTCACAAAAATTAAGAAGTTATCAATTATAAATTAAGGGCTTTAATATATCCTAAGAGAAATAAGTAAAAAAAAAATTATTTTAACTATCACATTTAAATTAATTGTGCTGCATGAAGTTCTCACTTTAAAGTAAATATTCAGTACACATTTCCATCTTTTTACAGATAAAAATCTAGAATTTTGTAGAAATTCAATACTTCAAACTTTTTGCATTGTAAGTAAGTTGTATGGGTTTTCAGCTTTAAGTAGCTTACTCGGTACATTTTAGTAATTTCATATCTACATCAAGGTTGAGTATTTAGCATAGTGCTTACGCATGAAGAATCTTAAAAATAAATATTAAGCATGTCTTTTATTCCTAATACATCTTAAAATAAAGAATTTTGATGGCCGCTTTTATGCCTAAAATGTAAAAAAATTAATAATCAGGTAGAGTGGTTTATACTAGTATGGTAAAGATTTATTGTGCAATAACCACTATCAGAAATTTTAATGTGCATTTTTGTTGTAGATTTAATGTTAAATAAGGTTAATTTTGAATTTTAAGTAATTTCGTAAAGTATATTGTAGTTAATGTTTAGTACGTGTTGGTGAATATAGTTTAATAAATATGAGTTTTAAGCTTAAAAACTTTTAAAATAACTTATTAAGCATTTGCATACTTATATCTCGTAATCTCTTCGATAAATAATATACATATATTCAGTATATATCTATTTATTGTGACTTAGGGCATTTTGAGGTAATGAATGTTTCACTGTCATTAATAACATAGTAGGAAAAATAGCCTATTTCAGCACGTTTGGTCTGCTAAGAATGGCTTACGCATGTGTGTTGTTTTCTATATATTAAGTATCGGCTTTAGAATTATTTAGTTATGGCAGTTAGTAGGAATTCTCTAATTTAAATAAGTTCTCATAAGTGTTTTAGCATAGATTTGCACCTTAATTTTAAGGTAATTCTAGATAATCACATATTTAACACATATTGGTAGCATAAATTGTTAAATTAGGTTTGATAAATTTAAGAATAAAACTCTAGTCTACATATCGAAATATTCATTAATTATCTATAGAATTAAGAGCCATAAATAAGATAGTATAGCTGCACGATGAATTAAATTATATAAATTAAGAAATCAAAATAATAAAATGCACAGGTTAGAAGTAAAAAGAATATTAAAAGTAATTAGTTTATGGGACAAAGAAATAACCATAAAAAAACATGGAAAATGTTGTTTAAAAATAGGATGATATAATGTATGAGAAACGTTATCTTTAAAACATTTTGGGTAGGAATTCACAGCAATTTTCATGTGTAAAAAAAATAACGTACTCATGCAGTTTAATTTACAAACAAAAATACCAATTTTGAAAATTAACACCAAAATTGCTAGAAATATACCCCCTAAAGATATTTAAAAACTGTTAGTTAAGTATAGCGAGATAGTTTTCACAACGTACCGTCATATAATTATGCCCGAGTATATCCAATTTTTTCCCTCATGCTAATAATTTAAATTTTGGACACATTTATTATGATAAAATAAGAATTAAGTTTTAAAAATAATATCTAAAATAATGTGAAAAAAAATTACATATTTGTAATAAATTGTATTCTGTTTTTTTGGTTATAATTACACTAAAAAAAAAAGGAAGAAAACGTTCGTTTAAATTCAGAGACTTAATTTGTTTTTAGTAAATTCAACTTAATTTTTTTTGTTAGTTGATTATTGAGACCAAGAATTATCACCCTAACGCATAATAATTGAACTGAGTGTCTAAGCATGGTTGTGTGTGATCGCCATATGCGTGAAAAGATAGTTAGGGGCGGCCCTTTCCCTTGAATATTTATAACCAGAAAGCTGGCTATGTGACAAAAAAGAATGAAAATGTAATGCTAATATTTGTTTTGTATTCATAAAGGTAATCAGTATTTTTATTGAAGTTTTCACGGTTCCCTCAACATCAAATTAAAAAATACATTAAAAAATAAAAACGGTTAAGAGATACTGCTAACACTCTTGCATTCATGAGGATTTTGATGCTAGTATTGAAGTTTCCACGGTTCCCTCAATAACTTTTAAAAAATATTGAGCAAAGACAGCTAAAAGACTTATATGCTTATATTCATGAGGTTTGGTGAATTATATATGAATGGAGTTTCGACTAGTCCCTCAACGTCAACTGATTATAAAATAAAGGAAACATAATATATTTTGACATGATACTCTAAAAATTGTCCAAATTTCAACAAAACTTTCTTAAATAAATTGGAGACTAAAATCGTTTTCGTCTTGGTAGCAGCTGCCTGACAGTTTTCATTAGTGAATCAACAGTGCATACACAGCCATAGGAGTAAAAACCATGCATTAAATTTTATTTTTAAGATTGTATTAAAAAAAAAAATGTTATCATAATATGACAATGGTTAAAATGATAAAAATTCAGCTCTAAATAATAATTGTTGAAGGGGCTGTAAAAATAATTAATTGAATTCAACACATTTTGAGTGCTTCTAAAAATAAAAAATGCATACAGTTTCCATTGCACCACTCCCCTCTTCCTCATTTTGGTCACGCCGCGCTATAGTGGATTGCAGAAAAAAACTCATAACGTCACGAGCAAAACGTAGCTGAATTAAATATAGTGTAATTTTATTAATTAATACATCTTAAATAAAATTATAACACGTTATCAGAGAAAATAATCAATGTAGTCAAATAATATAAATATTAAAAAATGTTGCTAAATTTTTATTAATTAGATCGATCATAAATTTGATTTTGATGACATTAAAAGGGTAAAAAAATAGTAACACGTAAATTTTGAAAAATAATTATTTTGGTTTTAAGATGAAGATATCAGTTCTGAAGCCACAGCTGCCATGCATGCAGGGTGTAGCGTGATAAGCTATAATAAAGAGGTTAATGAAATATTTAACAGAAGATTCATATAACAAGGAAATGCATTATGGTTACACTGTTCATGTAATTCTTTTTGTACTCCTAAAAAAATGAACAGGGGCAGTCGAGTAATGATAAGAGCGGAAAAAAACACTCAATCTTATTGTTGTCTAGCTGGGTATGTACATATCTATATTTGATTCTGTTACCGCGGTTCATAAAACAAGTTTTAAAATTTTCTTGGGCATTACAATTGTGAAATAAAAATTTGCACTTTTGAACTTTGCATAACACATTAATTGACTCTGAAACTCTTGTTTTAAGAACACGTTTGACAAGAGATCACAGAGAATATAGCACAAGAACATCTGTTAGATGATCGCAAGATAGCTGTTATTTTGTTTTTACTAAAATCTTTTTATATACATATATTGATAAGTTTCCACGGTTCCCCCTTTTAAAAGCAGGCTTGGTAACGATAAAACAGAGAATGTTGGACAGGAACAGCTGTTAGATAATCGCAAGCTGTTATTCTTTCTGGTGAGAGTTTTTTTTATATAAGTTTCCACGGTTCCCTGCATGTTATCAACAAATTTGCTCTCGTCATTTGCTGATAATTTTCCTGTCATAATAAATCAATTGTTTTCATAGAATTTCGAGTTCTTAAAACGCTTGTGTAAAGGAATTTTTAATTTTGGTCATACAATTTTAGCATAATGCGCTAACGGATAATTTAAATCTGCTATACTTGAAATAGAAGCTAAAAAAAATATATGACTAAAAATGCATTTACAGGTTAAAACAAAATTATTCAATAAATAAATATATAGTTTTTGAAAAATATAATTAAAAATAATTAAAAAATATCATCATATGACTATACATGTATTAATATACAATATCTAAGATAGAATTCATTGTAAATAATTAAATAATATATCTTATGGGCGCGAGTGTAATACATTTTATCTGTAAGCATACCTGCATATGTTTAAAGAATATAGTGGAACTGGGAGGGACAATTCTTTTAGTATATGTTAAAACAGCTGTCAAGTGTGGCAAAAAAAAAAAAAAAAAAAAAAAAAAAAAAAAAAAAAAAAAAAAAAAGCAATGAAATTAAATAAATAATTAAAATGTTTATACTGCTAAATTTCAATTGAGTAAATAAAAAATTTAATTGCGCTTAAAATATATAAAGTAGAAGATATGTACTACTTATATTTAATAAAAAAACAATATCATTGCAGTTCCTCATATGCCAGGGTGTCTCGCTGTGTAAAGTTACGATAAATGAGTTCGAAAAACAATCACGTGATCTCCCCCACTTTTTCCCTCCGTACAGTAATAAATACTCACCGACAAGATATAGTAGGAACAATTGGAAAAAATCATGACGTCACTATCTAACTGTACCATTTTGGATAAAATGATTATTATTGTTTGCCCATTATAATTTCAATACAAAAAATTGTTGCGAGAATTAATAGAAAAAAAATATGAAACAAATTCATATAATGAATAGATTATCTTTATTTGAAAAAGTTTTCCGTTATACAAGCCACTGTGTTGAATACAAATGTTTACCACCAAGCTAAATTGAATTTTAATACAGTTGTTATGATATAAAAAAAAACTAATTTTACAACTAAGAACTAATAAGATTGATTTATATATTCGTAATGATGTATAACATGCTTTACGTCATCAGATAAAGTTAATTCTTGGTTAATTCTTTTCTTTATAATGGTATCATCTTGACTTGGGAATTGACAACCTTAAATTTCCAACCCTAACGCGTGATAATTTACACTTAGCGTTTGAACACACCATATGCGTGACGAGATAGTTAGGGGTACCTTCCCCTCGACACCAACACCCTGCCTACTAAAAAACTTGAATTATATTAAAAGGGGAAGCTGAAAATAAGACATAAAAAATATATATTGACATTCATAAAGGGGGATAAATATTTAAATGAAGTTTCCATGGTTCCTGAAACAAATGAAGATGTATTTCAAAAAAGGGTGAATTTACGGATAATTACTTTTCGTGGATAATATCAATAGTTAAATACAATAAAACATCAAAATTATATATTAGCTTTCATAAGGGGATAAATATTTAAATGAAGTTTCCACGGTTCCTTAAACAAATGAAGATATATTTCAAAAAAGGGTGAATTTGCGGATAATACTTTTCGTGGATAATATCAATAGTTAAATACAATAAAACATAAAAATTATATATTAGCTTTCATAAGGGGATAAATATTTAAATGAAGTTTCCACGGTTCCTTAAACAAATGAAGATATATTTCAAAAAGGGTGAATTTACGGATAATTACTTTTCGTGGATAATATCAATAGTTAAATACAATAAAACATAAAAATTATATATTAGCTTTCATAAGGGGATAAATATTTAAATAAAGTTTCCACGGTTCCTTAAACAAATAAAAAAATGGGGTGAATTAACGGATATTTATTAACATGGATATTATCAATAATTGAATTAAAGTTCAATGCTTCCTTTATTTTTTTTAACAAGAACAATTTTTGTAGATTTTTTTTCTCTCCTTTCCTTTTGTCTTCTCCTTCTCTCTTTTGCTTTCTTCTATCTTTTTTTTCAAATGCATTTATTTCAAAATTATCTCATATTTTGGGTTGGTACTAATTTTTTGTATGTAAAAAAAAAAACAAAAAAAAAACTACAATATGTTTAATATAAACTATATATCAGTCTGGTTAAAGAAAATTATTGAATGAAGAGAAATGTATCTTATAGCTGAATACGATTATTCTCGGCTAATTATTATAACTGTATTGAAATTGTCAATGTATTACGATTAACGGATACATAGGGATTAAGTTCTCAAATTTTTTTTCTCTTCTTAACAAAAAAGAAAAAACAAAACTACAGTACCTATTAAATTCTAAAGTAACGTATATAATAAGGGAAAACAACATTTGCAAGTAATACAGCTTTTTGCCTTTCCGAGCAATGCAAGTTGCCTAAATTAAAAAGTTCGGTAACTGGTAAAATGGATTTGGTTTAACTAATCTTATTAACGTATGTTAACATATTGTCCAAGTAACTAATGTAGTGTAATCGTATAGGTTACATTTTGACAAAAAAAAAAAAAAAAAAAAAAAAAAAAAGAGTGTTTTAGGTGTTTCAAGTATAGATTATCTGTTTGCTGCACTTCGAAAGGTGAACAAAACATATAAAAAAATAATAAAAGAACAGTTTTTACTATAAAAAATTGCAACTTAATGGTTGTTACACACCACGGCACGGCACAAATTAATAGTCTATGAAAATTAATGTTGAGTGTTTATCCTTAAATATTGTCTTTCAATTGAAATTGTTTAACGTTGAATTTACACATTGAATAATATCTTGTGAGCTTACATACAATCAGTTTGTCCTTGTGTTTCAAAATTTCTTATCAACTATCACAGTGTGTTAAAATATATATATATAGGATAAAAAAATAATAATAAAAAGATTAGAACAAAAAAAAATACATAACAAAAAATTTAAAAAAAATTGTAATAATTCGTAAAAGTTGTGGTTTGTGTTTTGTGTTTCATATTTAAATTATTACGTATATCAATTATTCATCCAATAATTTTTGAATACTAAAAAAAATATCAGATCTGTTGTCCTATAAAAAGGGGTAAAATTTAAAAAATTAATGCACGCGTGATTAGACGTTTAAAAAAAATTTAAAATTATGCATTCAAAGTTATATAAATATTCTTGAGAAACTTGATCTTACTTTTAACACATAAATATAGAAAACGATGAGCACACGAGTTTCACTCAGCACGCTAACTGCACAGCGGAAGGGGGATTTTATGACCAATTAACACCTGGGGGTATGAGTCATACAGGAGGATTTTTGAGAAGGGCACGTTTTACGCACTCACGTTTGTTCATACATGTAATCTGCCTACTTAGATATTTATAAAGGAATATACAATTCTAAATGTTAAAGTTTATTTTTAAATTTGCGTATTTCTAAACATACTTATAAAACATAAGTTTATTTTCTCTTTCAATTTGAAATAAAGTTAAATTGTATATTTTATCATGATAAATTTATAATATAGAGGAACTTCAATCAAATAACTGCATTAACATATATGATTCGCTGGCCTTTTTCGTCGTATCAAAATTGCGAAATATACACTTGTGAATCAAATTTTCGAAACATTGAAAGGGAGGGACTATCATGAATCAATAAGCTACAAGGATTGTCCTCCAATAAAAAAAACAACCAACGGTAAGAGAACAACCAGCCTATTAGAAGAAAATAATGACTAAATAAAATGAAAATGGATCCAGCCAAAGCAGAATATTGCAACTTAGCCGCACCTACAGTGAACCAACTTGAAGTAATCTAAGAAAACAACCAATCAGAAACAAAAGTAATTTTTTTTCACGTCCCAGTTCCAGAGGCAGGCAATTATTCTTCTCTTTTCATGTCCAATATAAACGAGACACATAAGTACGACAAATATGCCAAAAGTTATAAACTTGCTATGGTGTTTACGATGAAAAATGGCCTAAATCGAAAATTCCAAACAACTTATATATGTTTAATATGCAGAATTTCTGTTTTGCTACTTACGAAATTTGCCGTTTTTTTTACTGTCAAAAAAAGGGGACTAATTCTCAAACAAAACTTAATGTCATTGTTAAATAATATACTTTAGAATTGTATTTCTTTTAAAATTTAGAACCACCAGGGATGTGATGTTTTTTTTTTTTTCAAGATAATGTATTCAATTGCCTTGCAGAGCATTGTCACATTATCTTGAATTTTAAGTGGGGAGGTGTAAGATATAATCAGGGTTATATTCTAAATTTTAAAAGGACAAATAATAATAATAAAAGGAGGTGATACTAAGTAACTGCACCTTTTTCTTCATAACGATTTAATTATAAAATCATGAGTTAGTTATATTTGAACGATTTTATTACAAATATTATAAGTTAACAGATATATTAAATTGAAATAATAATAACTAAGTAATAACAGCACAACCATTTTCTTCTACAGATTAAATTATAATGGTAATAAAAAGCTTAGTTGTATTACATAAAATTGATAAATTCATATACTTCTTGACTTAACATAATTAAAAGGCTGAACTAATTTTGTTATGAGAAATAACTAATTTTAACTTCATATACTTCTTGACTTAACATAATTAAAATGCTGAACTAATTTTGTTATAAGAAATAACAAATTTTAACTTTATAAACTTCTTGACTTAACATAATTAAAAGGCTGAACTAATTTTGTTATAAGAAATAACAAATTTTAACTTTATAAACTTCTTGACTTAACATAATTAAAATGCTGAACTAATTTTGTTATAAGAAATAACAAATTTTAACTTTATAAACTTCTTGACTTAACATAATTAAAAGGCTGAACTAATTTTGTTATGAGAAATATCAAATTTTAACTTGTAAACTTCTTGACTTAACATAATTAAAATGCTGAACTAATTTTGTTATAAGAAATAACAAATTTTAACTTCATAAACTCTCTTGACTTAACATAATTAAGAGGCTGAATTAATTTTGTTATAAGAAATAACAAACTTTAACCTTATAAACTCCCTTGATTAAACTTAATTAAAAGACTGAACTAAATTGTCATAAGCATAAGAAGTAACTTGACTTAATTTAATAAACTCTCTGGACTAATATAATTGAAAGGCTGAACTAATTTTAAGATAGAAAATAACAAGCCTAAATTTTATAAATTTCCTCATAATATATAATGAAATAATTTCACTGTAATAAATGGCGTTATTTGAAAGCCATTTGTCAGATATTAATTCCTGTAATATAGTAATTAAAAAAAAGCCTAATGTTTGAGGCTGAACTAATTTTAAGATAGGAAATAACAAGCCTAAATTCTATAAATTTCCTTATAATATATAATAAATAATTTAACTATAATAAATGGCGTTATTTGAAAGCCATTTGTCAGACATTAAGTCCTATAAGATAGTAATTAAAAAAGCCTAATATTTTGTGATTATTTCCATGTATTATCAAAAAAGGCCTTAAATAGGAAATGAGGTCAATTGTGAACTTGTTTTGGGCGTAGCCACGAACCAAAACATTGATTTTCTTGGCTGACCATCACCTGATATGTAGAGTCTGGACTCGCTGCAGTAGGGTCAGAACCAAGCCATCTTCCCGAGCCCCATCGAGAAGGGGTATAAGTGGGCGTGAACTATGCTGGCCAGGAGGGCTGTGGGGAGCAGCGCGTGCCGTCACGCTTGTGCGGGTGGCCACGCGCACCGGGGGAAGAAGCGTCGCTAAATATCACTCTCCCCTCCACCATGCAGTACAAGAGGAGAAACTTCATACAACGTGACACCCCACCATCCGTACGTCAAGCCAGAACGACATACCGTGTTACATTACCCTCCCCTCAACTGATCTCCAAACCATAAGCGTCAGGAAGTAATGCGATTCTAAATTATCCTCCCCTCCACGGTTCTCCGATAGATGAGCACCCAGAAGATATACTAGGATACCTCCTCCGGGATACGAGGACCAGAAGGGAGAATCGAACTACGTACTTACACACTCCTTCAACATACAAATACGGTTAAAGAAGCAGCTTATATTACACAACCCATCTACCAGATGAACACCACGAGTACCGAAGACTATGCAATACTACATTACCCCCCACCCTTCTTCACTACATGCGCACCTAGAAGACTATGCAATACTACATTAACCCCCACCATCTTCTACTGCCAGATGAACACCGCGAGTACCAGTAAGATATATTACACCATACATTACCCCCACCCTTCTTTACTACATGCGCACCTAGAAGACCATGTAATACTGCATTACCCCCCACCCATGTTCAATGCTACATGACTCCTCCCCCCCCCTTCCTCTTCTAACCTATGAACACCATGAGGATCAGTAAGCCATATGCTACACAATAACCCCCACCCTTCTTCAATACATGAGCACCTAAAAGAGGTTGTGCAATACTACAGCGCACCTTCCCCCCATTCTAAGTACAGACCAAGGCGTTAAGTAGAGGGGGAGAATACTGCAGCATTACCTCCCACCACGGAGACTCAAGAGGACTTTACCGCAGGACTCGTTACCACCCCAGGTACTATAGGAGGATATAAGGGAAGGTGAGAGGAAAATCGAGGAGTTGGCAGTCGGAGGCAGTCGGTTGGACACCTCTCCACCTGTTGAGCTCACTCTGAAGATCTACACACCACCCCCAGGATGAAAAGACTCGACTCGCTAGGACGCAATCAGCTGGCTCGCTCTGGACCACTGCAGAACAGGAGAAGACTTGAGGACCATCCAAGAGGAAGGAAGGAACGTCGTCTTTAACTTACAACGAAGCCAGAAAGGGGACATAGAATAATTGCGTATGACTTCTTGAGAGCCAGAAAGTGGACTTTAAATATTTCAGTATAATATTTTGATTTAGTTGGTTTCTGGCGATCTTGTTGGACTGTGACGTCATAGCCGAGTTCTGAAACTGCAACGTTTCCAAATTGAGTTCAATATAAATAACTTCAGTATTTTAATTTAATTCCTTGATAAACATTTTCTGTTAAAGTCATGTTTATTGCTATTTTATTCAGGCTGTATTTAATTTCTTAAGTGACAAACTTCTGTAACCTGTGAAAATCTCTGGTGAGTTGAATAATTATATTTCTTATCTTAAACTGTCTGTGTATTTTTGGAGTGATTTACCCTGAATTGGTTAAGAAAGCATCAAAAAGATATTAATTCAGAATTATTGCATGAGTAATGAGTCAGAATATCCAGAATGAACTATAAGCTTATTAGATTAACTCGCCATACATTAACTGTCAATGTTGGATCCAGTCCAGGACTTTAGCTATTTACTTCAGACTTCAGACATAACTCACATAACTTCAGAATCTTCATAATAAATGCATAATTAATATTACTTGATACCTGAATTGATTTTAAAAGCTAAATAAGGAGATCCACCACAAGACTCTTTAAACATGATTTGTCTGAATCAAGAGTCCAAACGTTAAGCTGAATTGCCACTTTATAGAATCAAGAGTCCGAACTTAAGCTGAACTATCACTTATAAAATCGAGAATCTAAACCTAAAGCTGAACTATCATTTAATAGAATCAAGAGTCCAGACCTCTAAGGCATCACAATCAACTCAGATAGTTTAAACAACGCATTACTTAGAGTCCAGAAACTCTAATAGCATTAATTGATAAGGATATTTAGCAAAATCTAAATTTACAATTGAGAAGCAGGACCTCTGATCCGGGACACAACGTGAATCCTACCTAGACTAAAGACTATAGACGGCCATCATGTTAGACTTGAGCTTAAGATTAGGAGTTTAGAAGCAACGTAGCACGAGGCAGGTCTCTTCCGTGAACTTGACGGCGGCGTTGACGGCTGCGTTGACGGCAGCAGATCGAGGCCATACCATACCAGGACTCTTGCGAGGTTGTTGGCGTGACGGCTGAACCAGGATCCAAAGCCAGGACCTCGTCGGGCCTAGGACCACGTCCAGTCGAGGCGACGACCAACGTCCAGCCCATACACCCGTATGAGTTATTTAACTAATCAGAACAGGTAAGCCTCTAATTGGAGATCCGGACTCACATATTTGTATTTTGTGAGATACGTCACAAAATTATACTGTTAGAAACAAATCTAATTTAAGTAAAATGGAATAAAAATACCGTTGTTTTTAGAAAACAACACCCAAAATTTTAGAAAGAGAATTCCGGTCTTTAACCTAATTTAGAATACAAGGTTGAGGTATCCAGGAATCTCACAGAGTGATGCATATATATCATACTTTACATACCTAGTACAGTATGCATCCTGTATATTTTATGTATTGCATGTGTAGTTCAAAGTTTGCATTGACTTTAAAAAAAAAAAAAAAAAGATTGAGGACTCGTTCATTTACTATGCAAAATTGAAGGGTACCATACATGTATGTAAGAGTATGTATGTACATAAAATGTAAAATGCAAATATTTGCATGTGAATGCACTACCGAGGAATCAATCTCGAGTAAAAGTTTCAGGTAAAGTATGAAAAAGCTTTCAGAACTTTGACATGACACTACAACGGTGCAGAAACACCTCCGCGCATGTCAGTCACCAGTCCTGTCTGGATCCAGGGGTTTAATAAAACATTATGTTTTGATGTAAGTGTTAAATTACTTATACTATTAAAGAAAATTATTATGAAATATTTTCATTATAAGAAAATGTAATTTCCTAATAAAGTGTATAAAGGGGTATATTCGCCATGTAAAAAAAAAGGTAATGGACAGGCGTGAATCCAGGTAAAAATTAAGGGGGGGGAGAGGGGGCGCAGAAAAATTTCGGGGGGGGGATTGCCTCCATAGGGCCAATGATAAAAAATGTAGTGGGGAAGTCCCTATATTGCCCATGTTAAATTAAAAAAATCGAGGGGGGGGAGGGGGTGCATTCTGTGTATCTGACATGGCTGCTACACTCTCTAGTTTTGATAATAATAAATGAATTTGCTTTTTTGGATGGTGCTCCTTGAATTTGAAAAGCAAAAACTCATGCAGGTCATAAAGAAAAACTATAATAGACATTCTATATTTCTGTTACATGCCCGGAAAATGACTTTACATGCTCCACTTTGTACTCTCAGATAATATGAGTAATACATATTTTGTTGGTGTTGTGAAAGGATTTTGTATGTATGGATGGGTTATCTCTATACCAATAGCATTAGAGCTATATACTGAGGCAAATCTCCAACGTAAGATGGCAACCGAGCGCAGCCATCTGCATTGTAAATGTATGGAAGTTCCCCAACGTAAGATGACAGACATCCCATTGGTTACTGTTGTAACCGCCACCCGGCGGCAATTCCTCCTCACGACTGTGCCTCACCGACGGCAGCACCATCACCTATCCATACATACAAAATCCTTGGTGTTGTGTTGATTTCACTAATTTCCCATCAGTAACTCGGTAATACCCAACTCCTATAAAATATGTAATAAAGGGGTGTGGCTAATTAATTAGTAGACAATGTGGACTGCTATTACTTTGTTTTTTTGCATATATAACTCTTAACTTCATTTACTGCTTAATCTCTGGTAGCTTCAAACATATGTTAATGAAATTATTGGTCATTCAATTAAATTAAGTATTTGAAATTCTTTATAATTATATGTTTATAATTATGAAGTTGGCTAGAAAGTTAAAAATTTCAAAAATAATAAATTTCACTATAAAAAAGACCTGTTCATAAACCCTAGCTGCTCAGTGTATATGATTGCTATATGATTGAAATATATATATTATATATATATTGTCTTATAAAGATATATGTATCTGAAAATAAAGTTTTTCTATTAAAAAATAACAATTAATGTGCTTCTATTTCATCGCTACCTGCGATGATTTAATATTATGTATAATATATTCCATGGCAGGTATATATATATATATATATATATATATATGATTTATAATTAAATCTATACTCTCTAAAATATTATTATTTATTGTCCTGACAATATTTATAAATATTACAGTAAAAATTTTAATACATTATATTGATCGTTAAGTTTTTAAATATGTTTAGGTTGTAATTAGATAATTTAATTGGTGGCAAAAATGTTTTACCTTGATTGTTTTTATTGCATTTAAATTAAAAACTCACAGTTGTTAATAAATGACTTTTGTGAATTAATAAATGCTAGCTATAGGATTCAATTATTTATTTTTAGAGGAATAAAAGATATTTTAGAGACATAATATATTTTATTGCATAATTTAAAATTGTTGGCAGTAATTTAGGCATAATTGTAGGATTTTATACTAAATTATAGTTGATGGAGGTATGGTGAAATGCTTCCCTATTTTTCCATGATGGAGAACACCACCATATATCCATAGTGGAAAAAGTATGCGATTATTGTCATCCTGCATGTGAAATCCACGATGATGGTCCACCATAAGTCCACGTGGAAATCGAGTGAGCTTATAGTGGATTGTGCTACCAGGGTAGTTAATATTATTTAAAATATTATATGAAAATATTAATATTTAAAATAAAAGACGTGAAATTTTACTTAATTAATATTAAATTGCGTATAATTTGCACCAAAAAATAATTTTTTTTAATAAAATATCCTCGTAGAAAAAAATATCTATGAAAAATAAACAAGGTACGTCCCATCAAAGCCTCCTGGGGATTTTAGAGGGACGCTTGAACGTCCCACAAATGTCCTCGGAGGGACCTTTAAAAAATTCTAAAAAATTAAAAATATTTTTTTTTTTAATGTCGAAGTCTGTTAATAATTAGAGATGCGTTTGAGCGTTGCAATTTATAGTTAATTAATGTATAAACATGTTTTTATTAAAATTATAAAATTTTATTTTAATTTATTCTTAAAAATTTTAAATCTAAATATATTTAATGTTGTATTAAATAATAACAATCTCCCAATGTACCAGTTTGCTTAAAAAAATAAAAAAACGCAACTTCGCTCGTAATATTAAAATATTATATATACAACACCCAAAACTTTATATTTATATACCTAACTAAACCACACTTTGGTAACGAAGAGCAACATCCAAGTTGTCTACGACGTTGTCTATCAACCAAAAGGTGCGAGTTCGATTCCCGACGGACCCAATTTTTTTGTTTGTTAATCTTGTAGTCCTCATTCTAAAATACCCTAAACTTCTTTAATATAAATTTTAAGATGAATTAATATATCTAACTGGCAAGTGAAAATTAGGGAACATCCCCGAGGGATGTCCACAGGACGTCCGCATGGACGTCCTTTTTTGATGGACATGGGGGATGTCCTTGGGGATGTCCAACGAGGACCTTAGAGGGATGTCCCCGGGTCGTCCCGGGGACGTCCATGTGGTCACTGGGTAATGTGCGCGCGCGCATTTTCTAGAAAATGCGCTAAATTAAAGTGCGCGTGCGTTTTTTACAACACTAATAGAAAGTATTTGTTGATATTTTATACCTATTTTGACTTATGTATTCTATAAGGGCACCGGTGGAGTATTCAAAAATGTTTATTCATTTTTTACTTAATTACAATTTTCATTAATTTTATTTTTAATTATTTTATTTATTGAGTTTCTGTTAAACAATATTTTTTTCAATAATTTTGTTTATTTCAGATAAAATAAAAACATTTATAATATTAATTAATTCTGTCTCTCAATATATTATATATTATAGCCTGCATGATCTCATCTCTTATATATATATATATATATATATATATATATATATATATATATATATATATACAGTCGAACTAAAAAATTCAACAATCAAATTTTTTCAATTTTTATTACATATTATACCATCATATAATTATTTTGACAATTAAAGTCCAGGCAAAATTTGTTGAAGTGCAGAATCGTTAAATTAAGGGGTACCAAAGTGAATATTTTTTACATGTTATTCGGGCAGTTACGAATTTTTTCTAATATCCCTGTGGCTCCATATTTACGTATGATGCCTGGTTATTTTACAATTAATTATTCAGTTTGAAAAGTGAGTTTGAAAACCGTTGGTTGATTCAAGCATGCCCGCGGCCGCAGTGGCCGATGATACGACAAGAAGGGGGCGAGAGGAGGCGGGGAGGGGGTTCCCCCGATTCGCGGGAGATTCTCGTCGTATCAGCGGCTGTTGCTGGAGCGCATCGGCTAGAATCAACCAACGGTTATCAAACTCACTTTTCAAACTAAATATTTATAATTGTAAAATAACTATTAAGCATTGTACGAAAATATTGAGCCACACGGATATCAGAATAATTCGTAGCTGCCCGAATATGTAAAAAAAGTATTCACTTTGGTACCCCTCTTTAACTGATTGCAATATGCAATGGTTAATCATTAACTTAATGTAGATATAATATTAATATTAATTATTCTATATATATATATATATATATATATATATATATATATATAGTGTGTGTGACCATAACAGTGCCTTAATTAAGGTTATAGAGATAATACGGATCAGCTGGCCCAATGCTAAAAAAATCCGCCCATTCATAAAAATTATGAAAAAAATTTAAAATGTTCTGATCCTCTACATCCCCTATCAGTAATAGGTAAAATATCAGGTATACAAAAACGAGCTACTTTTCGAGTTATGAATTTTTAAACTTGACTTATTTAACATATGGAAGTTCCATTTCTCCATGTTAAATTAGTCAACTTTAAAAATTAATAACTCGAAAACTAGCTCGTTTTTGCATACCTAATAATTTACCTACTGATAGGGGATGTAGAGGAGAACATTTTAAATTTTTTTCATAATTTTTATGAATGGGATTTTTTTAGCATTGGGCCAGCTGATCCGTGTTATCTCTACCTTAACCCATTAAAGCCTAGCGATGCATTTTAGCATCGCAAAACACTCCCTGGCAAAAAAATATTTAAAAATAAAGTTACGATGCTATATTGCTAAAAACAGTCAATAACTATTTGCATTGACCCTATAGATATGCTAATATGTCAATTTTGATTTTTTTAAAAAAATTGCCCATCAGACGCTAAATCAAAGTTGGGGTACAAATTTTGTTCGCCTTCTGCTCAAAGTTATTTTGCAAATATTTTAATAACTTTTTTAAAAATTGTAGTAAAATTTTCATTCTTCTATGAAAATGCTCCCTACATACTACACTTTGAAGTAAAAAATCAAAAAATTGGTTGACATAAATATTTTGGGTCATATGCCATGTCAAATAAGAGTGATGCTAAATTGCATCGCTAGGCTCTAATGTAGTCAATTTCTGCTTTTTTGCTGTTTTGAGGTTACGACCTCTTACAGCCCAAAAAAGTTTTTTGGGGGATCTCTAATGAGTAGATCCTTCTGTTTTATGTCAAAACAAAAATTTAGAGGGTCCCAAGTGGGCCCTAAAGGCAAAGGACCCACTTTGACATCACTTATAGAAACAAAATAAAGTGTCCAAAAAGGTAATGGCTATTCAAATTTGTTATTTGTGTGTTGAATATATTTTTGTATGTTACTTGGAAGCATATGAAGGGACTTCAACGGGTCCCAACAAGGGGTCCCAAGGGTCCCGGAGTAGTTTTTTGCTCCCTATTCTTTTTGTCATTGTAATTGAATACCATATAGAAAGTATTATTTGAACTTATGTCATTGCAAATCCCAAGATACAAGATGCAAGTTACATGGTGGGGCCCATGCAGGGCCTCAAATGAGACCCAGGGGCCCATAATACTCATGCTCCTATATTTTAGTTTGGTATTTTATATACTTTCTAATGCGGTCCTCAGTGTCTTTATTCCAGTAAAGTGTAACCCGTACCCTCAAGCTAGCGATAATTTTGTAAATATACAGTTACCTTGAAAATACGGTTAACCCTTTAGTAGCGCAAAGGCAATGAGCATTACATTAGAAAATATCTAAGATGCCAAAATACAATATAAGAGCAAGCGTATTATGGGTCCTTGGGTCCCATGAGAGACCGTGCATAGACACCGCCATCATGTTCATACCTTGCAATGCTAGCTCAAACAATACACTCGAGCTAGCATTGCAAGGTATATCCCAACATGATGGCGGAGTCTATGCACGGCCTCACATGGGACCAAGGAGAATACATAGGGAGTGGGAAGAGAGGGGGCGTGGCAGAAGCCAGCTTGTGTTCGATCAGCTGTTTTTGTACGGTGATGCAAGATGTACACGGAGAGACAGTGTTGTCGGATCGATGCCTGGTCTCGAAATTAACCCGCGTTAGGATACGGCTTTCAGACAATTTGCTATTTTATGCCTTTATTTTGATCTTTATGATCTCTAAGTTCTACAAGCCTATTACTTGATTTATTTCTGATTTTTCAGTACTATTATTCTTTCATTTGTTACTAAATAAATTATATAAATTGATAAAATAAATTCCTCCCACACAACACGTCTTTTGAAGATTGGCGCGATTGCGAAGATGACCGGAAACGGGAAACGAAACTTCCGCTTCCGCAATATTCCCGCTAATATTACGTATAGTCCAATTTACATTATATTCCATCCGGAAGTAGCTGGAAGTGTAAGGTTTCTGGTCTTTCTATTCATATTTCAGAGTGTTACAATTTCACACAAAGTTCGGTATTTCTACTAGCTTCAAACCACTTTGTAAAGTTTTAAAACTGAATTACAAACAAAAAAACACAAATTTGATACTTCCGGCTACTTCCGGATGTAATGTCAAATTAACTGTAGTGTAATCCCGTGAATGAGAATTGATATATAGTTAATACGAGATGCATATTAATGAATTATATTATTACGTAATCTACCTGGAGACCCAGGTTTGATGCCGATGTGTTGCAAGGATATTATTTTTTTAGTTTTTTAATTTATTTTTATTATTTTCTTTATCATGCGTGGATTAGTTATTAATTAAAAATAATTTTTATAATGAAATAATGGTTGAATGATATCACCGCGGCGAGTGAAACGAAGCATAAAAAAATAATTAAAAAGTTCTCCGTCCCAACTGGGATTCGAACCCACGTCGCTGAGCGATATCAGATTTGAAGTCGAGCGCTTTTCTAATTGAGCTATGCCCAAGGTTAGATTGGGGAGAAGAGATTTCAGTATATGACTTGTAAGTTTTGTTTAAATCAAAATGGCGGTCTCCATATTTCACATGTCACTGCAATATGTTTTGAATTATTATAACAACAAACACAGACTGATTACAAAATGATTATAAAAAATATGAAAAAAATTGTGCGGTAACTCATAACTTCTGAATGTTTGTATTTATTCCATAAAATAATAAAGTTCGTGTAAGACCAATCTTGATGCAAGTAAATTTCGAGACCAGGGACACCATGGTGGCCACCAGATGGCAGCACTTGCAAAGAAAAGATTCGAGCTTCATAAAAATTTCTTTGGAGTGGTTGTTTCTGCAAATTGTTTGAACTTTGTTGAACACAGGTTTGAATCGCTGATTAGCATTGATGGACAGGTAAGATGGTCCTCCCTATCTATCCTCCTTGCATGGGACCCAGGGACCCATAATACGCTTGCTCTTATAATGTATTTTGGCATCTTACATAATTTGATTATTTTCTAATGTAATGCTCATTGCCTTTGCGCTACTAAAGGGTGACCCGTTTTTTCAAAGAGCTAATTGTATATTTACAAAATTATCGCTAGCTTGAGGGTACGGGTTACACTTTACTGGAATAAAGACACTGAGGACCACATTAGAAAATATATAAAATACCAAACTAAAAAATAGGAGCAAGAGTATTATGGGCCCCTGGGTCTCATATGAGGCCCTGCATGGGCCCCAACATGTAACTTGCATGTTGGGACTTGCAATGCCATAAGTTCAAATAATACTTTCTATAATATGGTATTCAATTACAATGATAAAAAGAATAGGGAGCAAAAAACTACTCTGGGACCCTTGGGACCCCTTGTTGGGATCCGTTGAAGTCCCCTTATATGCTTTCAAGTAACATAAAAAGTTATATTCAACACACAGATATAACAAATTTGAATAGCCATTGCCTTTTTTGACACTTTATTATGTTTCTATAAGTGATGTCAATTAAAGTATGGGTCCTTTGCCTTTAGGGCCCACTTGGGACCCTCTGAATTTCTGTTTTGGCATAAAACAGAAGCGCCTACCCATTAGAGACCCCCAAAAAACTTTTTTGGACTGTAAGAGGTCTTAACCTCAAAACAGCAAAAAAGCAGAAATTGTCTACATTAGAGCCTAACGATGCAATTTAGCATCACTCTTTAATTGTCATTTAAAACTTCAATTAAAATTTAAAAAAAATAAAATTTTGATTTTTCTCACTTAGAGACCTAATACTTTCAAATTATAGCAAAAAAAATTAAATTTGAAACAAAAAATTAATTCAGGCTCTAATGGGTTAATATATATATATATATATATATATATATATATATATATATATATATATATATATATATATATATATATATATATATATATATATATATTATATGATAGAGGCAATTATATATATATATACTTGCAAAACCCCATTTTTATCAAAAAGTAAACAAACAAAAGTGAGATCGACCCCCAGAGTTCATTGTTGTTTTGAGTTTATTTATTTTTTTTTTATTTTTTTTTTTTATTTAGTTCTGTGACATACATGTATGTTTAGAACAAGTCAAACAAATACACAATAACACAATTACATAAAAAAAATAAATATAATACAGTTAAAGACAATATACAATACAATTTATAATTAATTTTTTTTATGCTGAGAAATTCCTTTACATCATAATAGTTTTTATCATTTAAAAATGCAAGCAAGTTTTTTTTAAATTGTTTATAATCTAATTTTTTTAAGCTGTCAGGTAGTTTATTAAAGAGTAGGGTAGCACTATTATATGGACTCCTATTAGCAAGAGAGAGACATGCACTATTTCTATGTATATCATTTGCTCTTCTTTTGTATTATATGGGTGTACAGTATTATTCTTTCTAAATTTTTCTGGATACTTTTTAACAAATTTAACACTTTCAGAAATACACATGGCACTAGGAGTATTCTCAAAAATTTAAAATGTTCTTTACATGAATCTCTCATATTTAAGCATAGCATATGGATCTAACTGCCCTTTTCTGAGCAACAAATACAGAATTTGCATGTGGAGATGATCCCCAAAACATGATTGATTGTTGTATATGCGAATGAACATAGGCAAAATAGACCATCGTTAGAGTTTCCAGTGATACAATTTTTTGTAATATTTTAAGCAGATAAGCAGCAGATTTAATTTTAGAGCTAACTTTCTGACATTGTTTTGTCCAATTTAATGTGTCTGTTATAATTAGTCCCAGAAATTTAGTTTGATCACAGTTTATAATATTTTCCCCATGCAATATTAAGTTATCTGTTGTTATTTGTTTTTGATAAGGATGGAATCTCATACAAACAGTTTTTTTTACATTGAGTGTCAAGTAATTTTCTGCTGACCATTTTTCCATAATATTTACTGCCAACTGTGCATTACTGTATAACAATTTTGAGTCAGGTGCAGTTATCATATTACTTGAATCATCTGCATATAGTATTAATAATCCCAAGATTAGGACTAAAGGGAGATCATTAATATAGATGTTGAAAATACGTGGTCCAAGGATTGAACCTTGCACCACGCCTATGTTAATTGTAATTGGGTCCGACAAAAGTTTACGTTTAATTCCTCTTTCATCTATATAGGTAACCTCAACATATTGTGTTCTATTTGACATAAAGGATTTTATCCAATTAAGGGGGGGTCCGGATATTTCAATATTTTCCAGTTTAGCATATAACGTGGGATGATGTATGAGGTTAAAGGCTTTAGAAAAATCATAAAAAATACCCAATGTTTCTAGATGCTTATCAAGAGAGTCATATACACCATTTAAAAAATCAAATATTGCAGTTGTAATGGAATTATTTTTTATTAAACCATGTTGACATTTATTTAAAATTTTATGAGTTTGCAAATAAGAACATAGTTGATCAGAAAAATGTTTACCGAAAGGTTTGGAAAAAGAATTCAGATGTGCAAGAGGCCTATAATTATCAGGGATAGAAGTATCTCCATCTTTATGATAACAAATCAATTTATTATAGTTTGTTTTAATGCTGCAGGATATATGCATGTTTGAAAAGAAGCACTTACTATGTGCGCCATAGGTTCACTAATAAAGCTTTTACTTTCTTTCATGATATTACATGGGATTTCATCAATTCCAGCTGCCTTAGAGTTAGGCATTGATTTTAAACAGTTATACATATCAAAAGGGTTTACAGGTGTTATGAAAAAACTATGAATTGGTCTCGTCAAATGATTTTGATACTGTACATTATTTTGTAATGGTTGCGGATAATTAAAACTTTGATTCAGAGTATTAGCTACATCATATGGTTGCTCAATTATAATATCATTAATTTTTAGTTTTGGACATGTAACATGTTTTGAGTTATCTCTACCTGTATTACACTTTACAATATGCCATGCAGTCTTTGAAATATTATTTGAATTTTTTAGCATATTATTATTATTAATTTTATGTTCTTTATCTATTTTCTTGTCGTGCTCTTTTTTTAATAAATTATATTCTAATTTTTGTTGTTCATTTGGATAGTAGCTTAAGTGTCTATGAAATTGCCTTAGATAATCACCTTCTCTTATTAGTTCAGGTGACGGTTTAAATTTTCGTCTAGCAGTATTAATTTTATTTTTTTTATAAGGAAAACGTATATCAAAATAGTAAAAATAAATCTGATAAAAAGTATTATATTTATAGTTCACATCATTATCATCAAATATCTCAGTCCAGGATTCTTTGCTTGGCATATCTTTAAACGTTTTAATATTATCATGACTGAAGATACGTTTAAATTCATAGTATGTAATATCCTTTTTATTACAAAAATTGAATAGTTGAATTAATAGAGCATGATGATCAGACAAACCATTATGTATGTTATCATATTTACATTCATTGTTTAAAATATCAGTGAATACATGGTCAATTAAAGTAGCACTATTTGGGGTAACTCTAGTAGCATGCTGGTTTAATATTTTCAGGTTATATATACGAATTACACAGGTCTATTAAAGTTTCCTTTACTTTAGAATCATTTAAAAGATTAATATTCATATCTCCACATAATAGGATAGAAGAGTTTTTATCCTTTCTATTTAGTATTTTTATTATGGCATTTTCTAATCTTTCAAAAAATGTATCCAAGTCACCTTTTGGTGACCTGTAAACTGCTAAAATGATTAATTTTTTAGTATTAATTTTTAATGATATACATGCAGCTTCAAATATAGTTTCTTCAGTATCTGAAATTTTAATTATGTTACCTGTATGAGTATCTTTAACTAATATCATAACACCACCGTGAGCAGAACTAGTACGAGCAAATGAAGAAATAAGTTTATAACCCTGTATCTTAAAATTTTCAATTTCATTTTCCAAAAACCAATGTTCTACTAGCACAATTACTTCAGGATTAATAGGTGCTAAAATTTGCTCAAGTTGAGTTTTCTTTGTAATTGTTCTAATGCTTCTTATATTATTGATAAAAATTGTTACAGGTGTAATATCTGATACAGATTTTTTATTAGAATTTAATCTTTTATTTCTATTGTTTTTGTGTTGAAAAAATTTGCATTATTATTATTCAAGTTCATATCATTAAATGGACTGTTATTGGACATATGGAATAAGGGCGATTGAAGAACTGAATTATTTTGTTGCATTGTTATATCTAGGTTATTATCTGATATGTCTTGTAATCCCAGATCAAGATTATTCTGGGGAAATGAAAAATTTAATTTCATAGGAGTTGTATAATTACTATTACAAAGGTCAAAACTGGAATATAAGGATGGCGAAGAACTTTGTGCCAATGCGAGAGTTTTTATCGCATCATGAGATATTGGTGTGGGAACTGGTAGGTCAGCAGGTCTTGTTCGAGGAATCATTGGGGTGGATCTATTGCCTAATAAACACTCAGGGGCAGTGCTCATCGATGACTTGCCGCTAGGGCCCTGCTCCGTAACATCTCCAATTGGTGACTCGGGCTTACCACACACGCCGTTTACAGGTCTCATCGGTGGCTGGTTGATAGGCCGCTGTGGGACCTCTGGTTGTGGCTCTGGACATGGCTGTAGAACCACAGAACATGGCTGTACAACCTCTGGAGTTGACTTAATACGATCAGCTGCATGTTGCCGTTGTTTCCCAAACTGTGGCATGGGTCGTGGAACTCTCGCTAGTCTCATGCGTGTCGCAGAGTTGAAGGTTACCCCTCTCCTCTGCTGTAGTGGATGTAGATGTGGCCACTGGGTTTCAGATAAAAGATTAGTTTGGCGTGGATAAGTGTACACTGTCACATTAATCTCAGTTCCCCTGAAGCAATTATCAATGAGGGGACGTAGAGATTCCCAGGGTGTATGATCACAGCCTGTACAAATACGAGGCATTGCAATATCAGTAACACCTAAAGTGATACAGATATTTTTCAGTTCAATTAGGCACTTATTGACATCATCCAGTTTTGGATCTAATTTTGAGGAAGTCTTTGTAATTAAATAAAATATATATTTATCATCATTGATTGGTAGCACTGCTACCTGCCCTACTTGCTTATTTTGTAATTTCAGATACTCTACATTGCCATGTAATACTTTCACTTGCTTTGCAAATCCTTTCTCCATGCTTAGGTCTTCACCTACACAACGAACTATAGAAACAGTGTTCCCTGCTTTAAGAACATCTCCTTCTCTTTCAATGATACAGCTAGAGCTTTCATTAGTCAAGACATTAAATCGATTGTATGTGGGTATGTACTCAGCCTGTCGTTGCATTATTTTATTTCTCCTTTTTTGTTGTTTACATATTGAAATTCACCATTTTGGAATGTGGGCGTGTCACGTGATATGGGCCACAGCTTGCTCGGCTGCTTCCAATCAGCTGGAAATTCCGGAATCCATGGTCCGCTTTGCACATCTTGCGTCAAGGTCGCATGATTGAAGTCACAACTTGCAGCAGGATTGGAATTTACAATGTTAGCAGATGTATGGTTTTGTTTTTTTGACACTAATTCACATTCCTTACCATACTCATTAATAAGTTCTGTTAATTGTAAGTGATGTATTTCAACTTTTGAAGAAATATCTTGTATTTTGTCGATAATTCTTTCTTCTGTTGTCGTAAATTTCAACTCCATTTCATTTCTTAAACTTTTAAATAAATTCATTATGTCGTCATTAAACTTATTTTGCTGATTGTTAATGTTATTTGGCAGTGCAAAGTGATTAATTGGGGGGTATGCACTTTGTGGTATTATGCATGCATTGGATTCATATGAATACTAGAAACATTTGCAAATGCCATTGCAAATTTAACACTGAAATATAAAATATTTTATCACTTTCACCAGGTAGTATTGTCGCAGGATATAATAATTAACATTTATCACGATATGACGATGAAATAGTTGTTATCTGTAGTAAAATCGTCCCACCGAAAATACGGAGCTTAGGAGCGTACGTGCGCTCTGTTCGGTGTCTCTGCGTGCGTTTGAATTTAATTCACGGGCCAGCCCGGGCTGGCCTGGGCTGAAGCGTTTTTTGTCGTCAAGTGGGGCCAGTCCGGCGGCCATTTTTCCTCCTCTCATGACGTCACTTCCTGCATGGCTGGCCCAGGCTGACGCATAGAGTTATTGAGTGCGTTTGAATGGAGTATTGACCTCAAATTTTTTTATTGCAGAAATGGATAGAGGGTGCAAAGTTATGCTACCCTGATTTTTTTCAGATTTTTTAGAGCCCGGGAACTATTTTTAAAAAAATTATTGAAAGTTCTTTTTGTGACGTCACGAGACGCCGCTCTTTAAGAAAGATATTATAGGACTTGACGCCGCGTGACGTCACAAATAGGACTTTTTTTTTTTTTTTTTAAATACGTACTTCCCGGGCTCTAAAAAATCAGGAAAAAATCATGGTAGCATAACTTTGCACCCTCTATCCATTTCTGCAATAAAAAAAATTGAGGACAATACTCCATTCACGGGCCAGCCCGCGCGCGGGCTGGCCCGGGCTGGGTATAAAATGGCGGTGACCTAGCTTGGTCGCCTGGTATGAAACGTCATACCCAGTGATCACATGGACGTCCCCGGGACGCCCCGGGGACGTCCCTCTAGGGTCCCCGTTGGACATCCCCAAGGACATCCCCCATGTCCATCAAAAAAGGACGTCCCTGCGGACGTCCTGTGGACATCCCTCGGGGATGTTCCCTAATTTTCACTTGCCAATTATATATTAATTCATCTTAAAATTTATATTAAAGAAGTTTAGGGTCTTTTAGAATGAGGACTACAAGATTACCAAATAAAAAAATTGAGTCTGTCGGGAATCGAACTCGGACCTTTTGGTTGATAGACGACGTCGTAGACAACTTGGATATTGCTCTTCGTAACTATAGTATGGTTTAGTTAGGTATATAAATTGTAAAGTTTTGGGTGTTGTATACACTGAGAAAACACTAGTGTGAAATCAAACCTGGATAGTGTAATAACTATGCTACCATAGATATGCTATAGCCGCTATCTAAGCTAGTGTTCTTTTTGACCCAGGCGTGGTGTTCTCGCGGTAGTATCGGGAGAATCCCAGGTAGTGCGTGAGGCGGAACCCAGCAGTTGGGATGCATATTAACCCACCGCGGGAGAGTGCGCTACTCCTGTCTGGCGTGGTAGCGAGTATTACTTGGTGTAACCTGGAGTGTATGCTATACTACGTATGATGCTACTGGGAGTCCAGCTAACCCATGCTTTATTGTAAATTAAAGTATAATATTGGGGTTCAGCTACAGAAATAAATTAAAAATTTAAAAAAAAATTTATTTGTATTTCTTTATTATTAATCCGCAATTTATTTTATGTTATTAAAGTTTTACTGAAAGTACCCACACAGCACACAAAACTCAATATCTAGATATTTTTTGGATATTTTTTGTATATGCAGATATTAAGTGGATATGCCACAATTCAAGATAACGATATCTAATATTTATACAAAATTTATCTAAAGTGCCGAGATAACATGTAGATATAAATTGGATACTGCTATCTTTTGTCTTTGCTTATTTTGGAAGAGATATTAAATAGATAAAATTATCCAAATTTTAAACACCCACATAAAACATTTTTCGCTCTAATCCATTTCTTTTTGTAAAAATATGCATTTCTAACACATTAAAAAGCAGTCTAAATATTTTCAGGCACATTTCTGAACATTTCTATCATAAATTTTGTGACTTTTCACATTTTCCAAGGGTTTTCTGTTCCTTTGTTTACCGTTCTATGATATTTCTGTTCAATTATTATGAAATAAATAAAATAAATTCTTTTTCGTAGAATATATTTGGAATGTGTAAAAGATATTCCTAATGTGTTCTGTTTTATTTAAAGAAGAAAATTCAAGCAGAAAATATTTAGAATAAGGGGAAAAAAATTATGAAGGATACAAAAGTAGGGCCATAAAATATGAAAAATAAAATAGAATATCTTTAGAACATTGTAAGAGCATATTTTTTTAGGTGTACTCTTCTAAATATTTTCAATTATGGATTTATTCAGGAATAACATGGTAGAAATATTTTTGAATGCGCATATGGTACATAAATTATATTATTTCATTGAAAAAAAAAAAAAAAGATGCAATTAATCTATAAAATTGTTATACAACATAGAAAAATTTCAGATATATAATATATAATTTTGTTTATATCAGCTCATAATTATATTCTTTTATTTCCATGGCACTAATTGAAAATTGCAATCTACGGTATTGTTGAATATTTAACTGTGTCATATATGCATGTGTACTAATGTGTACAATAATGTATCAATAAATTTAATATTGTATATATTGATATATTATTGTATATATATTATATTGATCGATCATTGATTATATATTGATCATTGCATTTATATAATTTGATATATATATATATATATATATATATAATATTATGTATATAATTATATGTAATTAGAATTTTTAGACCCCCTTCCCTATATTTTTTACTGGATTATTTATATGATGGGTCGGCAAGGTGTGCATTCAATAATTTTTTGCTATAACGTATAATTATAATAATAATTAGTATATTTTAATAAAGCTAAACTTAAATTTTAAACATGTTTATAAATTTAATGCATTAATAACAATTTTTCATATTAAATTTAATAGAGTATTGTCCTCAAATTTTTTTATTGCAGAAATGGATAGAGGGTGCAAAGTTATGCTACCCTGATTTTTTTTAGATTTTTTAGAGCCCGGGAACTATTTTTAAAAAATTATTGAAAGTCCTTTTTGTGACGTCACGAGACGCCGCTCCTTAAGAAAAAGATAGGACTTGCCGCCGCGTGACGTCACAAAAAGGACTTTCAATAATTTTTTAAAAATAGTTCCAGGTCTCAAAAAAATCTGAAAAAAATCAGGGTAGCATAACTTTACACCCTCTATCCATTTCTGCAATAAAAAAAATTGAGGACAATACTCCATTTTGAAAAATCATTTGACTGATAATTATTATAATAATATAATTAATTAATGCATTGATCAGATTCAAATGATTTTTATACTTTCGTTCAAGAGTCTTAATTAAATTATGATGGAGAATTAAGTAAAAACCTTTTTGCATATTTTTTATATAATACACGCGCGGTATATTATATTGTATAATCATCTCAGCAGAGAGCTGAATTTATCAGTTTGAATTTTCCCACCCCTCAAGAAACTTCTAACTTATATGCCTCTCTTTTTCCTTCTTCTTACATGCGAGCGTGCGTGTCCTAGGGGGTTAGACGTCGGTGTCAGGTAGGAAAAAAAAAACGTTAGAATTGAAAGTTAGGCAGGGCTGCAGGTTCAAATCTCGGTGACTTCAAAAATAAAAAATAGTCAGTTTAATAATTTTAAATTTTTAAAACATGCAAATTATTAAGAAAAAATTGAGGAATTGAGTGGTGTAACTTACATTACAATTATTGCTAATGCAAATGAGCTATAATTGATTTTAAACAATACAGCCATGAATAGAATATATATAGAATTTAAATAAATATATAAATATAATAATAAATTCTTCAAAATGAAGAAAGAAATATTGTAGAAGAGTTTGTTTTATGGTTAAAGGAAGTAATAAATCAGCACCATAAATGAATAAGAAATGTAGTAGAATGGAATTTATTCTACATCATTTCTACCAATGTTAAAAATGTGAAGACATCTAAAACATTTCTTATTGAAACAAAGAAATGTTTTAGAATAAAGTTCTAACACATTTCTTTTATAATAAAAAGAAATGTGATAGAAGGAAAAAAGTTTTATGTGGGCATGCACATGACAGTTAAAATTTATAATAATTAATACAATAATACAGATTTAATAGACTTAGAATGAATGCCAATCCACGAAAATGCACACTAAACACATTATCGATTGTCAATTTTTTGAAGTGTTGACGCCATATTGACACTAACTGTTGTCTCAATTAGCGCAAGTGTTCAAGTATTTGAAGGGTTTGAAGGGTCTAGTATTTAGTGTTTGAAATAGCAACTTCAAACACTAACACAGACACTAAATTTTTTAACATTGATCAGCTGATGCAAATGTTTCCAACTTTTGCCACTACGAAGTGTTGGCGCTAGTTTACAGTAAAGTTGTCTCATTTAAAATAAGTATTTATACTAAATTAGTGTTTGAAGTGTATACACTTTTAGTTCGCATTCTTTAAATGAGACGCGGCCTTATTGTACATAAAGTATAAAAAAAAATGAACACAAATTATTATTATTTAATGTTATATTATATATACTTATAAATAATAATTATAATATATAAATTTTATGTACATATTTGTTTATTCCATTGAAATTTTGAATTAATTAAATTTTGAAATCTAAATTATTTAAAATTTTCTGTAATTAATGAATTAATTAATTAATGCGTATGTAAACTTTTTAAAACTGACTGCATATTTTATAGATAATTTTATCTATTATTTATCTGAGGATATTTTTATCTAGATATTTTATAGATAATTTTATCTATTCTCTATCTGGAGCGATTTTTTTGCATCGCGGGTACAATTTTTATGTGACGTCATGCGCACTTCGAAACTTCTGCATGTTTGTTGTAAACACAACGGTTTTTTCGTGAAAAATATGTAAATTTCTCATCTAAAACCGAAATTATCTTCAAGTGGAAGGTAAGAAATCAATTATGAGTAATTTCTGCTCATAAATCTTTGGTCAGCTTTAACAATGTGTGTTCTTTTTGTCCAGAAAAGTGGGATTATATGGGCTGTGGCGGTTGACTGCATGCTGCACCGTGGAGTATTAGAGAAGCCATGCAGATTTCAAGTCGTCTAGTAATTTATAAGGTATGCAATCAGGGTTAAATTATAACAATGTTTTTGCCAGTGTTAAAATTATCATTATATTTCAGGCCAGCACTTGTACTTATATATTATAATATGCATATATTATTAACAATTTTAGGTTGTATTCCTCGACCGCGGTGCTTATGATATCATATGCATACTGTATGATATACGTTTGGAGTATACGTATGCATACGTTTTACAGCTGTGTATTTTTGTATTTATGGATGCTGTATTTTTACTATAATATTTATTACTGGAAATTTGTATACTGTAATGACGTACTGTATACACAGTATTTCATATGCAGAGGTGCGCGCTGAATGCATACAAATAATTTATATAAGTTTTCAGCACTGGCCTTATTATTTTCCAGGAGCAAATTTCACATTGGCCATACAGTGGCTATATTCATAATGACCAATGCAGCCATTCTGCTGCTTAAACATAAATATAGTGATGTTAATATGTTTTGTTTTTTTACTTTACAGGTGCAGACATGTGACAACATCCAATACCCAGACCCAGCTCATCTACCCAGCATGGCATAATTTATATAGTGCAACATTTGGTTCTGAAAACTGCAGCCAGCTGTAATGGGCAATATATCATCAGATCATCACTACAGATCAGCCATGCTGACCAGCAAAAGAAGCCAAGCAAGTAGGGAGAACAGTGTGTATATGTTTTTAAAATGAATAAGTCAGATAATTTTTAATGTATGCATACTAAATTTAAGTTGTTTTAATTGTATTTTTATGTAGTCTTGCATATATATAAAAATTTAGTACATCAGTATTGCTCAATTAAGGTTCTTTTACTTTTTTAATAACAAAACACAAACATATAGAATGCATACTGTATGCATACTGTTGTTTTATAGAGAATTTGTTATACTGTATGCATGCAATGACTATATATGGATTTAATATTATAATTATTTATATATATTGAAATACTAATGAACATGCATACAGTATTATATAATATATGTGTTTATGTTATAACATGTCAGCAGCAGTTAAGTTTTGTTAAAAATTGAAAACCACTTTAGTCATTATTTTTTTTATCATTGTACAAGTATGATGCATGATTTATCAAAATATATTTAAAATTTCCAATAATGTGTTTGTTGATTGAGAAATGTTATAAATAATAAAAATGTATGTTAATATAATTATTTATGTGTGTTTTTACTTAAAAATAGAAGCATAGTATATAGGAGGATAATATAGCTAGATAAAAAATGTATAATTATAGGATAAGATATTAACAAGATAACTTTATCCAAAAAATAGAGGACATTTAGCTAGAAAATATCCATGAAAGTTCATAGATAATATCTATATAATTTTTAGATAAGTAAAAAGTTCTATACAGATTATATCTAGATATCATCCAAAAAATATCCATTGTGTGCTGTGTGGGTAGGTAATTATTAATTGATTAAAAGTCGTTTACTGTACTTACCCCTCCTGGGATTCGAACCTGGCACCTCTAGCACCTGAAGCGGATGTCACAACCACTACACCTCGACTGGCTGATTACCAGATTGAGTAAACTTGGTATATAAAAACTTCTAAGTTGATAATCATTGACTTTGGGGAAAAAAAGATGCTCCCAAAAATAACAATTACGAAAACATAATTTTCAAATAGAACTGCATAGTAATTATAACAGAAATTGTATTTAAGTACTAACATTTCGGATGCCCTCATCAGCTGATAAAAAAAGCGAATGTGGTGTGCTCTGGTGGTAGATTATGGTATCTATTGGGCTCCAAATCATTCTACCTGGGGTTATTTGAAGTATAACTTCGTGTGATTGTCATCAAAACTCTTCTCCTCCTGTCAACTCTAATGAATGAAATAAGGAAAACCCCACTTAGTGCTCACAAAAATATTTTAGAGTTATTTGCATCCGAAGGCTTTGCACTAAGTCTGGGGTAACGAGAAGTATAAAATTTGACTTCTTAAAACACTATTATATTAATGACGACACTACAAAAAACTAATATAAGAGCAGGTGTTATCTCAATCCCAGATTTTTCTCAGTGTAATATTTTAATATTACGAGCGAAGTTGCGTTTTTTTATTTTTTTAAGCAAACTGGTACATTGGGAGATTGTTATTATTTAATACAACAATAAATATAATGAGATTTAAATTTTTTAAAAATAAATTAAAATTAAATTTTATAATTTATTAAAAACATGTTTATACATTAATTAATTATAAATTGCAACGCTCAAATGCATCTCTAATTGTTAACAGACTTCGACATTAAAATTTTTTTTTTTTAATTTTTTAGAAATTTTTAAAGGCCCCTCCGAGGACATTTGTGGGACGTTCAAGCGTCCCTCTAAAATCCCCAGGAGACTTTGATGGGACCTTAATTGTTTATTTTTCATAGATATTTTTTTCTACGAGGATATTTAATTAAAAAAAAATATTTTTCGGTGCAAATTACGCAATTTAATATTAAGTAAAATTTCACGTCTTATTTTAAATATTAATATTTTCATATAATATTTTAAATAATATTAACTAAATTTGTATATTTTTAAAATCAGTTCACAATAATGAACAGCACATATTATGATTTTAATGAAAACATTGACTATAAAGGGTCCTTTCAAAGTCCCCCGGGGATGTTCAAGGGACAGCCGTACGTGTTGCATCCCCAGGGGATGTTCTGAGAGACTTTCATAAAAATATTAAAAAACCTAGAAATTTATATTCGAAGTGTAGCTAAAACCTTTTTTAGAACACGGAAAACATGTTTAAAGTTAAAGGGTTTTGAAAACTAGCACGTAAAACGTTCAGGGATGTTGGGGGATCTTGAGGGGGATGTTCGCAAGGTCCCCGGGATGTCCATGTGGTCACTGGGATAATTTCGTCATAATTAGTTCCCATGGCAGTCTGTCCGCTAGGTCTCAGGCGCACTGTAGAGTCCGCCCGCGTCAGCCTGGGCCAGCCAGGAAGTGACGTCATGAGAGGAGGAAAAATGGCCGCCGGGCTGGCCCCACTTGACGACAAAAAACGCTTCAGCCCAGGCCAGCCCGGGCTGGCCCGTGAATTCAAACGCACTCATTTATGGGCTGACGCGGGCGGACTCTACACCATGCACAAGGAGGATATATATTCTCCCGATTCCTTCTCCTTGACCATGCAGTGCGCCTGAGACCTAGCGGATAGACTGGGAACTAATTATGACGTTTCATACCACGTGACCAAGGTCACCGCCATTTTACCCAGCCCGGGCCAGCCCGGATAGCTGGCGGATGTGTGGTCTAGAGCTTTATTCTCTCTCTTTCTCGATCGACTGCTCACAATTAAATTCTTTTTAATTGTACAGGGGGTCCACAGAAATTCGCACGAATTGGAAAGCAGCTAGGCAAATTAAAATATGAAGCACGATGGTAACATGAACATGTAATACATCGCGATCAAATTAAATAAGCTCAACAATCAACATTTTTAAAATTTTAAGCAAAAAAGCGTTGTGTGGACTTGGTCTTCTTTTGAGACGAAAAAGGAACAAAAATGGCCGTTTTTGAGCTTCAAACTCCGCAAAATCAGCTGTCATTGTCCTTAATTAATTTTTGGCTTGAATAAAAATTTACCTACACAACTTTTACCACAAAAGGCTTCTCCATATGAGCACCGTTGGTACCTCGGCACCAACCAAGACATCTGTGCGAGACGTCCGAGACTCGAGCAGTCCTTCACCGCAGCCATCGAGTCAATCACGCCGGCAATTCTGCGCAACGTGTGGTGAGAAATGGAGGCCCGTCTGGACGTGTGCCGAGGTAACAATGGTCAATGGTGCTCATATGGAGAACCCTTGTGGTAAGTTGTGTGGGTATAAAGTTTTATTCAAGCGAAAGATTAAATAAGGACAATATCTTTGAAATGACATCTGATTCTGCGGAGTTTAGAGCTCAGAAATTAACGGCCATTTTTGTTCCTTTTTCGTCTCAAAAGAAGACAAGTCCACACAATGCTTTTTCGCTCAAAATTTTAAAAATATTGATTGTTGAGCTTTTATTTGATGTATTACATGTTCATGTTACCATCGTGCTTCATATACTTTAATTTGCCTGTCAATTCATGCAAATTTTTGTCAACACCCTGTATATATTTTATAAAAACAATGTTACACAATGCATAATGCACATGTACATTATAATTAATACATAATTAATTAACATTAAGGGAAAGATAACACAAATATATTCTGATCAATGTAGTCTCATATATTTGATTAACATGTAAACTTTACCAACCTCATAATAATTCTGAAATTTTTTTGAGAGACAAAAAAAAAATTATAGGCACAAAATTTTGTAAAACAATCGGACGAGCCGATTTTTTTTCCAATCAATTCTTTTAAAATTTCAGTATTTATATATATATAATAATATATAGGATTTTCCTATAATATATATGGATTCGAGACCTAAACTAAAAGATTAATTTAAAAAAAAAATCACCTCGTCCAATTAATTGTCTTGGAATTTTTCTGCATATATTTTTATTGGTGCTTAAAAATTAAAAGCCTGATGTCTCCCTAAGAAAAATTAAAATTTTTATGAGGTTGTTATTAAGGTTTGCATGTTAATTAAATGGGACTACGTCGATCATAATTCAGAATATTCGTGTTGTCTTAATTCTAAAAATTCTTCATGATCTCTATAATAACGCCGCGGTCCAGTATAAAAGTATAGATGAAAATATGTAATCAAGAATTTTATATGTAAAAAAAGAAGAAGAGGCATATAAAAATTAGAAAAAAAAATGATATATAATTCTAATATAATGGACAACATACATGACAAATTTTTATTCCAGAAATGATTAGAGGGTACCAAAAATTATGCTACTCTGAATTTTTCCAGATTTTTTTGAAACCTAGAACAATTTTTAAACATTTATTGAAAGTGCGGCCACGCCCCCTGAAGGCGTCATTCTATAGACGTCACGGTCCTACCCTTTTTTTAAAGGATTCAGGGGTGCCAACTTAACTAACAGAACTTTCAACCGTTATTTAAAAATAGTACGTTCTGGGTCTTAAAAAAATCAGAGTAGCATAATTTGGTGCCCTATCTCTATTCATTTCTGCAATAAAATTTTTTCATACAGTATGTTGTCCATTGATTAATGATTATTATTTATTAATAATACAATTAATATTTCCATATAATATATTATATTGCATGATATAGACCTATATAATATATATACCTGTATGTTTTTTTTATAAAGTACAAAGTCAATTGAGTTAATTAATATATACAGTTTCCATAATGTTAAATTTTATAACATGCATATATTATAATATTTGCTTAATATTATACATAGGTATATACGGGAATTTGATGTTTATGATTTGGGTAGCATGAAGATCGATGCCCGAAGCCACCCGAAGATCTTCGGGATGTAGGCAGAAAACCCTTATATATATATATATATATATATATATATATATATATATATATATATATATATATATATATATATATATATTGGCATCCGGACGCGAATTCGCTTCGGACGCGAAATTTTTGTTCCCAACGCGTTGGGATCATTCGAAAATTCCAAGAAGCGAAATTCGCGTTCGGAGCATCGCAATTTTGATCCCAACGCGTTGGGCACTTCAGCAAAATTCACAACGCGTTGGGATCAAAATTATTTGATCCCAACGCGTTCGGAACAAACGAGAATGACCCCAACGCGTTGTGAACAATGTGAAAAACGTCCAACGCGTTCGGAACAAAATTAAGATGTTTTTTAATGATTTCCATGACGCGAAGTTGATGGCGAGAAAGTCAAACTCAATGAAATTTAAAATAGGATGAGTATCGCGGTTCGCGGTGTACATTAATAAATTAACAACGTAATATATACTTTTGTAATATGCTAATTAATTAATTGAAACTTAAGGAAGAACAAAAAAATAGGGTCATATTATGAAAAAGAAAACAGCACTTACCTTTCAAAAAAGCATACAAAATATAAAGCATATAAAAATAAAATATTATTTTGCATAAAATTCAATATTGTCTTAACAATTCATTTACAGCAGTATAAAAAACACTTCTCTCTATAGTAATAATAATAATAATAACTCTTATAAGTTAAGCGGCACTTTTCGCGCGTAGGGATCCTCGTAAGAAACGCCCGCGAGATTTTCTTTTCGCGTGGCAGAGGTGTTCCCGTCCGGAATCGACCCGGGAGACGGGGGCGCGGGGTGGGGGGCCTCCCGAGGTTTCCGGAACCGCCTCCCTAAAATCGAGTTTCCGATCAGGAGGGGCGCCGGAGGGCGAGAGAGGGCGAAAATCTCGAGCCGGGGACGAGATTTCGGGGAAGTTGCGGGCCTCCGGGGGCCCTCCCCGGCGTCCGTCCTCGGCGCCGCGGGAGGGGCGGACCGGTCCTCTCGGAGGTTCATGAAGCCCTTTTTCCACTTTCGCCCCTCCTCCGGCGGGGCGGGGGCGAGATCGCCCCCGACCCCGTGGGACGGTGCGGCGTCTATCGGACCTCGCGGTTCTCGTGGCACGCGACCGGCGGCCCGCCGACGCGCCTCGAGACGAAGCGACCGATCCGTCGCGTCTCTCGCGCGTCTCGCCGCGAACGCGCGTCCCGTCGGGGGGTCGCTCGGGGCGGGGGAACCACGGAAACTTTATCATCGGGGTCGCCCCCGACGTTTGTTAACTCATCCGGGCACGAGAGTAGGTTAGGTCCGACATCGGTTGATTGACACGGCCGATCGAGCGGACCACAAATGAACAGAGAGCTTTTTTCGAAAGCGGGCCTGCTTTCCGTCAACGGGGACGTCAAAGTCGGGCCCAGCTCTCTTTGAGCAACTTCGGGTGCCATTTCGCGATTTGAAATCCTGCCTCCCTTCGAGGGGCGTGTTCGCGAGAATGACGTCGCGACACCTTTCCATCGCGATTTGCATACTTTTCGTACTTACTCGATTTAAACGCTTTGTTTCCCGAGCTGATTGTGCGGTCGACGGAAAAAAAGTTAGGTCGTGGCATTCAGACGCGCCCACATACGGACGGATCTACATGACGTTGACAGCCATGACAGGGCGTAATGCCGCGTCGTCGCTTATAGGTCTACGTCTCACTCGCTTCATCTGAGAGGCGGAAATGGGACTCTCGATAGAGACTTCCTGGGGGAGTCTCGTGCCGGTCCGACACAAGCGGTGCACTATTTATTATACATTCTGGAAGGTTCCGGGGCGGTACGAAAAAAGGCCGCCAGGTGGCAGCACGGCTCGGAAAGTCACCAGATATAGTGGCGATCGCCGTTGAAATACTTCTACACTAAGTTCACAGATGGCGCGCAAATCAATCTATATGACACGTGCAATTTTTGGCCACCACCGCGTCGTCGCGACTCTCCTTCTTAAAAAGAAAAAAAAAAAAAACAAAAAAATGGCCGGCGACCACCCGTACCCCTAGTCCTTATTATTAAACATCACTTTCGGGACCCCAAAATTAACCAGCGTTTTCCTATGCTGGGACGCACTTCCTTTTTGGGCGAGCGTCTGGGTTCGTCGGAACCCAACGAAACTTTTCCTGGGGGTTCCCGGGGGTGGCCGCCGTAACCAGGAAAATAATAAAAAATCCACGTCCGGGGGGGGGGACTGGGGGTGAATTTTTTATCTAGATTTTTGGGGTTTTTCGGCCTCCGAGCTCTTCCGGTGCCCTGCGCTGGCCTTGGCCGGTGGAGGTCTTTGCCCGGTGAACTTTTGTTGCTGCCGAGTCGTGTTCGGTTCCGGACACCGGACACCGTTTCAGCAGCGCACGCCGCCCGTGAGGTTACGTTTGGAAATTTGGGCTCTTCGGTGTCGTGTGGTCTGTGTTTCGAATCACCGTGTGTTCGAGTGTTGGTGCGTGGTGTGTTGTCGTGGCCGTGTAGTGAGGACGTCATGCTATTGCGACGTATTACGTGTCACTTTGATGTGTTACGGCCCTCTATCATGCACTTTGAATCACAAATGTGGACATCGTGGACACGGGGTGACCTTGTGCCGCGTGACTCCACGGCTAGGGGATCTCCTCCCTGAGTTCACCTTTTCGTTGGTTTCGATTTGTGTTTTCTGATACGTAAACATGCAACACACAACGTACTAGTGCTACTTTTTCCATTTTTTATACATACAGTGTTTCCTGCCATTGGAAAGTTTATGGTTACCAACTTCAACAGCTTCTTTGTCGTTCAACTTTGAATGTTGGTGGAAAAAGGCAAGTCTACCATTGGTAGAAAGAGTTCTGCTAACTGGGATTGGCTGAAGCTTTTGCATATCGTCAATGCTTTGAAATTATTATAATTTATTAACTTTTTTTGTGTGACTGCTGCCATCCCATTGGCTGCTTCTGTTTAGAGGCAACATTGCAAAAGGGGATCTGACTGCTCAGTGCAGTGATGTGAAATTCGCGCGAAGATTGGTCCGCGAAAATGCGCATGCGAATATCCGCGCAAGTGCGCGCATATGTGCGTAAGATAGTTTCAAGATGGTGGCCGCCCGCAAATGGAATCACGTGAGCACAGATATTGTAGACATTCAGAAGTTCGATATTTTTCCCATAGATGGAGATGCCATATGGTAGCACATTCCAAGCAAACTACTTTCAGGTGTGACTTATTAATTAATATAACTTTGTATAAAATTAATTAATATCGTAAATAATGCTCGGATTTACTCCCAATTAGTTCTAGGGTGGGTTATAAAATTAAGGTGCAAGTAATGCGGGTTGCATACTTTCAGGGGCATGTAGGTTGTGGTTGCATACTTTCAGGGGAATTTTGGTTGGGTTGCATACTTTCAGGGGCATGTAAGTGAAGGTTGCCTACCTTTAGGGGTAACTTATAATAACTGTATATAAAAACGAATATTTTCGTAAATAATGCTCGGATCATCTCCCAATTAGGTCTAGGGGGGTTATCAAATTAAGGTGTAATTAATGCGGGTTGCATACTTTCAGGGGCATGTAGGTTGTGGTTGCCTACTTTCAGGGGCAATTTGCGTTCGGTACATCATAGCATTACGAGGTTTAATTACAACTGGCCACCTCTTTGTGTTGAAGATGGGCAGTGTCCGGAGTAAGCCCATTGCCTTGCTCGCTCGAACACGACCGGACGCTAAGAAAATAATTAACTCGAATCTCCCCAAACTCCTTAAAAAAATTATTAAATAAAATAAAATAAATAATAATAAAATAGTAGGGGCCTATAACAACTGCGTCTGACTCCTTAAAAAATTATTAAATAAAATAAAATAAATAATAATAAAATAGTAGGGGTCTAACAACTGCGTCTGAGTCGTTATCTGAGCCTGTTCATCTTCGCTAATTTAGAACACTATAATATCTGTCAACATATGGCTGAGAGATTTTTGGAAGTGCATCATTGCACTGGGTGGAAAGCAAGACGAATTTATCCCAGGGCGGGAGCGGCGTATTTTTATACTTGAAATGGTCACCCATCCAAGTATTAACCACGCTTGACGTAGCCTGACTTCAGTGATCTAACGAGAACCGGTCAATGCATAACGCCACGCTCCACATCTACTCTGAATTACTCTGAATTTTTTTAGATTTTTATGAGTCCTGCAACTATTTCTAAATAATTATTGAACGTTCTGTAATTTAAGTTGGCACCCCTGAATCGTTAATAAAAAGGATAGGACAGAGACGCCTGTTGACGCCTCCAGAGGGCGTGGCAGCACATTTAATAATTATTTAAAAATAGTTCTGGGTTTCAAAAAAATCAGAGTAGCATAATTTGGTACCTTCAATTCATTTCTGTAATAAAAAATTTTCATGTAGGTTGTCCATTTTGCATTAAAACACCGTTATGATATCACGTACTGAATACTTATATAGATGGCAACATATGATTGACAAAATTAATTAAAAGACTTGAAACCAAACGAGCGTAGGCGAGTTTACACCCCACCCCTAGTTATTATTGTTACTCTGCAACGATTCGAAGAAACACTTGTTTATGTTTTTAGGCATTATAAACTAACACGACAGCACCGCACACGAATAAGAAGTGAAATGACTTAAATTTACATGCTTGACATTTGTATTATAATAACCTGTATCCAAATATAATCAACAATTGAGTACCAATTAAAGGTCACTACTCACTAGGATATCACTTCTCTTATTTTTTTTTAAATTGACAATTTCATAAAAAAATAAATTTACTAATTTCATGTAAAATTCATAATGAATCACGTCATTTCATTTTGCAAATTGAAGATAATTTAATCTAATTTAATGTGTAATGTAACTCAATCAAAGTCTTCTGCTCGATGTTAGTAAACAAAGAATTTTATTGTTGTGTAATGTCTGTCGCGTGAAAGGAAAAACGTGGGACGGTTGTTGATTTACATGTTAACTTATGGAAAATGACCGTTAATTATGAAGTTGAAACGGTTAACTATTATAGCGCCGACAATACCATTATGTCATTATGCCTAAAAACATGAACAAGTGTTTCTTCGTTGCAGTGTAAAAATAATAATTATAGAGAGAAGTGTTTTTTATACTGCTGTAAAAAAATTGCGAAGACAATATTGAATTTTATGCAAAATAATATTATATTTTTATATGCTTTATATTTTGTATGCCTTCTTGAAAGATAAGTGCTGTTTTCTTTTTCATAATACTACCCTATTTTTTTGTTCTTCCTTAAGTTTCAATTATTTAATTAGCATATTACGAAAGTATAACGTTGTTAATTTATTAATGTACACCGCGAACCGCGATATTCATCCTATTCTAAATTTCAATGAGTTTGACTCTCTCGCCATCAACTTCGCGTCATGAAAATCATTAAAAAACATGTTAATTTTGTTCCGAATTTTGTTCCGCGTTGGGATCATTCTCGTTTGTTCCGAACGCGTTGGGATCAAATAATTTTGATCCCAACGCGTTGTAAATTTTGCTGAAGTGCCCAACGCGTTGGGATCAAAAATTTCGCGTCCGAAGCGAATTCGCGTCCGGATGCCAACATATATATATATATATATATATATATATATATATATATATATATATATATATATATGCGAACTAACTTTGCCAGCCAACGTTATAGCTGTGTTGAAATTGTTGAAAGTTCACAGTATATATATTCACAAACTCAATTAAGAATTGCTATATCGGTCCACATAATAAACATTAAATTAAAAATGCAATGAGACTTTAGCGATCGATTAAAGGAAGAAGGATGCTTTATAAATGCTGGAGCTCAACATTTTTTATACCCCTTAATATTATATGACCATCAAACATTTGGCATCTTATATATGTACATTACGTACATTATAGTGTTGAATTTACGATGTTTCAAATTCCTGGCTGAGTTGAATATTTTTAAGCACCCCTAACTCTTTTTTGGAATAATTAATACGTTGATCCATATTTCTCTCCATACAATATATTAAGCTTCCGGAACTTTCCTATATATATTTGGAAAAAAAGTGGTGTGTTTTATTATATATAAATAATAAAAATTTTGGTTAAAGATTTATTAAATATCGAATTCAAAATTGAATTGTATTGTCAAGAACTCATTTTAAATTAAATGTAATATCACGTTTAAAAATACGCTCCCATATATATGGTTGCTCTCCCGGGAGGTATTCAAATATCGCCAATGGGAAGTATCCATCTTGACGTCACCAACCCTTTGTCCTACTATTAACTACCGAGAAACGATTGGGCGCACGTAAGAACTTATACGGAGCAATATTTGATCGCAAATTGTTAATCCCCTAAATAAATAATGTTTGCAAATTTAAAACTGCGCGCGTATTGTCACTACACTTTTAAGTTTGCTGCTATGAAAATGTTATTATTAACTGCAGTTCAGTTTAGTTAAAGAGCATCTAAATAATTTCGCGATAGTAGTGTTTTGACTCCGATCCGGGAAAAGGTGCGCAGAAAGTTTGCGCGGTGGTTGTATATAGCAGAAGTCAAAATCAGCAAACGAACATCTCTCAGTTATAACATGGTGACCAAATTTTCTGGTGGATGCTTACCACTAACAAATTGCGTAAAGTTACGCAAGACTTAAACTTAAGTATTATAGTTTGTATGTTGATTTCATGCGTATATTATAACTTTGCGGAAATTCTTAATTGGCGGTATTTTTACACCCCACTGGTGCTGAACTCAGGTTTATCTCGATCACGTCAAGGTACAAGTATAATCATGAAATGTATAATTACCGCGTATTATAATTGCGTACATAATATAATTAATAATTACCAGTGTAGTGCCGTCAACGATTTTTTTAATTTTTTTTTAAATGGGTAAAATTATATTGAGATATAATTATATATTATGTATATATATATATATATATTTATCTTGAGACAAAGATGTATTCACATGCAAAAAAAAAAAATTATTCGATGTGTACCAAAATTTAATTTGAAGAGTAAATTGGGTAATGGGTTCTTCAGCTGCACTTTATCAAATAATAATTTTATATTTTCCTGACATTGACATTCAATCAGACTTACTTTTTTACTGCAGAAACAACTTTTTGATATTTTGAATCAGCTCACATTAAGTATTTTAAAGGTAAGGGTAGAACTATTTACCCCTTTATTTTAAATTTTTTATTGTGCTCCACCCTGCATTGAACCGTGTGCGTTTATTTAATATATATAAAATATTATGTTTGAGTTGCATAAAAACATTTGAAGAAGTCGGTGCTTCAAGCAGCATTGACACCCACCACGCTTGGATTGCAACGTTTGGCCAAAGCTCGAGGTGCGGTTACATGGGTGCTGAGTTACGAAGGTGAGGCTCATATGGAGAGACCTTCAGGTAATGTGGGTTAAAAAAATCAGCATGAGGTATGATGCATTAAATTTCAGGTGCTGAAGTCGTAACACTGCAAGAAAAAGAGGTCAAAAACTGCACTTTTTACCTTGTTCCAACTTGTATGAAAATCGCTTTGCTAATAATTTTTTAAAACAAGTTTTAAAAATTTTGAATCCGGAGCTTCAATTTGATATATAAAAAGTGTACATTTAATGAAGATAGTTTTACTGGTTTTATTAGCGGTTACATTTTAAACAAACTTCGTGATCACCCTGTATAATTATACAAATACGTATATTATATATATATATATATATATATATATATATATATATATATATATATATATATATATATATATATATATAATATATATATATATATATATATATATATATATATATATATATATATATATATATATATATATATATATATATATATAGGGTAGCGCCACGAGATTGTTGGGTTGCTTTGCTTACAGGATAACGGCGGCCTGCCTCCCCTCCCTTCCCCTAACGAAAAGCAAGAGTATTCGTAAAAGCATTGAAAAAAATAGAAAATGTAGAAAAAAAAATTATTTATAAATTATAGACGGCAATTTTTATACAGGGTGGACACATGAAAAGTATCGATTTAAAACTATTATAATTGAAGGAAAATAATTTTTGTCTTCAATAACATGCACATCAAATTAAAGCTTAGGATTTTAAGTTTTTTTAAAGCCTAAATGAAAATTAATTTTTTATGTCATGTTTGAACACGTTGAGAAATGGTGTCCGACCCCACTTTTTGCTCTTGCCATAAAGAAATGTCTGTGATTTTAGCAGCGTTTTTAGAGGTTTAAATGTGATAAAAAATTTGCAAAAAAAAATAATTTTTCATCAATTGATGATGTCAAGGACCCATTGCAGACAGTACTTCATCAGGTTACCACTGACAGCTTAAACAAATGATTTTTACAGCAGCTCTTCTGGTTCTCATATCATGCATTTTGGGGGTCTTGCACAACGCTTTCTTAGCAGATTTACCTTCATAGCAGCGCTGGACGTTGAAAAAATCTTGGTAAACCAACTGTCAAAGTCCCTACACACTTAATTAAACCCTGACTCTCCCCCACTTTCAGTTTTTGTACGAGAAGAATGATTAAAATTTGAAAAATTAAAGTGACAAGATTTGCAAAATTCTCTCTGCCCAGCATGCAAAACATTTAACTTGTAACTTTGTAGCTGAAGAGGGTTGTGTTCCCGCTACGAGGGGCTAATGATGAGGAACACAATAACAGAATGTAATGTTATCACAACACAACAGGTGCATTCGAAAATCTTGTTTTATAATTTTTTTAACACATTTGAATGTCTAAAAACGCTGTTAAAATTGCAGATTTCCTTATGGCAAGAGCAAAAAATGTGTTAAAACGCGCGCCATTTCTCAACGTGTTCAAACATAACACAAAAATAAAATTTTCAGTTTGGTGTAAAAAAAAACTTGAGATTCTAAGCTTTAAATTGATGTGTATGTCATTGTTGACAAACAATATTTTCCTTTCATTATAAGAGTTTTTAATCGCTACTTTTCATGTATCCACCCTGTATTTATATATCGTATTCATATCATTTGCTAGTTTATAAAGAATACACCAGTTACATTTTTGTGTCCTTAAATAATCATAAGTGTCAACAAAGTCAAATTTTCTAATTATTCTATTTTTTTTTTATTTTTTTTTTTCAATGTTTTTATGAATACTCTTGATCTTCGGTAGGGGAAGGGAACCGCCAGGCCGTTATCCTGCATGTAAGCAGGCAACCCAACAATCTCGTGACGCTATTATACGTAATATGTTAAAGAATTTTTTTAGTTTACGTTGCTGATTTCCTCGTGTATAAAAAATCCGCACACAAATTGATGTAATAATAATTCTCTCGGACTATTGACCCCTGTTTTATGTGTACGAGGAAACTAACTAATGTTAAAATTCAGAGGCTCCTAAGAAAGGTTACGGAAAAACCGAGATGAGTTCAATAACCCGCACAACCATTCCGTTACCATCACGTATGATCTCTAACATTAATTATATTTTTTATACATACTTGTCATACCGGTTTTAAGAAGACTATATGTAGAAGCGTATAGCAGTTTTTCTGCTCAATCTTCTTCAAAATGTTGAAGCAACTAGTCTTGGTGTTATGTACTGTGAACGTTGGATTTTCAAGTCCCTTACCTCAAGATAAAGACGTGGTACATATTCGTTATGAACAGCAACAACATTCGCCGGACGGTAAAAACGTACGATTTAATTTAAATAAAATTCTGATCGCGGTAATTCCACTAGAAGAAGCCATGGCAGGTCTGTCTCAAATTGGCGGTAGTGATGCTGCTATGGCTGAGCTGGTAGGGCAGTTTGGTGGCAGTGATGATGGAGATAATGAAGATTTGCTGTCACTTGGGGACTTGAACCCTCCAAAACCTCCTTCAGATGAACTATCAATCGGAGACCTCAACCCTCCAAAACCTCCCTCTGAGCTATCGTCGGTCGAAGAGGTCACCGTGAGCTCGGAGGTCATTCCCCCCGTCTCTACATCAGAGGTCAAGAAACCGATCAGTGGAGGAGATCGACCCATCAGGAACAAACCTAAAGCGTGAGTTTTGTGTTTGTTTGTTTGTTTGTTTCATTGATTATTATTTATCGTACAATTTTGCAATCTACCGTGAGGATATATAATGTATTATTAAATTTGTACCGTTCACGCACATTTCTATTATTATATAGAAATATAATTGTTCTTAATTTTATTAAATTATAAAATTAGTTATGAAGAGGGTCAGTGTGAGAACTATTAATTTTTAAAGCTTTTTATTGATTGAAAAAATAATTAACAATTAATGGGTGGGCTTTCGGGGTATAATTTTTTTAATGACTCAATCAAAAGAGGAGGTCAAAAAATATCCTTTAGATTTTGTTACGATTTTTTTTCGTATTGCATCATACCTAAAATGGAGACTAAAAATGTCTCGTGACCTGGAGGCTCCATCCGACACGCCTATGACGTCATTACATTCTTTGGGTCAACTATATAATGCTTCTAAACAATCACGATGCTATAGAAACAAATGATAATTTTTAATAAACAATTAACAAAATGCAATAATTTTTTTATAGGTGTTACATATAGTTGTACCAAAGAATGTAATAACGTCATAGGCGTTGCGGATGGAGCCTTCAGGTCACGTGACATTTTTAATCTCCATTTTAGGTATGATGCAGTGTGCTAAAAAGGAAAAAAAAATCTAAGGGATATTTTTCGACTCCCTCTTTTGATTGAGCCAGTAAGAAAATGACACCCCGTAAGCCCATTGAATTAATTCTGCAATGAATAACATCATAATAATTATAAGGTGAAACGGAATTATAATATGGTAATAGGTGTCTAATTCAAAAGTTTGGGAGGGTTTATAATGCTCTTTGTGCTTCTATTTTTAAATTTTAATTCTCACATCATTTGAAAATTTTAATACTTACTTCCACACGATAATCTTCAAGATGCATTTTTTATAAATATTAAATAAATTATAAAATTTTAACTTCACAACTCAGAAGTTTAAAACTTTGTAAACATTCGTGCACATATTATAATGTTAGGTCTGTTCGTAAATACACAATCAGAAAGAAAATATTTTTATTGATGAACCTTTTAAATCATGTACAGAGGGTTCATCAATAATACTCGAATTGTTTCTGATTGTGTGTGTATTAATGGACAGAGCTTATCATTCCATTTTCCCCATCAATTTAGTTTTACAACACTTTTATTCAATTAAAAAAATTAGTTAAATGTTGAGTACACATTAATTATAGTTATAATTATAATTACATGCATATTTTTTTATTAAATTCTTTTCATGAATATATAAACAACAAATCAGAGGCAGGAGACACCAAACAGTCCATGAAGAACCTAAAATAAAAAAGTAGATGCAACTGCATCACCGCCACCGATTAAAATTGTTATAATATATAGCATGCAAACTTTAGCATATATAAATATATTATATACTATATATAGTATGTAATATTAAAAAAGAAAATAAAATTCAAAATGCTTTTATTAATTCCATTAGTTCTTACAATCATATTTTCATATACATATGATATATAAATTGAGTTGCTTAGTTTCAAAACCAGCAATATGCATTTTCAATTAAGATCATAGACCCAACTTTTTTACCAGGAAATTAACCCTTACTGAAAATGCATATTGCCGGTTTTGGAACTAGGCAACTCATATGTTGAGGTTAATAGGACCAGTCAATCTAAAGCTCAGAAATAAAGTCAATTAACATTACTTGAAGTCATTCATAATACATGTAATTCTGTACACTATAGAAACACTTATTTTTACCAGCCACTTTTTTACACTCACTTTAAATATATATATATATATATATATATATATATATATATATATATATATATATATATATATATATATATATATATATATATAATAAAATTAATGAATTATATATTAAATGCATAATATATATTCTTTTGTTTGCTGATAAGAAAATTTTTATACAGATAAAAACTTATCAGTTAATTATTTCTTTAATTAATTATTCATTTTATAAGAATTTTTAATTTTAACAATTTTATGTTTTTGTTCCAGAGCTAACGAAGGACTGTCCAGACTTCTGATGCCTCTAATAGAACGATTCCAAAAAGACTGATGCATTATCTAAATACTGTGAAGAAGAAAAATGAAATGCGTAAAAAATATTGTTGGTTTTGTATTTTTTAATAAAAATTGTAATGTTAATAAATCTGGAGTATCATTTTTAGGAGTTGAGGTGACGCAGCTGACACAAAGGTAGAATTGCAATCTGTAAACAATTTTAGTTCAGATTAGATTGACAAAACATGCATTTAATTACCATGAACTCCCTTTCATTATTTTAAAGATGAAAGTGCTTTCATTAATAGACAACCTGCATGAAATGCTTATAATAATGTTTTGATTAATTTCAATCCAATAATTAATACTTAATTTGTTGTGATAACAAAATAGCATGCAGGAATGATATTTGGAAAATATAATAGTTAATAAAACTTTTCTTTACTATCCATATTTATTTACAATAGAGGCTTCAAGCAAGGAACTGAGATAATATAGAAGGTTATTGTTATGAGATAATATATATATTATATAGAATATATTATCTCAGTTCCTTGCTTTAAGTGTTCCTCGGCGGGAAAATTTTCTCCATAAGCCTCCATGCATAGCACCCTGCATGTAATAGGAATTCTATATAGAGAATGCTATGCTCCATGTTAGAAAATTTGAAATTTTTCTCAGTAACTCTTATAACGCAATCAATTTGAAAGCATCTCCTAACCCCCATTTAGCGGTCTTCTGCGATAATGAATCATAAACTCATTTTTCTCTAAAAAAATTCTTTTATGCCAAAAATGCAATTACGAGTTTTTTTAAATTGGTTATTTGGATGGGACGGTGGGAACACCGCAATATCAGCTGACTTGAAGCCTCTATAACTCTATTGTATACAAGGACACACTTAATAGGTATATAAATAAATGCAATGACAGTATATAATATTTCATTAGAGAGTATATACGTATAAATACGTACCCCTTAATATTTTTAAGAACCTAAAAAATACAACAAATCTCACAATTTGTGTGTGATTGTGTTGAATATATATATATATATATATATATATATATATATATAATATATATACTGAATGACTTTCATGTTCATTTGTACAAAAACGATTGACTGATACAATAACATTTAAATTTTAAGTATAGATTAATTTATTATAATTTATGAATTAAACATGATAAATACATACATGCTGTTTATTAAATACTTATAAAGTCGTATATTATTTTTATTAATTTTGCCAAATCAAACTAAATCAAAATGACAGATAATAAGATGTCCCTAGTTGGAAAATTATGTCTTCAAATCATCCTTAACAAGTCTAAACGTAATCTTTTTACCTCTAAAACCCATCTTAGTTCCTCTTCGCTCAATTTGAGGATGAACTGGAGTCAATATGTCTAACATTTTATGCTCAAGAAGAGGAAAAAATACGTAATCTATTATAGCCTTTGTCCCTCTTCTTGAGCATAAAATGGTGCAAAAGAAGAGGAAATTAGACGAGAGGAAAGCTGTAATAGCGAATAGCGAATAAAAGATGAAATTTATTTTAAGGCTTAACCTGAGATATTCGGACGAAAAAAGTCGTATCGACAGATGTTCTTGAAATTAATTTGGTAGACTTAAAACAATTGTCCAAATACTACTGATTTTTTTTTGATTTTTTTAACCGTTGGTTTAATTATAATTAATTTATTCAAATGTGTATTTTGTATCCTTTCAATGTTAAATTTTTCAATCAACATTGCACAAAAATGGCTCGAGAATTTTTTTAGAATTTTACATGGATTAAAAGCTAATTTTTTGGACTATTTTTCTGAATTGTTTTCATATATTTCAAACCGTGGCGATGATCGTTTCTGATATGTCCTAAGAAACTTGGCAACGCTCTCAAGGACTGTAGTTACCACCCCCTCCTAATCTTTTATTCGCATTACTATTGCAACAGTGTTGTCAGATTTGCAGGCCTCTTGACCTTGACAGACAAATTCTCAGGTTATACCTTAACTCGGGATATATCAGCCTTGTATATTATATTATGAACGCTAAATAAGAAGGCAAACGAAGTCAGGTAGATCAAGGCTTAATACAACCGCAGGTTTATTATTATAGGATGGCGGGGTCCTTGATTCATTTTTATTTTTATAATATTTTTTTTATTTATTTATTTTTAATTACATTGAGTAACGAGAAAACTGCTTCCCTAGTTGAAAAATTTCGTCTTCAATCCTTTAAACGACTAAACCTAATATTTTAACCTCTAAAACACATTAGCTAGCTCAAAGTGAGGATGAAATGAATTTACATTTTATACTCAAGAAGAGGAAAAGCGACGTAATCTCATCTTTTCGCTCTTTTTTCCTCTAAAATGATGGACAAAATAAGAGGACAAAAGACGAGAAGAGAGCTTAAAAGTGGAGAAGAAAATGTGGAATTTATTTCAACTCGGGTTCTCATTTTCTTCGCAAATCACTTACTTCTAATTAATTAATACTATTAATATTATACATGAGTAGGTTTTTGTATATTGCGGAGTGTATGTATTCACATAGTTACTACAGTATTAGCTTATAAAATGTATATTAAAATTACATACATTACTATATATAATGTTATATATACCGTATAGACTCACAATCTTACACGCATATAAGTTTAATAAGGATCGAGGTGCAAATTGAATTACATTTTATTCAATCATATAATTATAAAAATTATAAATGTTACAATAATTATATATACATATAACTTTCCGTATTTAAAAATAATTTGCTATAATAAAAACATTTTTTTTTTTTTTTTTTTTTTATAAACTTCTCAGAAAGCTGTCCCCCACTCGTTTCCTCTCGCTGCTACTATAGATAATTTAATATTAACGTAATTACTTAACTAACGTATTTATATATTATTGTTTATTGGTACGTAAATTTATATCACCTGTCATAATCAATTATACGTAATAATATATAAAATATATTGCTATATTATATGTACTATAATAATAACTTAATTAATTGATTATTATACATTTATATAATATTGTTTATTGGTACATAATTTTATATCACCTGTCATATATATTTACATATATAATGATATAATAATAAAAATAAATAATGTATAGAAAATAGAATTTATTTTAAAATTGATGTACAAATTATAAAATTTTACGAAGAATATTTTATTGAGCGAAGGTACATGATTGAGTGATAAATGACGTGTTGCTGGGATCAGCTGAGGCGAGCAGTTTGGAGAGAGGTTGACGACCTGAAGATCTGTAAACATTGTGTCGAGTTAGTTTAACAGAACCAGTTTTTAATACATAAAAAATTATTGCGGAAATACAGACGCTATATGTGATACTCTTTTTTTTTTCCAAAGTTTATGGGCACGGAACGTATTGCTAAAAAGTTAGCAAGTTTGCATGCCTCTTTCAATAAAAAAATGACACCTCCTTCTCTATTTTCAGTAATAGTTTTTTTTTTTAATAATTCCCGGTCTTTAAAAAAAATCTGACAAAAATTTTATTAATTTTATAACTGATAATTTTAGGCTTAAACAAAACGTTAACAATAATATTACATTTTTTTAAATTTAGAAAACTATATCATGATTGCATTTTCAATTTTTATAGAACTTTGAATTGTTTTTTTTATTAAATATATATAATATAATTATTATAATAAAATTGTAATGTGTTATAATTTATATTTCAATAGAGTAACATAAATGTTAATAATAATTATTATATCACTATAGATTCAAAAAGAAATATAAAATATTATAATTATATTATATATTGTATATATACTATATATACATCACAATTTTGCATAGACATTTTCAACTTAACAAATAATTTGTGAAATTGATTTCATGCTATTTTAAGAAAGGTGATAAAACTTGAACGATATAGCAGAAAAGCCAATATACCACATGTTTTTTAACTATTAATTATTTTTTTTACAACTTAAAACTAAGCGCACGATAATAGTGTTTTTTTTTTTTTTTTTTTTTATTTGACCTTAAGTTTTACAGTAGTGTCCAGAAAAGGCAGAGCCTTATATTTCTAGTTCACATTACATTAATCTATTGTCAAAATATAATATTTTTTTTACAAAAAATTATTTAATATTTTAAATTTATTGTAGAAATGGTTTTTATAAATATATATATTTTTTTTTAATTCTCAATAGTTGAAATTAATTTAAACCAATAATACAAGTTACATGATAACAATTTTTTAACCATTCCCTAAAATTCTAAATACAATTTGAAATTATTTACACATATAGCTGAGACAAATTGAAAAACAAAAAACAAGACACAAAATAAACATATTCGATGTTCATATCTGAAACAGAAGATAAACCCAACTGCATAGACAAGGCCCAACCCCATACCAGACCCGGACCCCATCCATGCAATCAGGTGTTTGATTTTAGTATTTTGTACTTTGCCAAAACATAATAGAAATAACCCCTGTATTTTAAGATAGTAATTAAATCATTGAATAAAGCTAAGAGAAGATGTTTATATAGAAAGTAAGTTACTATTAATATTTATAATATTTAATTTTAATATAAGAAAGAGTAAAGGATATTTTATAAAGAATTACTATTGTTATATTAAGTAGTTGCTTATATAATTTATGATCAACATTTTTTTCCCGTTTTTAATATTATTTTTAAACAGTTGAATTTTTATATTAAAAACAACAGTTAAATTTATTTGAATTAATTAACTGCAATTTAACCATTATTTCCCTTTAAATTACAGAAAATGAGTAATGTGTGAATATTTATATTGTAAATTTAACATAATACCTGAAAAAGAAGAAAAAAAAATATTAGCTGCAAAGAAGAGTTTTATTATGTATTATCTAGGAACCATCTTTTTAATTCAATTTTAACTTTAGCTTTCGTATCAAAATGTTTAAGGGATGGCGGTAGAGCATTCCAGAGTCTTGGCAAAATATAATTACTGGTCCTCTCTCCAAATCTATTTAAGCTTCTAGGGGCTATGAGTGGATTATTACCAGCAATTCTAGTCTCATATATATGAACTCTGGGGAGGCCATGCGACTCATCAAAATATCTTTCTACTAATAGTAGGTACTCAGAATTTTTCTTTAAAGGCAATACACCCCAATATTTAAATATGTTATCATTTGAGTTAAATTTTACCCCCTTTTTCATATTTTTTAGTATTCTTTTTTGCATTTTAGCGAGTGCAGTAAATGCCCCAGAAGGAACAAAACCCCATGACGTTAAACCATAAATTAAATGAGAATGAACTAATGAAAAATAAACAGATCTTAGGGTCTTTTCATCAACATATTTTTTAATTGCAATAATTTGAGAGAGTGCCGATCTTAGTTTTTTAATTAGATTATTTACATGAGCATCCCATTTAAAATCTTGATCTATAATGACCCCCAAATATTTATGTTGGTATACTTCTTGAAGAACATTACACATACAACCCAGCTGAAAGTTATGTAAACATTCATTAGTGTGAGCTTTCAAAGTTAATAATTCTCCAGCTCTTAAAAATTTATTAAATATATGCATAGCTTTGGTCTTTTGTAGATTAAGCACTAATCCTCTATCATGTGTAAATTCAGAAAGTAAGTCTATATTGCATTGCATTATGTTCTGCGCTACTTCAAAATTAAGGTGAGAGCAAATAACAAGTAAATCATCGGCAAACATATAAACTTTACAGTTTTTTAACAAAGAAAAAATTTTATTTACATATATTAGGAAAAATTTAGGTGCCAATATTGATCCTTGTGCTAAGCCAATGTATATATTTTTAATATTACTAGTTTCATCATTAACTTTAACAGTAATTTTTCTCTCCCTTATTAGTGAGGACAATAATTTTAATACAGGACCACGTATTCCGATTTCTTCTAAATCTGTGCATCTGAATTTTATTTTCTGATGTGAATGGAATATCGACCACAATTTTTTTATTGCAGAAATAAATAAAGGTTGGATAATAGAAAATCCTGATTTTTTTCAGATTTTTTACAGTCCAGGAACTATTTTTAAATAAAGTATTGAAAATGAAGTGACTGGAAGTTTCTCTTAATAAAAGGATGGAACCTAAAAAAAGGAGAGTGGGTTCGAATCCGACCTCGGCAAAACTTTTTATCAATATTTTCCCGGCCTCTAAAAATCTGAAAAAATCTGAGTGGCCTCTAACTTTTTGCACCCTCAATCCATTTTAAAACATTTTGAGGTTGTTACTCCAATGTCCTCACATTATCCTCACCTGTGGCTCCTTTATGTGGTGGTTTTGACAACTCTCTGCGCCGGTATTCTGGCTGGGGCGCTTACTACTGCTGCTGGTACCACTAGCGGTGCAACTGCAACCACGGGGATAATTGTTGGCGACTCAGGCTTAGCAGGCTCCGTTTTATCAGGCTTAGGTTCCGTCACAGGCTTAGGTTCCGTCACAGGCTTAGCAGGCTCCAAATCAGACTTAGCAGGCTCGGTTTTGTCAGGCTTAGGTTCCGTCTTTTCAGGCTTAGGTTCCCTCTTTTCAGGCTCCGTCTCAGGCTTATCTGTTTCAGGCAGCTCCTTAATCTCTGCATCAGCACTGTGTTTAAATACCGGGAAACTGTGACCTAGTGTTTGATCCTGTCCAGATTTTCCAAATCCAAATATTTGTGATGCAGTTTGTAAAATATTTTTTGGAGGCACGATAAGAATGAGCACATTTTGAACGTCGGTCACGAGGTTTCTCTCGCCAACTTGAGTCTGATTGTAAGTGATGACACGAGTCACTGGTGCGGCTGATGTGAAGGAGCACAGAGCTAGCAGCACCAATGAAGCTGCACGAACCATCTTGCTGTATGATCTGCTCTCAACTGACCTGAGCGGTAGAGTTGCCGGCAGTTTTATTCACAGACTAAGACCGGTTAGTAGACACCGCTGGAGCCACAAGGAAGGTCAAATATTAAAGGTAGAGTTACATGAGAGATGCGATTTCAACGCAATGGAGTATCGACCTCATTTTTTTTATATTGCAGAAATGTGGATAGAGGGTGCAAAGTTAAGCTACCCTGATTTTTTTCAGATTACAGCCTTGGAAGTATTTTTAAAAAATTATTGAAAGTCCTTTTTGTGACGTCACGTGGCGCCTCTCCTTGAGAAAAGGATAAGACTTGCCGCCACGTGACGTCACAAAAAGGACTTTCAACATTTTTTTAAAACTATTTTTAGGGCTGTAAAATATCTGAAAAAAAAATCAGATAACATAACTTTGCACCCTCTATCCATTTCTGCAATAAAAAAAATTGAGGTCGATACTCCATTCAGTTTTCCCTAAAGGTGGATTCTCATGGCGATTTTTATCATGCGATGCGACGCGAATAACGCGCGCACTTACTGTAATATTCATTGGCGGCCAAATTTGGTAAAATCGCGTCGCATCGCCGTTGTCGCCATCTGAATCTGCATTAAGGTTGTTAATTTTCTAAATCAAGAACCTACTTGAGAAAGTACGTCTTCAACTCATCCTCTACACGTCTAAACCTAATCTTTTTACCTCTAAAACACTTCTTATTTCCTCTTCGCTAAAAGTGAGGATGAAATGTAGACAATATTTTTAACATTTTATTCTCAAGAAGAGGAAAAAAGAGGTAATCTCGTCTTTTCCACCCTTTTTTACTCTAAAATGGTGCAAAATAAGAGGAGAAAAGACGAGAGGAGAGCTTAATAGCAGAGAAAAGATTAAATTTATTTCAACTCGGGTATCCTTTGCAACAAGGAATATGTATTTATCAGGTCTCTATAGATTATATAATGTCTGCCTATATTGCTATTAACGCGAAGTTGTTTAATTTCTTTGAAATGTCTGATAATATAGTGAAGTAACTATATACCATATAAGGTTGGCTGAACACTTAATTTGAATGGGATATCTTTTTTAGCCACTATTTATAATTGGGCGCAGCGTTTTTATACATTTTGTATAAAGAAATTTGTATTCTGTGTTTCAGCTCAATAAGTACAAGATACAAGTACAAGATGTTAAAGGTGCATTTCCATGGAGCGGAGAAAGCGAGAAAATCGCTTGCCGCAACCAATCAGAAGCTCGCGTGGGATTTCCTCGCCTTGCGGGGAGCGATTTTATCGCCAACATGGCCGCCATACGAGTTTGAAGCAAGTGCGCTTTTCTCGCCCAAGCCCCGCTCAACAATGCTACCTTTAATTCTATGTCAGATGCGAATTCGCCGGGTTGCGTGAGACCTTTATTATACGGTACAATTTTAATATACATATAATTTTTCATATAACAAGAAAATTGCAACTCCATACAAACAAATGGAGTTCAAGTTTTCTGGTAAGGAAATATAAGAATTGTATGCGACAACTAGAAAAATTATATTGTGTAACACGTACTGCATGGCCTTAACGAAATTGCATTTTTTTTTTTTCGACAGAAGACTTTTCTGCAAGCTTTGTGCGCATAATTTGTGTCGCGTGCTGAAAATAACCCATGTAAAATCCACTTAAAATCTGATTTGTTTATTTTTTTATTATATAAAAATTATAAATAACATCCCGTAATAGAACGACTTATATACTGTTAGATCACTTAATTTAAATAGCATGTATAAACTTTCCTTTATTATGTATTGTGTTAATATAATTAAATATATATTTATGAAAAATATTATTATAGTACAATTATAATATTAATAGAGCTATTTTCTTCTTGTTTATAATTATATTGGGGAACATTCACAAAACATTTTAAAACCCACTTTAGCCTTGATTTTTATCCCGGATGCTAAACCAGGGTCCAACCATATTTAGCCCCTGGTTTAATTAGCACCACATGCAGGGATAAAATTACAGGATAAAGTGGGGGTTAAAGTGCTTCGTGAATGCCCCCCTATATATATTATTTATCCATCAGATCTACAATATTATATTATTATCTATATTTATTATTTATGGTACACTTCTGGCCACCACGAACGTTACTGCTGCTTTGTTTGTGGACGTTACCACGCAGTCTATGGAGGCGTGGGGAACTTTTTGGGTATGCATAGACTGGATCGATACTCTTCTTACCTCATCCCACAAAATTGCGAACCCGCATCTCCATATCTCTTTGCAGCTCTATCAAGTTAAAAGGCGGATTCAGATGGCGACAACGGCGATGCGACGCGATTTTGTCACACAAGCTGTGGAACCCTATGCAGCGAGCGAATTCGCCAGGTTGCGGCAGTGAAATCCACGTAAATTGCGATGCTCTTTTTTTTAATCGCCAAATATGGCCGCCAATGGATGTCAAAGCAAGTGCGCATTATTCGCGTCGCATGATAAAAATCGACATGTGAATCCACCAATAGGTAGGAGTAAATCGTGGTGTCCAGAGATGCAATACATAATATAAATACAAATAAGGAGAAATTGAAGCCATGAAAACTTTGCTAATTTAACGTATTATAAACAAGTTGAAACATTAAAGTCTCCACGTACTTGTTTCCCTGTTGATTATAATGATCTCGGTATTCCCCAAGTACCATCGGTCAGTGACTGCAAAGATCAGGAGCGAGTTAATAGTGCCGGAGGGCGGGTCACTGGCTTTAAACTCAACGTAGAGCGTGGCGCAGTGCATTGACCGCTTCTCTTTACATCAGTATACTTGATGAATGGGTGACCGTTTCAAGTAAAAATTATGCTGCTCCCTCCTTGTGGGGTTAATTCGTCTCGCTTAATTTCCTCCCCAGTGCAGTGATGCACTTGTGTATGCAATGGTTCCCCAGGATTTGGACATCACTTTGGTCCATTGATATATAAAAAAAGAGGTGTCCGTTCTGATTGAGGTTTTCCACGGTTCCCTCAGTTTCACCTAAGTGAATGCTGGGACGCATAACAGGCGGTGGCCACTATATCATTTTGCTACCTTCTTATGGAAAATAAAAATGATTGAATTTAATGATCTCTATAACTAATTACCCCGCAACGATCTGTAAGCTCTCTTAGGGATATGAATAACATATATGATGTATAGAATCTATACATCATATATATCCCTAAGAGAGCTTACAGATCGCTGCGGGGTAATTATAGTTATAGAGATCATTAAATTCAATCATTTTTATACTAAGCATAGATCCTTATATAAAAATAAATAAAAATATTCGACAAACGATTCCAGATTCCCCTCTCTTGCCTGCCTGCATGCTGTGGTGACTCATTAATATAAAGTTTAAATTAAATAAATAAACATCGTAGTTAATTATCTTCTCTCAAGTGAGGTCTACATATTATATGCTGGGCATTGTAGGTAATAATAAAACGCAATAATTTTTAATAACATATAAAATAATATTTTTTTTATTATTTTAAATTTTATACAATATTTGATTATTTTATCTGAAATCTGCTTAATGGTAACATAATTGACTGCGAGAGAGCGTATAATAAATATGAAAAAGGAATATTTCTCTCTTCTTGTACACGTTTATAAGAGTAATAAAAGCCTAGTTGAAAAATTACGTCTTCAACTCTTCCTTTACCTAATCTTTTTACCTCTAAAACACATCTTATTTCCTCTTCGTTCAAAGTGAGGATGAATTGAAGCATGATAATTTTTTTAAATTTTTTGGCTCAAGAAGAGGTAAAAAGACGAAATCTCGTCCTTTCCCTTCTTTTTTTTCCTCTAAAATGCTGCAAAATAAGAGAACAAAAGAGGAGAGGGCATAAATGACCAAAATGTTTCAATTGCCCTAAAATGCCAACCAATCAATCAGAGGACAAAAGACGAGAGAAGAGCTTAAAAGCGAAGAAAATATGAAATTTAAATTCAACTCGGGAGCCGTTAAATAATATAATTTTATGAAGAAAACACCCACCACTAAAAAATGAAAACCCGCGTGATTAAAGTAAAGCATGTTGAGGTCAATCAGTTGATCGTCACGTGACCTCACAGCTGGAACTGCCCCGGCTCGGTCAGTGACGTCACGAAGATGGTCTCCGCCGACGCAGGCGTCTCTGCAACATGAGTATTAGAAATGGTTGCATTTTTTTTATTTCATAATTACAAAATATGCATAAAATTATGCTTTTCTAAATTTTCCCAGATTTTTTATAGTGCGGGAATTAATTTTTAAGAAATATTTAAATTATCTGAATTAGGGTGGTACTACCTGATGGGACAACTGTGACGTCATTTTGTCGTGCTGTGATTGGCTATTAATGACGTCACGGTTGTCCCATCAGGTAGTACTACCCTAATTCAGATATCTTAAATATATTTTTCTAAAAATAAGCTCCCGCACTCCAAAATTTCTGAAAAAAATCAGAAAAGCATAATTTTATGTATAATTTTTAATTATGAAAACAAAAAATGCAACCATTATTGCATATTGCATTGTACACTCCATTCAACTAAAATGTCCAGTCATATATAATATGGTAAAGATCACGTATAAAAAGACCGAGAATTTGGTGGGGTCAACCAAATTTCCTGATTTTCACATTTGTTGTAGTCCTTAGTTACGCAAATAATGAAGGTTTGGATGTTCATTCGGGTGAAATTAAAAACCCCTAATGTTGAAATTTTGAAAAAATTTTAGACCCTGTCAAGATTTTTTTTTTTTTTTTTTTTTTTTTTTTGTAACTATTTAAAACAGCGAAAATAAACAAATGGTGATATATTAACAGTTAAATTGAACCAACTTTTGACCTACATGACCTTGAACAATTTTCAAGGTCAACGGTTAAAGGTCGAAAACTACAAAATCGATAACAAAAAATGTATGCCATGAAAATTTAAAAAAAAAGGGTAAAATAGTTACCTTTATAGGTCTATCAGAAACTACAATCAAATGATTAGTGATGTTTAGTGGGGGATTTGATCAAAGTTTCGCTGTTTCTGAGAGTGGCGGCACTGCTAAATGTTCGGCACGGCCCGGTTCTTGCTGGCTGAAATTGACCGCGTAGCCAGCGAGAACCTGGCCGTCATGCCGCTGCGATTCAGTGGCACCGCCACTCTCAGTTACAGTGAAGCTCGACCAAGCTGGTCAAATTTCTGGCCATAAGACATGGAGGTCTCTGTAGGGTCTCTGCTCATGCAATTTTTTTTTTTGAAATTTCGCAGTGCAATGGGTCCTAATCAAATGACGCACGAATTGCGTGTATGAAGGGACACCAGCTGCGCCACTCACTCATCTGGTAGTAATTTGCAGGTCCCCCCGCGTCCTTCCTCGCAGAGTCGAGGGCGTTGCGGACGGCGAACAGACACACCACACTCATGCAGAGTGCGGGCTCGCCGGTGGCTGCATGTGGAAAGAGGAGAGTGAGACATCCAGTTTGGAACCCGGCCTTCTGATTGGTCATTAATATATGTGAAGCAACCAATCAGAACGCTGGATTTGCCCCAACACCTGAGCAACTTTACATTGCACAATCTACGCCTTGGAAATTTTCCTTTGCAGCCTTGTTAATCACTATAAAAAAAAACACAGAACATGGTAATTAATAAGGCTGCAAAAGTGGTAAATTTTTCAAAGGCGACTTCTTTATATTGCAAGGTGTTCTTTCACGTCCAGCTGGGAATATAGAAAACATTTACCCTGCGTCCCAAATCACTTTCTCGTCCCCTGTAGGGGCCCTAAATTAACTCTCTCCTCCCCTCCAATATTGCCGCTCTATAAGTAGAGTGCATATGATGCGCCCTAAATTTTGCCGCCATTGTAGGGAAGGGTAGGGTAGGGTAGTAGGCGAGAATGGACATTTAGAACGCAGGATTACACTAGAGTTCAGATATGGATATCCTACCTTTTGACTTGAGGACTCCGTTCAGGTTAGGAGCGTTGCGCCGGAAGTAAACCCGGAAGTCAGCCGGAATGTCCTTGGCGCCCGGAACTTTGTAGTTCTGCGGAAACAAATAGTTAGTGTAACGGCGATTCATGAGCGATCGGATTTCCAGCCCCTGCGACGTGAATAATGCGCACTTGCTGTAACTGCTGGCTATTGGCGGCCTTATTTTGCAATTAAAAAAAAGAGCATCGTAATTAACGCGATATTCGGCGAATTCGCTCGCCGGCATAGAATTTAAAACAGCTTGTACGTCAAAATCGCGCAGCATCGCCGTTGTCGCTCATGAAAATCCACCTTAAAGCAGATTTAGATGGCGACAACGGTGATGCCTTACGATTTTGTCTCAGAAACTGTGAAATTCTATGCGGCGAGCGAATTCGCCAATGCTGCGGCAACAAAATCGCGTTAATTGATGCGAAGCTCTTTTTTTTAGATCGACAATTAAATATGGCCGCCAATGGATGTTACAGCTAGTGCGCATCATTCGCGTCGCTTCGCATGATAAAATCCATCTTTAAAGCTTCACGGAATTTTGGGAGAAAAACCTCACTCTCACGTCCATGTCCTAGAGCCACTTACCCAGGTCCTGGTGTTGAGAAGTCTGCCGGTGGTAGGGTCATGTATCAACTCCTCACTGAGCCAGTAGCCCATGCCCATGACGAAGGCTCCCTCGATCTGACCGACGTCCACCATCGGACTGAGGCTCTGACCAACGTCCTCCATGATGTCCACGCGGAGCACCTGGGGGACACAATGACGTTAATGACTTTTTTCTTCAGGAGTAGAATGCTGCACCGCAGTGCACATCGACTCAAACAGTTGCCTAGATACCAGGAGCTTAAGATTTAATAGACACTTACGAGCTTACTACGAACAAGGTTGGCTTTATACAGGTTAAGCCACTGATTAGACCAATGTTAAAGGGCTTAGCCAATCACGTTCAAATATTTTTGGCCACATCATGCCGCGAAATTTTGAATGCGCTAATCATGCAATGCTATTTTTGAAATTTCGCGGTGCAATGGGGCCTGAAAATTTACCGATATTGACGCACGAAATGCGTGCGTGTCTTAACCTGTATGAAGGAACGTTGACTACGTACAGTTACTAGCAGATAAAATGAACCAACAATAGTCCTTTAATTGTTGTTACGGTACAAAGTTTAAATTCCCTCATTCTCGCTTTATCTCAGCTCTCTAAAAATGTTCGTGATATCCACGCGGAGAACCTGTGGGAACAATAGTAATTGAGCACCAGTCAGTCTGGTGAGAGGACACCATTATTTGAGCACCAATTATTCTAGTTAGGGGACACCATTATTTGAGCACCAATCATTCTAGTGATGGAACAACATTAGCAGTTAAGCACCAATCATTCTAGTAAGGGGACACCATTAGCGTTTGAGCACCAATCAATCTGGGTTAGGGGTGACCATTATTTGAGCACCAGTCAATCTGGTATTTGGTCATTGCACCGCTGCGGGGTCCTGGCGTACAAAATAATTTTTGGAAAACACAACGATAATATACTGGGAGCATGGCCTCTATACTCTATATACGGTGTTTGCTTGGCTTTGTTTTTGTTTACATTCAGCAGTAGGTACTTAGGGGGAACTAGAATCACTTGATTTATTGCTCCTATAATACAATTTAACATATTTTAATTTTTTAACAATAATATATACGTAAAAGAAATGAATATACATAACTTGAATATATACTTTTTTTTATTTTACCTAGTTTCTTTATCATTATTTTTTGTTGTGCCGTTTCCCCTTCGTATTCAAAAGTCCGCGGGGAAAGCAATGGTCGGTGATTGGCTGATTTTTTTTAAGAATGTTAGGGTCAATATCAGTGCATAAGTGTCGTAAAATGGTCATTATTGAGGTGAAATTTGGAGTCGATTTACATTTTATTTAAGAATTTATTGTATCTTTCACAGATATCATTGGCAAATATTGTATTTTTTTCCATTTACTTGACATTTCAATCTATCAAATAAAATAATTGTCAAAGGTACCACAATTGTCATATCGCAGAAAATAAATAGTTTTTGGTATGCTACTACCATGTTAAATAGGTGCTTTTTGCCTACATTCACGTGACGTCATATTTTTGTGACGTATGGTGAAAGAACTCTATCGAATTAAGGAATCTTGATACTCGATAATTTTCGTCAACTTTCGGGTAAGTTCGCCAAATGAGCCAAATGTGTGGTGACGTCACAGATCACAGTGCTGACGGCTAAAGCGGCACCTTTCATAATTAGGCTAGCCCATTGAGCTCTATACAAGGCTAGAGGGATAATGCCCTATACTTCTCAATGTTAAACTGTGCGCACGGTCCGGCGGGAGGAAGTGGGTGGGAGATTGCGCTTTCGTCACACATTCCAACGTATTCTCCTCAGAATTGCCAACTGCAGTGTAACTTTTAATATTTATTTTATAAGGAAACTTTCTTAGGTTGGTCAACCAGGCATTCGATAGCACCGACCACCACCCACTTTCCTCCCAGACGCCGTGCGCGCCTAAAACAGCTGATTAGCCCTCTAGCCTTGTATAGAGCTCAATGGGCTAGCCAATCAAATTCACTTATTAGTGTGGTGACGTCACAGAGATCTAACATGACATTTCGTATAGGCGGTTAAAGCTGCCTGTTTGAAGGTTTGACTATCCTCCCAATCTATAATAGTACATCGCTCAGAGACCCTATTATATAAATATACAGAGACCTCCGTGTCTTGTGGGTAGAAATTTGAAGAACCTTGAATTTAGTTCCACAGAAATTACGAGTGGCCACGCCACTATCAACCAATCACCGTTGGTTTCATTATCAGTAACGCCATCCGAGATAATCAAACTTTTTTTTTTTAATAATTTTTAATTATATTTCAGTAGCTTCCAGCTAAGATAAACCTAATGGCTGGTTAGCAATACATTTTTATATTTTATAGTTTTTACATGAATCATTTTGCATTTTTTGAATAATTAACAATGCAAGAATTTTTTATATGTGATTATGCTGTAATTATTTAAAAAGTTTTCACTTTAATATAAGAGTTTACATATAATAATGAATGAAATTAACTACTGAATTTTGCATATAATTATATTATAAATATCAATTATACGTCAATTTGTGATCAGTGATTGGTTATCTCGGATGACGTCATTGATGATGAAATCACGGGTGACAGGACAATTCGCTACTAGACAATTCGTCCCCGGAAAATTCGTACCCGGATAATTCGTCCCCGGAAAATTCATTACCTAGACGATTCGCTACCTGGACAATTCGCTATACTCAGACATTTAGTTATCGATTGACAATTGGCTATATGATGTACATACCGAGGAAATATTCGCCACTTTTTAAATATTTTACTCCAAACATTACATTTACTACTTCAAAGTCACCCGCATTCACTCGCCGTATTTTTCGTGAACAAAGTGTTTGTGTGCAACTTTATATATATACTGCTACTATGTTCATTATTTAGTTATTTATTTATTTATATTTTAATTTTCGTTCATACTGAAATTCTTAATTACTCCAGAATTTTAACTGCTTTATAATTTATTGGATATTTATCAATTAAAACACTATATATGTTCTGTGTTCAATATCATTTATTCTTAATCAATGTATATTTTAACTCTATGGCAATTAAGAGTACCTAACTTTAATGTGAAATAATAATATTATGAAATTCATATATTAGAATTCTTTGACTGTGACAACTATAATGTGTCATTATTTTAAGTAAACCTGTTTGTATATAATTATATGATTAATTTTTTTTCCTTGCTATAGCTATACTTTTCGAATATTACAATAAAAAAAATGTAGCCGCATGTTAATTTGAGGAGGAAGAAACATTAGTAATTTCCACTTGCAGGTATTGAATGTTGCGAGTCGCTAATTAACTATCCCCTGTAATGAATGGTCCAGATAGCGAATTGTCCTTGGTAACAAACTGTCCAGGTAGTGAATTGTCCAGGTAACGAATTGTCCGGGTACGAATTGTCTAGTAGCGAATTGTCCTAGAACCGAAATCAAGGTGATTGGTCGATAGTCACGGTGCCACTCGGAATTCCGGTTAAACTAAATTCAAGGTTGTTCAAATTCCTACCCATATAAGACACAGAGGTCTCTGTAGGGTCTCTGTACATTGCTCCCCCTCACCTGCTTCTCCCCGGTCAGTATGTCCACCTCGACCTCGGCGATGGTGGCGCCCCAGATGTTGTAGTCCTTGACGTTGTCCTTAGTGGTGAACCTGAAGGACAAACCTCAGCTGTACTTTGGGACGCAGTTGGTCTGCTTGAGGAGACAGGTTGCGTCCCAAAGCACTTTGTCAGACTGACTTCAGCTGCATTTTGGGAAGCATCTGAAATCTAGATTTCACTACTTGAGGTGACACAAATATACAAATGGGGAATTCTCCTACATTTATTTTAATTTCTTTTCAGATGCTCTATGCCTTGAAATTAAATGTCCCAAAACAAAAAAGTTTCAATCTTCAAAATTGGAGACAAGGGAATTTTTTAAAAATCTTCCTTCTTTTGAATTTAGCGCCAAAACGTGACGTAGAAACTGCCTAGCAGGCGAAATTTTCCTGCAATAAATTTATATTTTCGATTATCACTCTTAAAATAAACTGATATTGGAGACAAAACTATTGATACTAGCGTAGAAAAACCCGCTGATTTCGATCGTGTTACTAAAATTTATTGCCAATCGCTCCTTGACACTCAAATTATGATATCAGGCAGTTGTTGTGTGTTAACTAGGAAGTTTCTACGTCACAATTTTCAGGTTTGCGCGCGGGTTGCATACTTTGCCCCTATTCTAATAATCCCTTCAGAGTCCCCAAATTTGAGTTTAAAAAGTTGAAACTTAAGTCAAACTTATTGTTAATATGTACCCTATCATAGTATAGTTGTCAAATTAAAATTTGAGTTGTAAGAGAATTCCCCATTGCGTACCCTACCAAGTGCCCTATATCCCTTTCGTCTCCTACTTTCATATCCTTTTTCACGTCACCCATTGAGTTGTTGTACTGTTTTTTTTTTCTGTACTGATACTCAATAAACAACTATTATTATTATTATTAAAAGTACTGAAGATGTAGGATCCAAGAACTCAGGGCCGTAAGATGACCTCATAAAGCCAATGCTAAGTAAAAAATTGAGGGGGTTGGAGGTCTAGAGTGCGCATAAATGTTAAATCCAAAATTTATTGATGGAGAGTTGCTTCCTTCCTGAATCCATACACTTGAGTCCATCGCAAAGTGCCATGGCCTATATATTGTAGAGATTCAAAATCTTAGAAAATAAGAAAGATTCTTATAAATGAAAAATTAAGTGGACGAGAAATGTTTTGGGACGCAGCATATTTACTTTCCCCTCACAAACTGCAGCTACAGTCTTTCAAATCTTAATTTACCCATTAAATATAGTTCATGTATGACCTGTCAATCATCTACATCAGCTGATAAAAATGTCAGCCAACATGAAAAATTATTCATAGAGCTAGTGGACAGAAATATGTTCATATTTTTTAAAGATTTTCAAATAAGTTGGGACAGATAAAATATTATAAAAGTGTTTTAATAATTTAGCAATTATAATGCAACAAGCATCGAGTGTTTCTTTTTAATTTATTTTCAGCTACTTTATTTTTCTAGTGAAAGAACTAATTTTTTTATTTTATTGGCAACATGGGTCGGAAGAATACAAATCACAAGAATCTACAATGTATTACTACGCCGGAGATGATTGACAGGTGTAAACTAAAAGATTTGAAAAACTGTACGAACGTGTCAACTCACATGTGGTGCACCATGAGGTCGACGTTTTGCAGGAAGGCTGCTCTGATCAGCTGCTCCCACGTGGGGTTGTCCAGACCAGCCCTCACCGGCTCCAGTCGCGCCAGCAGCTCCTGGCACGCCGTCAGGGCGGCCTGCGCAACAAACAGTGACGTCTCAATATAATATATGGTCTCACTTAATTGAGTGAGCAGCCAATCAGCACTAGGATAGCCCCGGTGATAAGGTTCTTTCACATAGTCTGATTTTCTTGCGGAAATTCCACAGCCTTCACATATGCTCTTTTATCTGCGGCTGTTGCGGCGACAAATTACATGATCAGTGCCGCTAAAAAATCAAAGATGCTGCAAAACGCGCCGCAATTAGGTTTCTGCATGTTATTTTTTTAGTAGCTCATTTGAAAGTGGAGGTTGAAAAATACACCTATGAATTTTATGCGTTTTTTTTTAATACTTTTTTTTTTTTTTTTTCGTATCTTGACTAAAATGGAGCTTTAAAAATTCACGTGACCTGGAGGCATCGCCTATGACGTCACGTTGCTATGGAAACAAATATAATAATGAATATAAACCTTGGTTAAACATATTGCTTATTTATTATTTGTGAATTTTTTAAATCTCCATTTGAAGCAAGATGTTGTACTAAAAAAAATCGCATAAAATTCACAAGTGCATTTCTCAACCTCCTTTTTCGATTGTGCTGCTACAAAAATGACATGCAGGAACCTAATTGCGGCGTGTTACGTTGCTATCAACAACATTTGCTGCAGCTTCTTGCGTCAAAATCGGCTTATGTGAAACAATGATATCATCGTGATTTCACCACGATTCAACTCACGTAGCAGACTTGCTCGCTGCCAAAACTTCCTCCGGTCAACATTCCATTGGGTGCGGTCAGGTTGTTGCTTGGCTTGATGACCACTTTGTCCAGGGATATGCCCAGGGTGTGAGCCACCACCTGGGCCACCTGAGGACACAACAAGGGGTCAGAGAAGAAGTTGGTAAATTGAGTTAGAGGCATACAGGCCTCAAATTTTACAAAATAGACAGTCACCAAGTGTTAAAGGCCTTATGAACCATTTCATAGTATTAAGTACACAGTTAGCTTTGCTTCAGTGTGATTCAGCTGTATATTTTTTTGTTTCAGTAGCGCAAATATCAGAGATAATGGCCGATGAAAAGGAACCTGTGACGTCACTCACGCTTGGCGACAATATAGGGAAATCCCTGCAAAAGATAGGTTCACTCCCGCTGCAACCACGGCCACAATTTTACTTCTGGAATTTTGAAACTTTACCAGGGCAGTCTTGATAGTATTTTTCAAATAGACTGAAAGAATTTTTTTGGTGGCATGTGTACAGACTGAGTTATTGCGGTAGCAAGATAAGCCAAAAATTTAACATTGTTTTCCTATATAACATTTTTGCTCCTCTTTCTACCGCAATAACTCAGTTTGTATGAATGTCATAAAAAAAAACTTTCAGACTATTTAAAAAATACTATCAAGACTGCCCTGGTAAAATTTCAAAATTCCAGAATTAAAATTATGGCCGTGGTTGCAGCGGGACTGAACGTATCTTTTGCAGGGATTTCCCTATATTGTCGCCGCTAAATGAGCGTGAGTGACGTCACAGGTTCCTTTTCATCGGCTATTATCTCTGATACTTGTGCTACTGAAACAAAAAATTTTATTCAGCCGAATTATACTGAAGCAAAGCTTACCGTGTACTTAATATTGTGCAAAGGTTCATAAGGCCTTTAATTGTTAGAGTATATAATCAACATTCGCATCATTTTTCTCCACGCCTGGTGCATGCGTACAAAGTTGTAATGCAAAGTAAGAAATTTAGTCCTTGCGTACGTCACAACTCAATGCTAATCGGGGATTCGGGGATGTCTGTATATTGTGACGTCAGCAAGGACCTTCTTTGCTGCGCAATTTCGCACAGTTGCACCACGCGCAGATAAAAATAATGCAAATGTTTATTATTAACTCGAACAACGCTTGCTGTCTGTCTAATTTGTAATTTGAGGCCTGTATCCCTTTAAAGTGCATTTACAATAAGGAACAGGGAAAGCGAGGAAATCGCATGCCGTAGCCAATCAGAGGCTCAAGATTTCCTCGCCTTGCGGGGAGCGATTTTATCGTCAAAATGACTACCATAAGAGATCGAAGCAAGTAAGGGGAGGGGGGAAGCTGCAGCCCCCCTCTCCCGAAATTTTGGAAACCATGGAAAATATCTGAATGTCTACATCCATAGAGCGATGTCGAGTGCGGCTTGGGAGGGCGAGAAAAGCGCACTTGCTTTCAGGCGCGGATTCAGTAACGAGTCTGCCTCCATAAGTTCAATGTTAAAAAAATTGGAGTGAGTGAATTGCCTATATTGCCCATGTTAAATCCAAAATTTCGGGGGAGGGGGGCTGCAGCTTAAGAACCTGTAGAAAGGCGGGCGATCGACAACTCTCATTGGGGTGCTTGGCTAATTCAAAGTAAGGGGCATTCACAAAGCCTTAAGGCCACAATTAAGGCTAAATAATTTAAGACCAGAAATTTTGGGTCTAAAAAACATGTCTAAAATCAAGCTTTAAATTATCGAGCCTTAAATGTGGCCCTTAAGACTTTGTGAATGCCCCTTAGTAAGACTAAAAGTGTCCGAACCTCTGCATATGATTATAGCGGCAAAGTCTGGCGTGGAACCAGAGCAAAATTTCTGGGGAGGATTTCTTCATAAGGCCTATGCTAAAAAAATGGAATGGAGGAAATGCCGGCCTATATTGCCCATGTTAAATCTAAAATATTGGGTGTGGGGGAGCTAGTGCTCTCCCCTGGATCCGCGCCTGGAAAAATGTGAAAGCCCGAAAATATAATTTAAATTATTCAACATATACCCCTTGCCTGCAAAAATTAGTAACCAATATATGCCATGGTCTCAGTTATAATTAATATAATGGAAAAGCTGCATATTATAATATTTGTTTATTGCAAGTTAATTGAATCAAGGAAATCAAGTTATCTATATTGCCTATATTTTCACATTTTTAAAATTAATTTAAGCTGCAATATTTTTCAAAATTAGTTCAGCAAATCTCTGTGACGTCATAGTCATGCATGACATACTTTTACTTTGATGTTAAATCAAAGTAAAACGAGTTATATGCAATTTCATTCTGATTTTAAATGTCCGGATAGTAGCATTCTGTTAAAAATTGATGGTAAAGCAATCCACCGCACAGATGTTACAAAATTTTTGGGGCTGAATATACAAGATAATTTAAAATGGAATTCTCATGTAAACCATATAAGCAAGAGATTAAATTCTGCTAATTTTGTATTGTTCACAATTAAAAATTCTGTATCTCTAGAAATAATGTTAACGGTATACTATGCATATGCTTATCCACATTTTTCAGGTAACATTATCTTTTGGGGGACGACTGAAAGTAACATTAAAAATATTTTTACACTACAAAAAAGATCTGTCAGGATATTGAAAAATTTAAAGCCAAATGAATCTTGCAGAACGCATTTTGTTTCCTTGAAATTGTTGACTTTACCTTCTTTATTTATTTTTAATTGTATTATAATTAAGGTCTGTCGCTATGCAGCCGGCCACCAGAGGCGCGACGTATGCCTTTTAAAAAATAATTATTTGATGAATTTTGTTCGGCTTCTTCTGCAGAACGATAAATTATATTCCATTTTTGATGATATAATGTTATTCATACATATAATCTTTAGGAAACCTGTTAATATAAATTCGTATCGGTAAGATTTTGATGACTTTATTAGTACGAAAAAATACATATAATATTTCCCTACTTCCTCACAAGCCATTTTGCTGATTTATTTTCGCCGCAGATGTACCGTACTGCACTGTACATTGTTCCATTGTTGGGGACGAGCGGCCGGCCTGCACCTTGCTCGCTAGCGGTCAGGCAGGCGAGGCGGGCCACTTGGCCTGCAGACTTTCACAAGGGTTGGCGCCTTGCGGCTCGCGCGACGCAAATATAATATAATCGCGGGCCGTGCTTTTACCTTATCTATGGTCAGGAAAAATGAATACATAAAAATATTGCACCATCAATCAAAATGCAATGAATGCTGCATTTATTAATGTGATATAAATATTATAAATATAACATACATTTAATATAAATTTATAAAAAAGTATATAAAAATATAAATATAAATGATACAAAATATAAAATAATATTAAAATATTAATATAATATAATATTTAATATAATATTAAATTTTTTTTATAAAAATTGAAACATATTAATACAACATTATATATACATATTATATATATATATATTATATATATATATATATATATATATATATATATATATATTATTATATATATATATATATATATATATATATATATATATATATATATATATATATTATATATATATATATATATATATATATATATATATATATATATATATATATATATATATATATATAAATATATTTAAAATGTATATATGATGTTGCAATATTTATGCATTTAATATGCATAATTTACTACATTTGATTGGTGCAATTTTTTCATTTTCTCCTATGAAATATAAAGTGGTGTTCCCAAAAATATTTATACATTGCATTGAAGTCTGTTTGTAACTAGGTTTCTATCTAAAACATATACTACATTCTTTTCTTCACCTTTCTCAAAGAAAAGAAAGGTTTATGAATGAGGATAGCAAGGGTTGGGGGAGTAAAATACAAGTTATTTTCTTGAGTTCGTTTACCCTTCTGACCTGCGCGCGACAGTGAAAATTGTTGTAATTATAAAACAATGAAAACTTATAAAAAATTAATCTATATTTTATTAGGAAAATTATGAATCATAATAAAGTATATTGATTTCGCTTTTTCATTATTATTCAATAAATTTAATTTCAGTCTCTCCAAGTATAGATGATCGTCATGAAACACTTGAAAAGTATTGCTTGAGAGGATACAAAAAAAAAAAAGGAAGGATTATTATAATAAACAGATTCAGATTTCAAATTCATCGTTATATAATACAGGTCGAGAATATTTTAATTACTTTTTAAAATATTAAGTTTGGAGGGAGTTTTATCATTAAAACCACACAAAAGAATTGTATATATAATACATAAATATTTGAAAAATATATATCATACTAATTTTGATAAAAAAAAATGTGCCTTGAAAATTAACTTTTATTAAAAAAATTTTGATCATTTTACGCGTACAGCAACGCATTCAGTACGTAACGCCTGCCCTTTTTTTCCCTTCTCCCCATCCTCCCCCCGTCCTCTCCGGACCCAGGAAGGAAGTGAAGAAAAAAAAACTGCAGCTCGCGAATGCAAGCAGTAGCAGCGCGGGGCAATTGCACATTCTACCTCATGATAGCAGCATTCGCACTCATGATGTGGTCCACGGACAGGAGCAAAATACATTGAATTTCAATGTGAAAGAGTTACTATAACAATAAAAAATAGTTTCTTTTTTCTAAACGTCACATTTTTAATTTAATTTATAATTTGACATAATTAAAAATACATCTAAAAAATTAATCCACAGTTTTTATTAGTTTGAGCATACATTAGCATTTTATTCATATTCCATAAATTTAATTTTTTTACTCCTTCCAGTAGATAATTGACATGATAAAACTGAAAAAGTATAGCTTGAAAGGATATAAAAAATATAAGATTTTATATGTCCGATTGGTGATTATAGTATTCAGATTTATCCTATATAAAACCGATAATGTATTTTTTTAAATTAATTAGGTTAGTTTCTTTATCTATATATTATACAAAAAGGCAACAAAACATTTTTTGATACCTATTAATTACTAAAAAATTAAATTCATTTAAAAAAAATAATTCATAATAATAACAGAGAATGCTGTATACAAAACACTCTGTTACCATATTTCTATTTTCTATTCAATTTACAGTACAATACTTTGGAGTCGACCTCACAATGCACTCGTCACGGCACGCATGGCACGTAAAGGACGCACTCGCAACGGCACGCCTGCCCTCCTTGTTTCTTTCCTTGCCTTCAGCTTTTGCTCTCCAGTAAAATGTTGCATACTTTTAATTGCTATAACTCCATATATAATGAATATTTTAAATAATGAATCGGTAGAAGGCATAGGCACACAACACATTTAAGCCCTAAGTTCAACAAAAACGCTTAATTTTCTTTATTTTCATTGCTAATGCCGAATAAAAATCACCGAATCCCGTATCTTTTTTACTATAGGCAGGTAGCGACATCTCATTTAATTTCAGTTGCATTTTTTCATAGCGACAGACCTTAAGAGAAGACATCCCGACTCATATAAAATACTTCATAGTGTTCACTCATACAATACAAGGAATAGTGATAAAGTTGTGGTACCGAGTCATAGTAAGTCAATAGCAGAAAAAAGCCCGTATTACCAAACTGCAAAGTTTTATGATAATGTACCCAGCCTCTTAAGAAATATAAAAAATGAGACTTTGTTTAAAAATTTATTAAAAAAGGTGCTTGTATGTAAGGAATACTATGAAGTTAATTTATTTTTCCATAATGATTTTAAAATAGTAGAAAAGGATATTCTTAAACATACTACAAAACATAATATTAGAATGTTTTCATAATGTTAAAATAGATTATTCGTTTTAATATTTATTATATAGATTTATGATGATTCGAACTTGTTTTTCTTGTTGTTGTTGTTGTTGTTTTGCTTCTTTTTTTTTCTCTATATAATGTCACTAATTAAGTTGTCACTGCATGTTTTTTTTTGTAATGCAAATTGTGTTGACAAGACTGAAATATTCATGTGATTATTGTTTTATGTTTTACTTATTAAATATTTTAAGCTGACAAGACTAATGCTGTATTATGACAATTTATTTTGTCATTGTATGTACTGCCTGTGGTCAAATAAATCTATTCTATTCTATTCTATTCTATTCTATTCTATTCTATTCTATTCTATTCTATTCTATTCTATTCTATTCTATTCTATTCTATTCTATTCTATTCTATTCTATTCTATTCTATTCTATTCTATTCTATTCTACATACAAATATTGAATACGCAGACGTTTCTGAAAGACAATGACGTCACAGCGTTTTGAAATACCATTTTAGATTCATGTTTAGAGGATTCAAAAATACCTGGAAAAAATTGACACTTCAAAACTCAAGGTCCTATATGCAAATAATGTGATAAAAAATGCAGAAAACATTAGTATCCCCTGAGTGACCTGATTTTACCCCTTAGTGACCTGATTTTAACCCCTGACTGACCTGAGTTTACGCCCTGAGTGACCTGAGTTTACGCCCTGAGTGACCTGAGTTTACGCCCTGAGTGACCTGAGTTTACGCCCTGAGTGACCTGAATTTACGCCCTGAGTGACCTGAGTCTACTCCCGGACTGACCTGAGTTTACCCCTTGAGTGACCTGATTTTACCCCCTGATTGAACTGAATGACCTTGACTGACCTTGGTGTTCATGCCCTGCCCCATTTCGATGCCTCCATGAGTCACCGCCACCGTCCCGTCAATGTGGTACACTGATACGAGCGCGTTGAAGTTGCCGAAGTAGCCGAAGCGATACTGCATGGGCACCAGCGCCATGCCGCGCTTCTTCCAACGGTTAGCCTGCAAAGCGAGATCTCTAGAGAAACCTCTTGACTGTGTGCGCATGTACTGTACAGTAATTTGCACAAAAAATGTCCCGTTACAAAAACATAGCTCCTTTTGCTCCTACCATTTTGGTAATATGTGGTAGAGAGCGAAGTAGAATGATAAGAGAGGAAGGCCCAACCATGGGACATTTTTTATGCAACGATCAGACTCGGCACACGTCTGTAGGAGGTAGAGCTGGCTGGGCAGCAGGCGGCGCGTCACATACTACACTTGCCCAGTCAGCTACTTTTCCTACCTACAGACGTATTGGCGTTATAAAGTTAGTGCGAACCTTATAGTGGTAACTGCTGGAACTACGTGCATCTGGCGAGGATTGCTGTATATGATTAACATTGTAAAATCATGTAAATGCTCTGTCAGCAGCCACATCATAATTTTACAGAAATGACAACATCATAATTAGTTGTCAAATATTTTCGGACAAATATAAAAAAAAAAAATATTTCAACTTCGTAAGTGATTTCTTTCCTAAAAATTTGATAACTTTTGTGATTCTCCCCATGCTATAGGTATTGCCGTATCCTCGATACAAAGAGCAAAATTCTCAGACATCAGTGCCATCTCTTGGTCCTTTATGTCCTCTATACGAGTCTGATCATTGCACAAAAAATGTATAATGGTACCCCTTCCTCTCGTATCGTATCTTCCTATACTATGCTCTATATTACAGATAACAAAATGGTTTTATACATAGGAGCAGAAGGAGCTATATATATGTAAATGCCAAGGGAAATTTCTCTTGCAAAAAAAATGTACACGCATCGTCTTCGAAAATTTGCAGCCTTGTCAAATCTCCATGTTCTGTGTTATTCTTACGGGACATGGAAATTCGAAAAGGGAAATTTTCTACGGCGACGAGTGTGTGCCAAGTCAAGGATCCTGACTAATTGTCAGGCATGTTATTTCAGGATTAAAATATGTTACAAGAAATTTTACATATGAGGCCAAACCAGTTTCTTCATTTTAAATTCCTGCAAATCTATTTCTTGTATATAAGAATTCTGTGAGAACAGTTTGTTAACTTTTCTATATCGTATCAGATGGAAAAATACGTCATTCATCAACTCATCCTTAACACATCTAAATTTAATCTTAATAGATCTTTTTACCTTAAAAATACATCTTTCTTGTTTTTTGCTCAAAGTTAGATAGAAATAGAGACAATGGGTGGTATTCATGAAGAGTTAAGAAGCGTTTTAGGGAGAGATATTTTAAGAAGCGTTTTTCTTACCTGTTACCTGGTATAAAAAACGCTTCTTAAAATATCTCTCCCTAAAACGCTCCTTAACTCTTCGTAAATACCACCTAATAATATTTTTAACATATTATGCCTTTTATAGATGAAAAAAAATGGAAATTTGTATTTGTTTATTGAATCCAATACAGTATATGCAATAGAATGATATATAAATACATTACAATAATTACATAAGTTTAGATATATGATATACTGTAGTATGTATGCACGTACATTTTCAGGCTATGACATAAAACAATTTTAAACAAATATGAATTAAATTAACAGATAATTAATTATACTCACGTATATACAGCATATTAAGAATGAGTTGTTGTTTATTAGCGCATTGCATATCGTATTAAATTATTCTGCATTATCAAATTATTTAATATCTCTTATAGTGCTCTAATAAAAACAAAAAGTAATCTCGTCTTTTTTTCCCTCCAAAATGGTGCAAACCAGATGAACTTTACGTTAAAATGAATACAAAAATTAATTTAAACTCAGGATATGACTCTCCCCCTTCTCCCCCCCATTAATTGTTACCCAGAAGAACTCTCATCAATGATGGGTGACAAATCTAAGACTTGTGGAGCCATGCATGTTTCCTCTAAATCTAAGACTTATAGATCAATATTTTCTCCAAATCAAAGACTTGCAGATCCATGTTTTCTCCAAATCTAATTAAGACTTATAGATACATGTTTTCTCCAAATCTAAGACTAGCGGATTCATGTTTTCTCCAAATCTAAGACTATATATAGAATCATGTCTCCAAATCTATAAGATTTATTTTATAGCATGCATGTATCTCCAAATCTAAGACTCGCACTCACCGCATTAAATTGCTCGACCGCCGCTTTGCGCGTCTCGTAGTCGGCTTTGATCTTGAGGTCGTCGATGAGGGTTGGCAGCGGGTTGTCCTCCCTCGCCATGTTGGCCAGACGCACGGCCAGCGGCTCCAGACCGGTCACGTGGGCAATGTGCTCCATCACCTCCTCGATAAACGCTATTCCCTCGTTGGTGCCTGCCACAAAGTAATGTTACTACGAAAAATTTCCCTTTAATTGCAGCCTTGTTAATCACCGTCTCGTAAGAATAACACATGAGGAGATTGCTTGTTTTAACAAATGGATAATTTTTCAAGGCGACGAGTGTACGTCAAAACCACATATGTAATTCCACCTTAAATAAAAAAAAGATGCCCCGTGATGCAAAATGCAATTTGGATCATTAACCAATAAAAAAATATCATTATTAAAGATCATTAAAGAAAAGGTTGGCTTGGCTTGTTATTCTGGTCGGTATTCTAAAAACTGTAGAGTCTAAGGAGGAATCAAATATGTGCGTTATTTGCATTCATGGGGATGCACTATTGTTTCATAAAATATCTCACAATCAAAGTTAGCATTAAAACTACACGCAGACACACCATTAGAGGGACGTGACATAAGGGCGGAAAATTGACCAGTCATTACAAAGCTTCGCAGGGAGTGAGATTGGCACCGCCACTGTCGCAACCAATCCCCGGCCGTGGTTCCATATCAATGACGTCATCCGAGCTGTCCACAATCACCCTCTGAACCACATGTTGGTCCATGCAATGTAGTTCTGTTGCCTCCCTATAGTTGAAAAGTTACGTCTTCAACACGTCTAAACCTAATATCTTTACCTCTACAACACATCTTATTTCCTCTTCGCTCAAAGTGAGGATAAAATGAAGAAAATATTTCTAACATGTAATGCTCAAGAAAAGGAAAAAATACGTAATCTCGTATTTTTTCCTCTAAATTAGTGCAAAAGATGAGGGAATGAAGGTGCAATTCCATGGAGTGATGTCTGATGTCACGCGAGGCTTGTCGGGGCGAAAAAAGCGCACTTGCTTCACTTGTTTCACTACCTTATGACGGCCATATTGGCGAGAAAAAATCACGGTGCGATTAAATCACTGCGGTAAAGCAATTTTTTTTTCGTCAATATGGCAGCCATACGGTTTCACTGCAAGTGCGCTTTTCTCGCCCCGCCAAGCATCGCGCAACATCGCTCCATGGAAATTTAAAGCACCTTTAGGCGAAGAGAGAGCTTAATATAATGAATAAAAGATGACATTTATTTCATCTCTCGGGCTCACTATGAGTATCCCTTATATTTGAAAAATTACGTCTTCAACTCATCCTTTACACGTCTAAACTTAAATATTTTTTTTTGCTGGTATAATATATCTTATTTCCTCTTCGCTCAAAGTGAGGATGAAATAGAGACAATGGGTGCGATTCACGAAGCAGTTAGCCAGGTTTCTAACCAAGTTTAACTTAACCACGTTTAACTAGGTGGATTTACACGTAAAACGACAGGTATATAGTTAAACGTGGTCAAGCTAAACGTGGTTAGAAACCTCAGGCTAACTGCTTCGTGAATCGCACCTAATGATATTTCTAACATTTTATGCTCAAGAAGAGGAAAGATGACGTAATTTAGTATTTTTTGCTCTAAAATGTTGCAAAATAAGAGAAAATTAGACGAGAGGAGAGCTTAATAGTGAATAAAAGATGAAATTTATTTCAACTCACACTAAACTTTTAGATTTTCAGTACTTTATGTCCGTACATAATTGTTCTAATTTCACCTTAAATCCAGCACTTTTGATCAATAAAGTACTAAATTCAAGTACAAATTTGGACTTTATTCATCAAAAGTGCAGGATTGAAGGTGAAATTAGAACAATGGAGTATTGTCCTCCATTTTTTTTATTGCAGAAATGGATAGAGGGTGCAAAGTTATGATACCCTGATTTTTTTCAGATTTTTTTGAGACCTAGAACTATTTTTAAAAAAATATTGAAAGTCTTTTTTGTGACGTCACGCGGCGGCAAGTCCTATCTTTTTCTTAAGGAGCGGCGTCTCGTGACGTCACGAAAAGGCGCGGACTTTCAATAATTTTTTAAAAATAGTTCCCGGGCTCTAAAAAATATGGAAAAAATCAGGGTAGCATAACTTTGCACCCTCTATCCATTTCTGCAATTAAAAAAAATGAGGACAATAATCCAGTATGTACTGACATAAAGTACTGAAACAAATTCAGCATCTAAAAGTTTAGTGTGCAATGCGAGCTTGTGCTCACTACTATGAGCACCGTTTGAGCTCACCGGGTGCTCGGCAGGAGGTGTTGGAGGCGATGTCGGTGCGCACCTCCTGTGACTCCAGCACGAACTTGTCGCTGAGGTAGCAGTTGGGGTAGAAAATCAACGTGCCACCCAGTGCAGAGTCGTTGAAGCAGAATCCTGAGTTCTGGTAGATGTTCGCGCTCAGGGACTCAATCTTGCCTGTCGCGTCAACCTCGACCTGATAACATGGACCTGAATATAGACCTGAAGAAGTAGAACCTTAAGATTATTATAGCCTAAATAAACTGATAACATGGACCTGAATATATAGACCTGACAGAAACAGAATTCTGAGGCTATAACCTGAACCTGAATATATAGACCTGACAAAATCAATTCTGAGGCTATAACCTGAACCTGATAACATGGACCTGAATATATAGACCTGTGACAAAAACAGAATTCTGAGGCTATAACCTGAACCTGATAACATCGACCTTAATATAAACCTGAGGGAAGGTATCATATTAAATTTGATACGTCTTCAATCAGGGTATAATTTCCCTTATTGCAAATCTCCTTGTATCGTCAAAACGGTCCTAGAAACAACATTGCCACGTACAGTGGCCATCACATTTAAGGTATAACCTGAGAATTTGTCTGTCAAGGTCAATAGGCATGGCTACACTGACAAGTCTGGCAACACTGTTGCAATAGTAATGCGAATAATTTGTTAGGAGCGGGAGATAACTACAGTCCCTGAGAGAGTTGCCAAGTTTCTTAAGGGCATATGAGAAACGATCATCGCCACGGTTCGAAATATATGAAAACAATTCAGAAAAATAGTCCAAAAATTAGCTTTTAATCTATGTAAAATTTTAAAAAAATTCTCGAGCCGTTTTTGTGTAATGTTGACTGAAAAATTTAACATTGAAAGGATACAAAATACACATTTGAATAAATTAATTATAATTAAACCAACGGTTAAAAAAATCTGAAAAAAAATCAGCAGTATTTGGACAATTGTTGTAAGTCTTCCAAATTAATTTCAAGAACATCTTCTGTCGATACGACTTTTTTCGTCCGAATTAATATCTCACAGTCAGGTTAAGCCTTAAAAGCCCCATGGTCGTATTTCTAGGCTGAATACAAAAACGTTGCTAAACTTCAAAGTAAACAAGCCAAACTTCTTCAAAAGGCGGTATTCTCAATGCGAGCTGGCAACGCTGGGAGGCGGTGCAACGTTGCCAGCTTGTACAATGCATGAACACACGCGGCAGCAGCGAGCGAGCAACTCGCAAGCAGTGTTTGAAATTTTGCACCGCAATGCGGCAACGTTGTAAAATACGAAATTTAACGAAGGTGCACGACCATGGGGCTTTTAAATGTGACGGCCACTGTATAAGATCTAGTCAAGAAATTACTTTTTTTAATTATATTCCCTTATAAACTCAAAAGTAGAACCTATAGACAGGACGGAGGGCGGACAGGAAAGGTCGGAGCCCATTCACACTCAGATGCCCAACAACGTTAGGAGTAAGGTGACTGGATGACGAGGTTACTATGGTAGGAAAGGAGGCGGCTTTTCATCTGATATTCAGATAGTGAAGTATCGACCTCATTTTTTTTAATTACAGAAATGGATAGAGGGTGCGAAGTTATGCTATCCTGATTTTTTTTTTAGATATTTTACAGCTCTGGAAGTAAATTTAAAAAATTATTGAAAGTTATTTTTGTGACGTCATGATCGAGGTGCCTCTCCTTAAGAAAAAGATAGGACTTGCCATCGCGTGACGTGTGACGTCACGAAAATGACGTTAAATAATTTTTTAAAAAAAATATTTCCATGTCTGTAAAAAATCTGAAAAAAATGAGGGCATCATAACTTTGCATCTTCTATCCATTTCTGCGGTAAAAAAATTGAGGTCGATACTTCATTTTAGAGAAACTTAATACAAACTTGATAAAAAAATAATTGTAGTCCCAGGTTCCAATTTTGTACACCTGTGAAATAAGCTATATACCTTTGCGGATCCATGTTAATGGCATCATTTTTTTTACTAGCTCAATCGAAAGAGGTCAAAAAATACACCTGTGAATTTTATGAGATTTTTATTTGTACTGCATCATGGCTAAAAGAGAGATGCAAAGACGTCACGTGACCTGGAGGCGGCGTCCGTGACGCCTATGACGTCATTGAACTGATCGGTCAAACAAACTATCGATTTTATAACGCTTGTAAACAACCACATTGCTATGGAAACAAGCAACAATAAATTATTGTTATAACATACACGTTATTATAGACCATCGTTTGTTTGACCAGACAGTTCAATGACGTCATAGGCATCACGGGCGCCGCCGCCAGGTTACGTGACCTCTTTACATCTTTCTTTTAGCCATTATGCAGTACAAGTAAAAATCTCATAAAATTCACAAATGTATTTTTCGACCTCCTCTTTCGATTGATTTAGTAAAAAAATTTGATGCAAATTGTCCATTTTCACTGTACCTTGTAGTCGTTCCTGACGTCAAAGCGCTTGCCCATGACCTCCATGTTGGCCCCCAAGGTCATGACCAGTCTGACCGGCTTGCCCAGCTTTTGGGCGGCCAGGGCGCACGCGGCGGCAGGATGTGCAGCGCGAGAGATCTTGGCGCCGTATCCTCCACCGAGACGTCGCACCGAGACGTTCACCCTGCAATCAGGGTGGGCGTTGTAGACAGGGTGCCATGTTGGGATGTTTTAATTATGGTAAATTAAGGGTAAGGTAACACGAAACATCGATCGACGTAGTTCCATTTGATTAACATGTAAACCTTAGCAACCTCATGATGATTCTGATTTTTCTGAGAAACTGTCCTTAGCACCAAAAAGTTACAGAAAAAATTTCAAAGCAATCGGACGAGCTGATTTTTTAAATCGAGTTTTTAAATTTTTATGTGAAAGCCCATGGAGAGCTAAACTAAAAAATCAATTTGAAAAAAATCAGCTCGTCCGATTGTTTTGAAAATTTTTCTGTAACTTTTTGGTGCTCAGGACTGTCTCTTAAAAAAAAAAAAAAAGAAAAAAAAAAAAAATCAGAATTATTATGACTATTATGAGGTTGCTAAAAGATTTACATGTTAATCAAATGGAAGTAATGGGACTATTACAATCGATGTTTCGTGTAACTTATTTTTCTCTTTATCTTTTTTACTGCAGAATACTTGTCTTTATTCTACAGCTGTAAAGTTTTTTTGAAGCACGTTGAAATTCAAAATTTTCCACAAAATAACATTTGTTTTGCTTTCAAAAAACGTCACTTTGACCTGCGTACAGTCTTTCAAACGTTAGAGTTTTGCTTTCAAAAAACGTCACTTTGACCTGCGTACAGTCTTTCAAACGTTAGAATACCCATGGAAAATAGTTCATGGATGACCTGTCAATCAACTGCAACAGCTGTAAAAAATGGCAGCCAACACAAAAAAAATTTCAATAGAGCTAGTGGACAGAAATATATGTTCATATTTTACGAAGATTTTCACATATAAGTCGAGACAGATAATATTGCAAAGAAGTTTCAATAATTTAGCAATTATTATGCAACAGGTATCGAGTGTGTTTGATTTCTTTTCAGCTACTTTATTTTTCTAGTGAAAGAACTATTTTTTTGTATTTTGTTGGCAACATGGGTCGGAAGAATACAAATCACTACGCCGAAGATGATTGACAGGGGTATTCTAACGTTTGAAAGACTGTATATCCTGCGTATTTGAACTTTGAGGGATTCTAAAAGCAACCCCACGTCTCTACTTAACGACCCCACGTCTCTACTGAGCACCCCACGTCTCTACCAAGCAACCCAACGTTTCTACCAAGCAACCCCACGTCTGACTCACGTGTTGGCCGGTACGTCAAGCACCTGCGCCACGGCAATCTGCACGTGGTCCATCCACTGAGTGGACGAGAACACGTCAAGCCCATCCTCCGTGGGTACCACCAGACACGCGTGCGTCTCCATGTGAAGATGGTACTGCTGGTGAACCTCGAACCGTCCACTCAGGCCGGTGAACGCAGCCTTCGTCTCTGCAACAATGTGCTTACATGAGTTCTCTGATCCGTATCAGACGAACACGTATTTAACGGATGCGTATTAAACACTCATGTAAACAGGTATATTTGATGCGTATTCATCCAATGCGCTTTAATTATTTCACGACGCTTGTTTCAATGCGTCTTCAACGTTCAATACGGATAGAAAATTATCATGTAAACAGTTGATGAAAACGGTTTTGTTGAAAACGCATCCATTGAATACGGATCCAAGAACATCATGTAAATATGTACTGTATGTGTTTACAGAGGATTGCGCTGACGTCATGCCCCTGGTAAGTAGGCAGCGCTGAGGTGGGATACATGGCACGAACTAGCATGTAAACAAAGTGTATAATTAATTTTCGTGCAAAAGGTATTCATATTGAATATATTTTATTTCACTTTTTGGACTTTTACCTTTGCCGGTGTTCGATGTAATCCTTCTGTATGTAGTATGTTGCGATGGTCACTTAGTGTTCGTGCACGTCACTAACACTTGCATGTACTACACATATCACTACTTTTCGAGAGTCAACCGCTCTCTTCCTCAGGTGATCTGAGTCTCATGAGTCTATGAGACTCTCTCATGAGACTCTGAGTCTCAGATCACCTGAGGAAGAGAGCGGTTGACTCTCGAAAAGTAGTGATATGTGTAGTACATGCAAGTGTTGATAGTGACATGCACGAACACTAAGTGACCATCGCAACATACTACGTACAGAAGGATTACATCGAACACCAGCAAAGGTAAAAGTCCAAAAAGTGAAATAAAATATATTCAATTAAAAAAATACATCGTCAGATTTAAATATTGAATATATAGAACATTAAAACAATAAAATCAATAATGGATTTAATTACAATCATTGATTCGAGCTATAATTAAAAATTACGATTATATTTTGTGTTATATACGCGTACGTATATATATGTTTGTACGCAAAGCTTAATTCGGCCAAAGACCGAAAAAAAAAATCGCAGAACTATTTTGGAGCATTGCAGAACTCTCGAAATCTGAAATGAATTCAAATTTTGGCTTCGGTTTAAACTAAGATGCTCCAAATGCTGAAATGAGATTCTATTTCGGGCTTGGAGGAGAATTTGACTACATCTAGTTCTGCGTATTTTGCTCAGTTCACATTATTTAAAATTTTTAATTAGTTTGAGTACTGCATGCGCGTTGCAATAATACTCAGGCGCGGATCCAGGGGGGGGGGGCTGCAATGCTCAATAATTCTCCAAAGACGAGGTCTCCATTGGCTTTGGAGAATTTTGATTTGACCATAACTAGTTTGGAGCATCGTGGTTTCACTCAAAGCCTAAATTTGAATTCATTTCGGGTTTGGAGTACTCCGCTAGTCTCCGCGATGCTCCAATCTAGTTCTGCGAATTTTTTTCGATCTTGGGCCGAATTCAGCTTTGGGTGCCAACATAATTATATATTACTTTATAGATATTAATTTATTTGTACTTTATGTATAATTTTGTATTTTATTTATGATTAGGGTTTTACCGTCACGAATATTATACAGTATAATATATTATATAATATATGAATAACCAGGACTTACTAGATTATATAGAACCTATGAAAAATATAAAATAAAAAATAATGAAGAAACATAACCTCTGTAATTCGTCAGAGAGCGTATGTTAAGTCACCGCCTTGGAAAGTTTGCAAAATTTGAGCCTTTTGTTAATCACCATCCCTTGTGTTAAGACGCTTTTCCATGGAGCGATGTCACGCGAGGCTTGGCGAGATCGAAAAGCGCAAATGCAGTGACATCGTATGGCAGCCATATTAGCGATGAAAAATTGCTTTCCCGCAGCGATTTAATCGCGCCGCGAAATTTCCTCTACAATACGATACTGCCATACGATTTCACTGTAAGTGCGCTTTTCTCGCCCCGCCAAGCATCGCTTGACATCGCTCCATGGAAATGCCCCGAGTTGAAACAAATTCCATCTTTTCTTCGCTATTAAGCGCTCATTTCGTCTTTTGTCCTCTTATTTTGCACCATTTTAGAAGAAAAAAGACAGGAAAAGACGATATTACGTTTTTTTTTTTTTCTCTTCTAGAGTTTGAAATATTGTCTTCATTTCATCCTCACTTTGATAGAGAAAATAAGATGTGTTTTAGAGATCGTAAGATTAGGTTTAGAAGTGTAAAAAGGATAAGTTGAAGAAAAAAATTTTCAACTGGAGGCACCTTTATTCTTACGAGGCAAGGCTGCAAAGGAAAATTTTCCGAGGCGAAGAATGTAAAACAAATGCTGTTGAAAGTGCCGACTCACTGTCACTGGCGACGGCCCGCTCCTCCTTCTTCTGGAACCTCTTGACGCGTCCTCCAGTGCTCTTGAGGACGTCCTCGATGGTCAGTCTTGGCTTCACCACCCCCTCATATTCAACCAGCACTGCGCGTGCCCCCGCCATGGCCAGCGAGTTGGTCTGTGCTACCACCATACCTACCACCTGGCCAGCGTACCTGACCGGACCAGAGCAGAACACCTGTCGGGGAGGGACAAAAATTAGTTCTGTATCATTGTGCGGTTTAAGGATGAATCTCATTAGATTGATAACCACCGAGTTGAAATTTTTTTATCTTTTCTTCCGATTCATTAAGCGCTCCTCTCGTCTTTTGTCCTCTTATTTTGCACCATTTTAGAGATAAAAAGAGGAGAAAAGACAAGATTACATATTTTTTCCTCTCCTGGAGCATAAAATGCTAGAAATATTGGGCGCAATTCACGAAGCCTGCAGTTAGCCAGGTTTCTAGACACTTTTAGCTTAACCACGTTTAACTAGTTGTGTGTTGTATAAAATATAGTTATTTTTTTTTCTTTTTTTTTTACATGTTATATATTATATCATCAGAAAATGCAGGAAGTATTTGTATTTAAAAATACATACTTTAGCTGTTTAATGTAACTGTTCGGATTGCTGAGATTCTTTTCTTCCCCTTTGTTGTTAGTTTTTGTGTCAGTCTTTATTTATTTTCTTTTTTATCTTGTCGAATCCAATTTTTTTATTGTACAACCAAAATGATTGAGTAAAATTTTGAATTTGAATAATTTTTATAATAATAATTTCAACAACAATAATATTAATAAATAAATATAAGTACACACTACATTTTTAGATGCTGAATAGGTTTCAGTACTCTATGTCACTACAAAATTGTTCTAATTTCGTCTTACATTCAGCACTTTTGACCTATAAAACAATAATTACAAATTTGGTACTGAAAAAAAAAAATAAATAAATAAATACATAAAATTTACTCTCTATCTTCAGTACCAAATTTGTACTTGATGTTAAGTGTTTTATAGATCAAAAGTGCTGGATGTAAGACGAAACTGGAGCAATTTTGTACTGAGAGAAATTACTGAAACCAATTCAGCATCTAAAAATGTAGTATGTACTTATATTTTTTTGTTCATCCATTATTATATCCTTTACAAGGCCCTTAATTGCTCCTGTTTTATTAGTTTCCTACTATTAGTAGGAAACTAATACGCAGTACTAATCAGGCGCGGATCCAAGGAGAGGGGTGAACGATCTGACTGCCCCCCCCCCCTTCCCAAAGGTCCTAAAATACAATAAAAGTGCTACCAACACACCCACCCGCCGCCCCCCTCCCACTCTAAATATATACATTGCAGGATAAGGCACCCATGCAGAGCCACCAAGCTGGATCCGCCCCCAGCATTGATAAATAAGTCCTATTTCAAAAGCGCCACAAAACTCACCTCTTCCTGCTCGGGGTTGAAGAGCTCGGAGGGCATGAAGTTGTTTGCCCCGGGGATGTCCGCAGCCGCCAGGAAGGTTACCACCCCTGGGATGGCCTGCACAGAGAGAATGAATTTTATTGGCCAAGGATTAAAAGGTGGATTCACATTGCTATTTTTATCATGCAACGCGATGTGATCGAATATGCACATCCATAATGTTACATCCATTGGCGGTCATATTTGGTGATTAAAAGAAAAAGAGCATTGTAATTAATGCGAATCCTGGCAAATTTGCCGCCGCATAGGATTTCACAGCTTTTACGTCAAAATCGCTTCGCATATCACCGTTGTCATCATCTGAATCCGCCTTTAGGATAAATAAAGAGATCAGTGTGCTATTTAGTCTTACTTAAATTAATAAAGAGCTTATTGTCTTTGTTATAATTCTGCACATGCGCCGTGTGACGACATAATGCTCCAAAATCTGCGACGCTCGTTTTGAACTACAACCGTCGAAACGGCCGGAACAAATAGAAGGTAATGATTTTTTTTGTTGCATTTTTTTTTACATTATTTATAAAAAAATAAAACCAGAAGCGCTTGCCCTGTCCCTTATTTTATACCTAAAATACGAGATTTTTCTAGAAGTCGCAAAACCAGTACCGCCCTCTCTGATTGGCCGTGACGTCACTGCGCAAAATCCCCTCCACTTTCTTTACCTGGCTCTGCCAAGGATAAAAGTTGCGACTTTGGAGTTGCGACTTGTGTTTAGGTGCAAAACGAAAAGCTCGTATTTTCAGCTAAGGGCATTGGGTGTAGCACCGGTAGTTGGCAACACTGACGTATCTTCACCATGTTAATTTTTCAACCTTACTCCTCAGAGTAATTCTTATGCTAGAGCTAAGCTGATTGCAGTAGTATCAAGGTAATTAGTAGCCCAAGTGCACAATTTGGCTAAATAAAGCCTGATTTAAAGAAAAGTATTTTTTTTATATTTTAAAAAATGCATGTAAATTTAGAAAATTATTAAAAATACTTTTCTTTAAATCAGTTTTTATTTAGCCAAATTGTGCACTTAGGCTACTAATTACCTTGATACTACTGCAATCAGCTTAGCTCTCTAGCATAAGAATTACTCTGAGGAGCAAGGTTGAAAAATTAACATGGTGAAGATACGTTATCAGTGTTGCCAACTACCGGTGCTACACCCAATGCCCTTAATAACTTACCAGCGCTGGTGCGGGGTCCACCCGCGAGATGGTGCCAGTGGCAACGGTAGTGAGCACGAAGGCTGCGTGCAGTTCTTCCGGAGTGTGAGGCATGTCGTTGATGTACTGTGCCTCGCCTGTAACCGACAAGAAGGACCGATAGATGGCTCTCTGCACAAAATTTTGATACAAGGTTGACTTTATATCAGGTTATGTCACCGATTTCACGCATGTTAAATGGATAGTTCAAGCATTTCAAAGTCACTGATTTCGCGGTTCAATGAGTCCACCAATCAGAAGAAAGATAAGTGACGATTGTACCGCGAAATTTTCAAATCTACCACTCAAAATCATGGCGATGCGACTTCCCGAGCGGCCCAAATATTTGTATTTTCTTGGCCCTCAAGCGGTTGTTTCAGGAAGTTTCAATTTTTTTCACAGTTTTTTTATAATATCAGCTTCTTAGGAAAAACATGGCGACTTCAATACGGCAGCGGAATGGCGCTTATCGTCGTCTCGATTATTATTTCTTATATTTTATTTATTGAAGAGTTATAAATGTGTGTGTAACTTTTGTAAGCCTTTATTGTGACTGCAAGAACTGTATCACCACTATATAATGAAGACAAGAGATGGATTCATCCTGATATGAACGAACGAAGTAAAGGTTAGTACAAGACCAAAAGATCGGGACATTAGGCGTTGTTTATGTCCCGTTTTAATCAGTTTGGTTGCAGGATGTAATTTTTCGTTCTCTTGTGGCTATTCTGTGTAACCTATTAATATAGTAATTACCGATATATGCATGTTTATAGCTATTTTGTTTCGTGTTACAGGAGAAACAAGCCTGCAGCTGGCCAGGCCTGGACTCACCCATTGGATTTGCATGCCAAGGAGGAAGAAAATCTCGCCCGCGGAGTGGAAAACTCGAGCCTGGGACCATTTTGTGACAACTGTCAAATCTATTATGATGTAAAATTTCTTAAATACAAGTTATAAAACCCATTTTCTCTGTGTTCTTTTGTAAATAATCATAAAATAGTAAGCAAATTAATTAAAAAATAAACCGGAAGTGGAAGCCATTTTTATTTAGTGTAAGAAAATGAATAACGCAAAGCGCAACTTGACAAAGCTTGACCGACGTGCCACCTGGTGGTTGTTTCCGATAACATTTTGATGCGAATTGTACATATTTCGTTACATACAGAAGATGATCGGCCGTGCTCAAAATGCTGCTTTTAAATTTCGCCGATTTCGCGCGGCAAAAGGTCCTCAACTATTGACGCACGAAATTCACGCTATAAGTCTTAACTTGATATAAAACCAACTCTGTTTTGATCAATGCTACTTTATATCAGGTTAACGTTAAGTTCATGCGTTTGTTTTTTTAAGATAATTTATGCACCGCGAAATTCAAAAATAGCATTGCATGATCAGAGACCCTAGAGAGACCTCCCCCTGGTAGCACACTCGTGGAACTGGTAGTGGAATTTGCGTGGATTAAAGTGGAAAAAATGTGGAGTGGATTTTTCCATTAATTTTCCACACTTTTCCACTAATTTAAAATTTTGAATAAATGACTAAAAATCAATTAAAGGTGTTAAGGGGAACCTCTCCTATTTAATACTTATAATTATGTTAGAATTGACTATGTTTAGAAAAAAAATTGCTAAAAAAAATTGTTCTTGGATGAAGACTAGTGGAAAGGACCACTCACTGGCACACCACTCAAACTCCATCAGATTTCCATAACTGTTAAAAAAAATAAATTTCGTTATATTTTTATTTAATTTGAATTCAATGGCCATTGCATGTGATGCTGGAATAGTTTTTTGTTTACTTTCTCTAAACAAAACCACTTTTAATGATATTATTCAATAAGTATGGAATTATAGTGGGAGGTTTGTGTTTTTTTCCACAAATCGTCGCGGGTACATGTTATTAATATAATTATATATAATATATATAGGGGAGGCAAAAATTTTGGCGGGGGGGGGGGGGGAGGGCTGCCTCCAAAAGGCCAACTTTAAAAAAAAATAAAATAATTAAGAATCTTAAAATATGTTTGAATAAACAGCGCATTTTCCCGCAAAACGCGCCGCCAGCGCTTTCTGCGACTCTAGCGGTAAATATCCAAAACTTTAAATTTGATTGTCATAACCAAAATGTCAGCCCAAGTCTAACGTGAATAAATTCACTCAATTGAGGAGCAAAGTTTTACCAAATCAGGCAAGTTAACTAAACAATAGAGTAAATATTTCATGTTTTAATGCTAGATATATGTGTACAGAAACGATTTAAGTTAATTTTTAAAGCGATATTACTAAATATTCACTATAGTTATTAAAAAATGGTAACCATGTTATTGGTATGATACATTGCAAAAAATAACCTCGTGGGTCTCCATTAAAATGTTTTCTTTATATCGTTTTATTTTTGCATCTGCTCCAAAGTTAAATTCATGCATATCATGGTACTGTAATCCAATATAATGGAAACGGCTTTTTAGTATCAAAACAGAATTTTTTTACATAATTATGTATTATAATATGCATATGCACAAACGATTTGATTAAAATTTTAACTGATCGATCTTTTTTACAAGCTAAATTTAAACTAGTTTGTGTAATATACACATGTTTGCAAATAAAAAAATTATTATTTATTAAATTAAATGTTATAATAATATGTTCTGAGATATTTTTTTAAAAAGTGTGGGCAATTAAATTAGTTTATTCTGATTAATCATAAATAATCCATTTTATAATGCTGCCATTTAAAGTAAGAGGTGCTGGCTGGCGGCAGAAGTATAGGAAAAGTAATCGCAATTTACAGAAACACTTAAAATTGGCACTTGAGCATTATAATTCAAGTGATGAATATCAAAGTTCTAGTTCAGAGAGTATTGTAAGCATATTATTAGATAGTTCGATCCTTCATGAAGATGTTGATATGGCAGTATGTGAAACTTCTTCTATTCCTGAATTAATAGTGACTTGTTCTGAAGACGTGCATAGTGATGGTAGTGAGTTACCGTCAGATGAATGTCTTTGCAATGCCGTGGACCTTCATGATGATAAATCATTGGCATTGTTTTTAAGAAATTGGGCTGTATCTAGACGTATACCAGCCAACGCAGTATCACATCTTTTAAAAGGTATAAAAGAATTTACTATAGGAAATGATGATTTACCTTCAGATGCAAGAACTCTCCTCAAAACCCCTCGCTCCGGAGGGAAAAATGTACAACAATATGATGTAGCTGGAGGTCAATACATTCATTTTGGTATCAAAGCTGGAATTGTTAATGCCATTAAGAAAGGTTTTAAAGCTAGCTTTGGGCCACTTGAAATAAATAAAATTCATCTTTTAAATGTAGGCATGAATTTTGATGGCCTGCCACTTCACAACAGTTCTGAAAAAAACTTTTGGCCACAATTAGGTAGTTTGGTAGAGACTGTAGATGACACTCCATTCTGTATAGGATTGTACTATGGTTCTAGCAAGCCTTCTAGTTTTTGTGAATACCTAGATGACTGTATACAAGAGGCTAAAGATCTTCACGAAAACCCATTTGAAATTGATGGTTTTTTATATCGACTTTGTTTCGATGGACCCATAATTTGTGACTTGCCAGCTAAAGCAGATGTTAAAGCCATCAAGCATCACACAGGTTTCCATAGCTGTGATAAATGCATACAACGTGGAGCATGGATAAAAGGCAGATTATGCTTCCCTTACCTACCACCTAACGACCCTAAAGCTGCACTTAGGACTGACGAGTCATTTAGAGGCCAGGACGACAAAGCACATCACAATGGAGATTCAGCTTTTTTAGACCTGCCAATAGACATGATCAAATGTTTTGTAACAGATTACATGCACTTGGTTTGCCTCGGTGTGATGAGACGGCTGCTCTTCTTGTGGCTAAAATATCCAAACATGAATACATTAAGACAATTTGATCGCAAAAAACTTGGAAAAATGTTAGAAAATTTAAAGCCTTATACTCCACAAGATTTCGCACGGAAACCAAGAAATTTGAAATATGTCTCCAAGTTTAAAGCAACTGAATTCAGACAGTTTCTTCTATATACAGGTCCAGTTATACTAAAAAAAGTTGTATCCAGCAAGGTTTATAACCATTTTATGTTGTTAAGTGTTGCCATAAGGATTCTGGTATCAAATGATGCATATGACGAAGAGTACATTGCATATGCTGACTCATTGCTTCATAAATTTGTTAAGGAATTTGCCAGTTTGTATGGTGTGCATCACGTGGTTCGTAATGTCCATGGCTTGTTGCATATTTGTGATGATGCAAGAAAGTTTGGTCCTTTGGACAAGTTTGGAGCATTTAAATATGAATCATATCTAGGACAAAAAATAAAACCCTCTGTTCGATCACCAAAAAATCCACTGGTCCAAGCTGCTAATAGGTATTTTGAGATGAAACGTAATGCTGAGTCCACCTCTATCTCCGACGTTGCCAGAACAGTGCAACAATGTAAAGGTAACCATAAAAATGGTCCAGTTTTAGATGAAGAAGATCTGAATCATCAGTTCTTAATGTACCAAAATGATAAATTTAATATAAAAATAAAATGTCCTGACAACTGTGTTATACTCTCCGATGGAAAGATAATTTTAGTAAAAAATGTAATACGTACTTCCAGAGGAGTTAAATTAACAGGCTGTGCTTTTAAATCTGTTGAAAATTTATTTGTAAAACCCTGTGAATCAAAGTTGATTAATGTCTCAGTTGCTGGTACTTTGGGAGGTTTAGAAAATTATGATGTAGAAAGTGTTCTCTTTAAGTGTTCATATTATCCATATGCCAATAACAAATACGCTGTGTTCCCTCTTCTACATTCACAGTGTGAATAAAAATGCTGAACTTTTACTGTAATATTGTAATACTGTGATCCTGTAAATATAGTAACCTAGACAAATAATTAGCAACTTCATTTTAAATAATATGATGTAAAACAGCATCTCCTTGCCCATTTATACTGTAAAAATATAAAAACACTTCTGCTAAAAGAACTCAAATTTCACTATGTAAGATTTTAAATGCAATGTAACATAAAATAGATGGTTACCATATTTCTGTAACAAAATAACAATTCAATTCCACATAGAAAATCAATACTAACTTTATTTAAATTACAGTCATGAAACAGTACTCTGTTATAAGCTTTTTGCCTGTTGGGACAAAATTGCCCGAGTCAGATATAATCCCATCGAAGTGGCTTACAAGTGAAAATAAATGTCTATGGCCACCGTTGGACATTAAAAAGCAAAAACACAAGTTCTTTGACCTCGTCGCTAAATGCAAGGACCCTGAAGACTCATGGGAGTCAATTACATTTAGAAAAGTAATTACGCAGTCTGGTAATATATATATTTTTTGTTTATTACTTTTAATTGCTAAGATTCTGCATGTTATTATTAATTTCATACATGAAAATAATCAATTAAAGTGATACTATGTATATCTTCTTTTTTTAAAATTATTTCTTTCTGAAGTTTTAGTGCTGATATAAACACATAACTTAAAAAATTTGTGTAATTGTTCTGCAGTGAAAAACTAATATCATGTTTATTAATTTAGTATAAATCATATTAATTTATTTTAACTATTAACAGATACCTATGCTAGAGCTAACGTAAAGCTGAAGCAACATTTGATCACCTCAAATGATGAATTTTCTGACAGCCAGTCTGATTACAATGATCAAAGTCCAAGAAAGAAATCCACCTCTACTAGACTGAAGGATTATCAACTCTCAAATTATACAGATGAGAGCCAATCCTCAGAGTTAGAATATGAAGATTCATCTGATTCTTCAGTTTCTGGTGTAAAAATAAAAATTCCAATTAAAAGTAGTAAGTTTTGTCCATTCCTAGTTAATTCATGCCAAGCTAATTCTACTTTCACACAGTCACACATTTTGTAATTTTTTTTGCAGGCCTTCTTTTCAAAAAAAATCTCCCTTCTGAGACAAATGTGCTAAAATGTTCAGCAAAAAAAGCCCCTCCAAATGCCAGTCAGCAACAGACAAAAAAAAGCAGTAAAATTACATCAGGTAAAACAATTTACATTTATAGATTCCACATGGTAAGCTGTAAGTCTTGTTTTCTTTCTTTTTTATAGAAATCTCTACAAATATGGATGAGAGACCAAAGAAGCCTCCACCGGAAAGCAGCAAACCTTCCAGCCACATTAACAATGCTTCGAAACAACGTGGTGCCACTTCGTCCTCAAGCACCAGTGAGCTGCAAGCCAAGAAGCAAGACAGGCAAGATGCAGTACTGCCACTAGGTAAAACAGCATCAAAGTATATTCCCCACAGGGAGCTTACATATTATCTTTGTCTTTTACAGCTTCCACCGCATGTACGGATGAAACGATACGTGACGGCACTGAGCAGTCAAAAACCAGTGAGCCACCATTTCAGCAAGGCATCGAAGCTGCAGTACAGCCATTAGGTAAAACGGTATCTAATTGTATTCCCTACAGGGAGCTTACGTATTATCTTTTTCTTTTACAGTTATCATAACGTGTACGGATGAAACTACAGGTAAAGGCACTGAGCTGTTGAAAACCAGTGAGCTGCCAGCCAAGCAAAGCAGCCAAGCCTCGTCAGGTAAAATAATTTCTGTTAAAACTCCCCACTGTAAGCACTAAGTCTTTCTTTTTTCTTTTTACTAGAAACCCTTATCAGAAAACGTGTGAGACAACGAAGCAAGTCTCCACTTCCCAGACCCAGCAGCCAAACCGTAAGAAACAGACGCAGATCCACTCCACCCAGGGAAACAGAGCCGCCAGCCAAGCATGGTCGTCCAGCTGCAAAAGCCTCGACAGGTAAAACATTTTCTGTCAGTACTCCCCACTGTAAGCACAAAGTATTTTTTTTTTTTTTTTTGACAGAGACCTCAAGCAATCAAGATGCGAGACGTAGCAAGTCACCACCTACCAGGCATAGCAAGTTTTCACTTGCAAGTTCCAGCAGCCAGTCCTTAAGAAAGAAAAATCGCAGATCTAATACGCCCAGAGAAACAGAGCCGCCAGCCAAGCAAGGCCGTCCAGCTGCAAAAGCCTCGACAGGTAAAGCATTTTCTGTTAGTACTCCCCACAGTGTAAGCACAAAGTATTTTTTTTTTTTTTTTTTTTTTTTTGACAGAGACCTCAAGCAATCAAGATGCGAGACGTAGCAAGTCACCACCTACCAGGCAAAGCAAGTTTTCACCTGCAAGTTCCAGCAGCCAGTCCTTAAGAAAGAAAAAACGCAGATCTAATACGCCCAGGGAAACAGAGCCGCCAGCCAAGTATGGTCGTCCAGCTGCAAAAGCCTCGACAGGTAAAACATTTTCTGTTAGTACTCCCCACAGTGTGAGCATAGTCTTCTTTTTTTTGTTTTTGATAGATACCTCAAACAATCAAGATGCGAGACGTAGCAAGTCACCACCTACAAGGCATAGCAAGTCTTCACCTGCAAGTTCCAGCAGCCAAACCGTAAGAAACAGACGCAGATCCACTCCACCCAGGGAAACAGAGCCGCCAGCCAATCATGGTCGTCCAGCTGCAAAAGCCTCGACAGGTAAAACATTTTCTGTTAGTACTCCCCACTGTAAGCACTAAATATATTTTTTTTTCTTTTGTTAACAGGAAACTACGGCAGGAGTAAAAATGTGAGACGTAGCACATCTTCACCTTCGAATCCCAGCAGCCAGTCCAAAAGCCGTACCATCTTCAATGTGGGGAGACCAAGTGATGCCTCCGGAGCCAGGAAACCAAATGGACCAAATGTTTCCTTCCCCCAACGTGGGCAGCCCATTATTGAACTTGCAGGTAAAATATTTTCAGTCTCTGATATCCATAGTAAGCTATAAAAGACCCATTCTTTTTGTTTTCCAAGGTTCATCTGCAAGCCGAGATGATCATAGACATTTGTCCCGTGCGTCGTCTGGCCAGTCAAGACATCATACACATGAGGACCATTTTTCTCCTGGTAAATATTATGGAACCTCTCGGCTCGCTCCCTTCCCCCTATTGTAAATACTAATGTCGCAGTTACCAATAAATTTTACTTTTAATTCATGTATGATTTTTCAGTTTGCTGAATAAAATAATCATAAATTAAATTTTAATTTATCCACTAATTCATCTAGGGCAGCAGAGTGCTCGGAGCTCTGCCAGTAAAGAGCACCATCGCAAGCCGAGACCAGCGTCACACAGTGGTGTAAATAGAGACATTTCGAGGAGTCCTCGAGGTAAGATTTAGGATTCCTTTTGTGACAGTTTTTTTTTTACTGACTAATATTTTTATTTGTTTAAGTTGAGGGAAACTCGAAAAGGAATGGTTCAAATCACGAAGTACCTGAGCTAGATGACCGTCAACTTGAGTATCTGAGAATTGATGAGGATGAGAGTGACTTCTCAGAATCGCCTCCCAAACAGATAAAATCAATTATTGTGTCTCCTATGAAGCAAGGTAAAATATGTAACAAAATATTTTACATTACTGGTGTGACACAAAATTTTATTTCTATTTCACCATTTTTTCATTTTCCATTTGTCTATTTTTTTCAATTTGTCCACCTTCCTTCCCAAATATAAATTCATAAGAAGAAACACATCATTTTTGTTTGTGCAAGTGGTGTAAGCTCTAAGTCTAGTGTTAAATGTTAAATTTGATGTTTGACTAATTTCATGATAATAATAATACTGTATATGTTTTATTGAGTTATAGAAGTAGACAAGATACAAATACTGTCAGGGTCAAATTAAGGGAAAACTTTATAGAGGATACAGGAAAAGGCAAAGTCAATGCCAAGTCCCTTAATCATCTAAATATCCCAAATTATATTTTGGGGTTATTAACAAATTTTGGTCATGTATGCCCCCATGTTGATTTTATTTCTTGCTCTGTTATATAGCCGCTGCCAAGACACCACCCAGTATTAAATTAAAGGATGACAAATTCCTTGTTCAAAACTCTGATGATCTCAATAGTAAGTTAATCATGTCCAGGTCCATTGATCAAGCCTCTTGAAAAAGTCTTCTTTGCTTTAAGCATGATGGTACCTTTGGCGATAAATTCTCCTCCTACCACAAGCATCACTATTATCTTACAATTAGTAAGGTGGCTGTCATGCATACATGCAATAGACCCTTGCAAAACTATGTAACTACTGCATTTAATAGAAAAAGTATACAAATTTGTCCACCAAGTATAAGTGTATTGTTGATGTTGATTGTGTGGGTAAATTTTTGTCATATTATTAAAATATGTGGGGAAAAATCATAACTTTGCTATAAGGTCCAAATGTAGCACACACAATGAACAAAATCAGTATTATTGGTGGACAAATTTGCTTACTTTTTGCTGCAACATAGTTTTGTAAGTGGTTAATATTGATTGTTTTCCCAAATTACCTTCGTCCAGCTGAATACCACTTTGAAAAAAAAAAAAAAAAAAAATTGGCTGGATGTTAATAATAAATTTACATAATATATGTAATTCAGTATTCAACAATTTTTTTTTAAGTCTTTTATAATTTGAAATTTATTTTTACAAACTTAATTTTAATCTAAAATACACTGATCTAACTAATTAAATTTTTGGAACATGAATAATATATAATATGCTCTCAATTTTCCACCTATTTCATTTTTAATTTAATTAGAAATTGTTTATAGAGTGAGAAAGTGAATTTAAATAATCATGCTTAAATAATGGAAATTTACCTTTACTCTATTATAAAATAACATATTTTTAATTATGTTTCAGAACTACTGAGGTATATGTTAAAGCTTATTGTGGATATCGGAGGTGATGTAAACTCGGTCCTGGATCTCCTGAAAACTACTCCTGATGCAAAAAGCTCGGATATCTGTAATGCAAGTATCAGGATGATTGCTGATTTTCCTCTTGATTCAGTTGAAAGCGTTGTGGAACTCGAAAAAAAACTTGATGAATTCCCTGAAGAAATTCCCAAACTGGTAAGAGTTTTCATATTTTTATTGTATTAATTATATCTTTTCATCACAAGAAGTTATATTTACTTTATTCGGAATGTTATTAGCAAATCTTTCAAACTTTAAACTACATGGTAATTTTAATCAGCAACTTCATGTGTGTTGCTTTAACTCATTGCTACGTAAACTCTTTTAGGTTCGCTTCTTTGGTCGACTGAGTTCGTCAGATGTAAAAAAATCCACCCGCTTAATTATGTCACGATACCTTACCAATGAAGTAGCATCACAATTTAATTGGGCTGGTTATGGAAATAAATACGGTATAAAAAAAACAAAACTGGTCCGCATAATTGAAGGTATGTTTAATTCTGCTAATATTGTAATATATATCAGTTAACAATGCAATATTTGCTCCGTCTTAGGACTAAAACTGAATATTTTAATAGATATTTGATCTAATTTTAGTATAAAACCATGGCTAGCACCAGCTATTTGCACCATTATGTTGCAAATGAAGAGAAACTGTTCTGCTGGTAAATTTCATTTGTACCCTATTTGCACCTTTTAGTTTTTCATTGTAACCTTATAAGAGTTTTTATAAAGGAGTTAATTTGCACCAATTCAGAAGTATTTGGTGATCCAAGTTTGCCTTATCCCATCTCTACATCTCCCTCAACCCCAAAGAATTTATCAGCTATTCAATACATGGGTGGAAAGTGAGATGAATTTACACCTGGGAGGGTCGAACATAATTTTTGCTTCAAACGGTCACAAACCAAAGTACTAATCACGCTTTACCCCTAACTTGACTTTGATGATTTAATGAGAACCGATCAAGAATGCACGACACGTAGCTCAACCTTTTACATTTATTTCCTAGTTGGAAATATTTTTTTATGAATATTTAAGTCTTAATTCTCTCCCTTCTTTAAAATGAATTTTCATTGAATACTAATATTTTTTCTTTTTTATTCAGATTCTGTATGCGTACATCCCGACGTGAAGAGGCTAAAAAATAAACCGGCTGCTCTGATCGAGGCTGCCATAAAGGATTGGTTGAGGTATGCCTCCAAGAGGTCCCCTGGCTACCGCAAAACCAGGAAGGCCACAGCTCGTAGAGGAAATAGAAGTCCAAGATCTTCTAGTCGTGGGCATAGTCCATCAGCATCGAGCAGAAAGTCGAGGTCATCTCGGTCAAGTCGTGCATCCAGCAGAGGCTCAACAGAGGATTTACCTCAGTTACGACCAGGTGCACATATTTCATGCAGTGATGGTGAATAGTGCTAATGTGTAAACTTGTGATGATTGAAAAAAGAAACAGAAGTTTATCTTTGTATCCAATTTTAAGTTCATTTGTAAAATCCTTAAAAGTCTTTTGTCAGTACCAGTCTAATTTTAAAAATTGACAACACATTGTTGTTGGCACTAGTAATTTTAATCATGTTCATTAAAATATAAATTTGGTTTGATTTGAAAAAAAAAAAAATCATGTTGAAGACTTAATTTAACAATCAACAATATACTGTATCATCACTGATACTGTATTATATCATGATACATACTGTATGCATCATCTTTTTATTTCATCTATCTTTTGCATATATATTTTTTTAATTGCTTTAGTTGCCCAAAATGCTAAATATATTTCATATGAGACTATATAATATATACACTCCTTAGAAGCAATAAACATTTCGGCAAACAGGGAGTTTTTTAATTATTTTATAATCTTTGTAATGAAACCAAATTTACATTATTTAAATCTGATTTCATTTATTTACTAAGAAAAATTAATTTATGTCATTGATAAAATATTATCATAAAATTATTATCTATTGTTAATTTACAAAAAAAAACTGGTCAGTAAGGCCGGTCGCAGACAGGATTGATCGCATGATTTCGCTATTTCTACGATCGTAAGCCTACGATCATATGTTTCTCATTTAGAACCGGTTCTAAATTTCTTATCATACGACATGCAGCATACGATACGAAGCTGTGTGTGTGCACGCACAGCTGATACATAGGTTCTTATTTTTATAACGTGTTGCGAAATCATGCGATTCTGTCTGCAACCGGCCTAAAATCTTATTATATTATATATAATGATTATATCATATGTTGGCCAATGCAGTATTAATTGCTGCCTGCCCCTTTCATTACTCTGTGTTCGCTATCTCCAAGTGGAATTCCACCTCTAATCTTCTCCCCCCCCCCTCCCAGTTTCAAAAGATTTATTGACTGATTGGTCTGTTCGTAAACCTTGCGAACTGTGATCATTTTTTACATCAGGTGCAGATTATAACTATGCAGGTATAATTATGCACTTTTTTTACTATAAAACATTTTTGTAATGCTCATCTATAATATACACTCTTTGTGTTGTGAAGTTTAATTTAACGAGTAGTTTTTAAGTCTATGATGATGAGAGATTCTTGCTGGAGGTTTTTTTAATTGGCAGAAGATTTACAAACTTACGAACAACTCAATATTTATATTGTTCAGTATTAGTAATGACACTTCATTAAAATAATGTTGCAACTAATAATATATTAAAATCTATTAATTGTCATAAAATGGTTAAGAGTTCCTGCCTCCTTTAATTGTGGTAAAGCAAATGTTTAAGTTATTAATTTCCTGTGAACGCAATATATATTTATATGTATATAATAGCTGGAAATCATTTTATTTTATGTAAAAATGGCAAAAGCATAATTCATTCATGAACCTTATAATTTTTAGACTGTGATTTTCAAATCCACCTATTTTTAATAATTTTTGAAAAGATTTTGAAAACTTAGTTCTTATATACATCTTTTGGCTAGCAAGCATAATTAATTGTGTTCTTCTAATTTATAAATAAATATATATTGCTATTGTTGCTTTATCAAGCTCTCGAATCTATATAAGCCTTATTTGTCATCTGATATCATGGCTGTGTATTATATTCCAAAGAAGTCTAAAATGACTTCATGTTTCATGTGTTCTCTTACTGTCAGATAAAGTGTGAGATATAATTTGTTGGTATTAATTGTGTTGATTTCACACATTAAGCACATTAAGCATAGACAGTTTTGGGGCCACATGCTTAAACTCATATGAAAAATGTAAGGTGTGTGTATTGGTAAAGAATTCAGACTACTTTTACTTTTTTCTTGTACAATAATACTATAGTGTTGACATTTTTTTACTGCTCAATTTGTAGTAGCTTCAAATATGTGACAGTATACTAAGATAACAACCACACTCAATAAACATTTAATGAAGTGATTCGTTATTCTTTCAATATTTGAATTTATGTATAACAATATAATTATGATGAAGTCAAGTAAAAAATTAAATTGACACAATAAACATTCCACTATAAATGGTCTGATCGAAAACCCTGCTCGGTGCACACCTTGCCTCTGGCCACTTTCTTTTACACCAGCTCAGAGGGTGGGGTAGGGAGTGCAGTGTAAATGACGTTAGAATTTTAGGTCATAAAGTTGCTCAGAGTACACCGAGCAGGGTTTACGAACAGTCCTAAAGATTACAATTCAATCTCTATGATTGAAAAATATGGTATTATAAAGATATATAACGATTATATTATAATACAGTAATAATAATAATAAAATCGTCTATATATATGTATCTGAAAATAAAGTTTTTCTATTTAAAAATTATAATAATACTGTGATTCTATTTCAACTTTACCTGCAATGGTATACATGACGTATATAATATTCACTTGCAAGTATATGATTTATAATTATAAATATATAATACTATAACCCTGTAAAATATTATGTAAATTTATAAATTTATTGTCCTGACGATATTTTGAATAACAGAGTATTATATACGGACTGTTATGTACATGTATATATATATATATATATATATATATATATATATACATATATATAGATCTTCTAATTGGTGACAGTGTTATACCTTGATTGTTTTGTGTGTATATTATATATATATATATATATCAAAGTCTTCTACTCGCAATGGTTGTAACAAACCATCATTGTTTATATTAATGTATGTCTGTCGCATGAAGCCTTTTTCATTGTTAAACATGGGACGCATAGTGCCTAATTTTGCCACCAGAGCAGAGAACGTAATGGCATTGTTGGCGCTAGGCAACGGTGTCAACTTCATAATTAATGGTCATTTTCAATAAGTTAACATGTAAATCAACAACCGTCCCATGTTTTTCCTTTCACGCGACAGACTTCACACAACAATACTTTGTTTAATAACAACGAGCAGAAGACTTTGATATATATGTATAAATTAACACATTTCTTATTATTTTTTTTAATTAAGTAAATGATAAAATATATAAAATTATTTGCTTTTAGAGGAACATTTTAGATATGTTAGAGACACAACAAGTTATATTGAATAACTTATTATATAAGGGTCAAGGTAACACGCCCAATATACATTTAAAAAAAATCTCACGCATGAAAAAAAAAAAAATGTTCTCCTCTGCATCCCTTATCAGTATAGCTACAATTTAATATCATTCTCACACAAATTCAAGCCAGATTTTATTATGAATAGGGGATGTATAAGAGGCAAACTTTTTAAATTTGCTCATCCCTGCATGCAATGGTAGAACATTCGTGGAACTCATAGTAGACTTCACCCAAGTTAGATCCAAAAATTCGGGGGGGGGGGGGGGTGGAGGAACAGCCCCTCCTGGATCCGCGCCTGGTAATGGGAGTATGGTGGAACTGTCCATGGTGGAAGACCCACCATATTTCCATGGTGGAGAAGTAGTGCGATGATTGTCATACTCCATGTGATATCCACGTGATTGGTCCACCATATATCCACGTGGATATCATGTGAGCTTATGGTGGATTGTGCTACCAGGGCCGTGTCTTATGGCAAAAAAAATTGATGGCCTGAGTGGGGTCCAAGTATGATGGCGCTACTGCATCGCATGGGTGCGGTTAGCCCACGGCACGGCTTTCAGCTGCGTGCGCAGCTGGCAGCCAGTGAGAGCCATGCCGTGGCCTAACCACACCCATACGATGCAGTAGCGCCATCATACTTGCACCCCACTCAGGCCATCAAATCTCCTGGTCATATGACACGGAGGTCTCTGTTGCATATATATATGATAGCGCATTTGAAATTTCGCGGCTTTTTTGGTTATAAAATGCTTGAATCTGATTGGCTAAGCCCTTTAACACTACTTGTTATTAGAAAACGTCTCAATACAACACAATACATTACCTGATGTCTGCGCGATTGCCTCTATCTTGGGCACGGGCTGGTTGAGCGGCCACAAGTTACTGTCAGTGTCGAAGTCCTGCATTCCCGAGGACAAAGGTCGTTCAAGGTCATTCGCTCCAGACCGATTCTCAAGAGTGACCCTGGCAGGGTCCAGTCCCAGCAGGAACTTGTAGAAGAGCGCCTGGGCGAGCGGCTTGCGGTAGGCGGGAGCGGCGTCAGGCAGTACCCAGTCAGGTACCAGCTCTGAGTCCAGGGAAGTCATTGCTCCTGACACAGTGGCCGCATCCAGCAAGTTCTTTCCCTCCAGGAAGGCCTCCGTGGCCTCTGCGTGGCTCTGTCGGAGAGACAAGGACGGTAGATATGATTTTAGTCCTTTGATTTTGGGTGTCACCCAGGCTCGTACTGGCCATTAGGCTGGGTCAGGGATCCCTGACTGACCGCTCTAATTTTTAACAAAGAGAGTATACCAAAAAATTGCCTCAGATCCCCTTCCAGGTGTCCCCTGCTGCATGCAATGACCAAATGGCCTGGCCCCTTTAGCTTCTCAGTCCGAGCCTGGTGTCAACTTGGCAACGTTGCTAGCTATACTCAAGGACTATATTATACAAGAGGACGGCCTAACATTTTTACCGCCAACGCGCCACCATTTCTTCAACCCAGTGACGTCACGACGTTGACTTTTCTAACGCATTTGATTGGTCTAGAGTCGGCTACAAAGATCACCGCTGTCAAAGATGTGCCGCTTTATTAGCCATCTGTCAAATCTGTCAAGCTGTCAAATCTTTGACCTCCTCAAAGAAACCACCCGACTCCCCCAAGCACGTGGCTCATTTAGCCGACTTCCCCGAAGGTTAGTGAGAATTAATTGTCAAGTATCGAGTTTCTTCAATAAGTTGTCCTAGACCGTCCTCCCAGTATATAGTTGTAACAGAGCTTTTCTCTGTACCATAGCTACTCAATAAACTGGGGTTAGATTAACTCATACACGCGATTACCCTAAAATTATTTATTGCAGACAACCGCGCCTGCCTAGCGGCAGACGCACGAGACGCTCGCGCGCTCGTGGCTGGCGTAGGAATGATCACTTGCATATTACACTTCTGCACTGCCAGGTTGGCTGAATGCAGAGTCTGCACGTTTATCTGCAGAGTCACCGATCTCACTCGGAACATTATTAATATAGGAGGTTACATAGTCCTCGAGCTATACTTGCACCTTTATTCGCATCGCTTAAATTGTATGCCCTCGTCTTGTTAATTATCCCATCCCAACTATTCGATCATTATTATTCTTGATTTATACCCTTCCCATACAATTTAATCCATCCTATTCTCAAAAATGGATCAGAAGAGGCGATCACTCACAAACTGCGGGTTGATTCCCCCGAAGACGATTCGTGGTCGCTCGACGACCTTCCAGCTGGTCGTGTCCTCCACCTTCACCAGGAAGCCCGCGTTCACGTAGGCGTGTGCGTTCTGGGCGCGGGGCGTCACCTGCAACACGACAGCCAATCAGCGTGTGGCTCTAGAGAGTTCCAGCCAATCATGCAGCGTGTGGCTTTGGAGAGTTCCCCGCAAATCAAAGTTTTGCTTTAAGGATTTTAGCCAATCAGCGTGTGGAAGCAGCATGGCAGCCAATCAGCATGATGCTTTGGGGTTTTATAGCCAATCAGCGTATACCTTTAAAGAGTTTCCCGCAAATCAGAGTGTAGCCTTGAAGATTTCTAGCCAATTAGAGTGTGACTTTCAAAAGTTCTAAATTTTGGAATTTAATGTAAAGGTGCTTTTCCATGGAGTGATATCGAGTGGGGCTTGGAAGGGCGAGAAAGGCGCACCTGCTTCAATAATACATTGTAGCCATCTTGGCACGAGAAAATTAATTCCCGTGTGGCGGGGAGCAAACGAGCGATTGTATCATCAATATGCGCCATTCAAATTTGAAGCAAGTGCGCTTTTTTCGTCCCTCCAGTCGCCCCAGTTGATATCACTCCATGTAACCGTCACTTTTATTACCGTTTTTGTTAACTCCGAGCTTTTGACTTACACTTAGAGATGGCAAAATATCTCAAAAATTTGAACATAAAATCATTGATAGGTATAGTTTTATTTGGTGTTTGAAAACTAAACTTAAAAGAATAATACCTTGAAGGTTCTCAGGTGGTGGTTGTCTGTCAGGGCAGGCAGCAGGATGTTCAGGACAACCTTCTTGTTGAGGTCCAAGGTCATGAACTCTCCCAGGCTCACCACGCTGGGACTGCTTGGTGACGTCACTGCGAACACAAAAATGGCGGCGGTTCAAATTTGGTATTTGCTTTGGTGTCAGTATTTTACATTAGACTTTTAACTTAAAATAACTCCCTCCTGTAAACACGCCGGTACTCACAGACGGTCAGGGTAGCCCCCACTGCCTCGAAGATTGTGAAGACGTCCGATGGAAACTCAGGGTGAGCCTTCTTGAGACACAAGTTTCCCGCCAAGGTGCCGATCTGAAACAGCGTGACGTCATCAGGACAACAAAAACCACAACAATCTGTCCATACTCACGTTCCTGACGGGCAAGTTGGCAACCTTGTCTAGGTGTGTGGCCAGCTGCTTGAGGTACTGGAAGCCCGGGGTGGCTGCAGTGTCGTTGAAAAGGACGATCACCTCACTGAGGGGCACGTTGGCACCCACACTGAAGCTCGGGGCTGACGTGTTGGTGCGTAGCTCAGTCACGTCCTTCACGTCCACATACTTCTGCACGCCAGAGCTACGGTACACGCCTGCAAGGTCACGTGGAGGTCAAACACGTAGGGAGCATCATTGTACATTAGGGGCCATTCTGAAGGCCACATCTAACACGAGTGTCAACAGCCTATGAAGTAGCGTAGAAACAAGCGACGTTGCCAAATAGTGAAGCTATATTGTTCGGCTCAAGATTTGCCGCCGAAATGGCAACGTCCCATATCTATTTCGTTGCCTAAAGGCGGCATCGATAGACGCGCGGGGAGACTTAAATTTGGCTATACATATAAAATATTATGGAAGGTTGCCTTTTCTCTATTAACACGTCTAATTCAGAAACCATATGAACGACATTAATATAGTAGTGGGTGCATGGCTACATTACGGCCTATTCTCATAAACTCACCCTCCGTGGGATGCCGTCCACACATAGAACGAATCTCACAACAACAACATTACTAGTATTAGTTGCAAGGATACAATAAGGCTTATTCTCATAAACTCCCCCTCCGTGGTGTTGCCGTCCTCACATTGAAATGCGTCTCATAACAACAACATTACTAATATGGGTGCAAGGTTACATAAAGGTTTATTCCCAAAAACTTACCCTCTGCGGTGTTTCCAGCCACCAGCTTGTATTTCAAGTCCCCCAGCTCCTCCAGCACGGTGAATAGCTCTGCCAGGCTCGCTACTTTGTACCAGTTTGCAGCGGCCACGTGTACGGAGCGAGGTGTTTCGAGACACGTGGCAGTGGCAGGAGTGTGGCACGTGGCTTTGTCCTTGCACGTGCCGGAGCATGCGCGGCCCGTCTTGGAGCACACCTTGTACAGCTCCTGCAATAAACATCACCATCAAACATGTCCCACAGAGCATCGTGAAGACGTACCTCGCGCGATGTCCCGATTTACACATGAATGGAGTATCGACCTCGTTTTTTTTTTTTTTTTTATTTCAGAAATGGGTAGAGATTGCAAAGTTATGATATCCTGATTTTTCTTTTCACATTTTTTAAAGCCCTGGAAGTATTTTTAAAAAATTATTGAATATCCTTTTTGTGAAGTCACGCGGCGGTAGTGCCTATCCTTTTTTTAAGGAGAGACGTACACGCCTCGTGACATCACAAAAAGGACTTTCAATAGTTTTTAAAAATATTTTTCGGCTGTAAAAAATCTAAAAAAAAATCAGGGTAGCATAACTTTGCACGATCTATAAAATTTTGCAAATAAAAACAAATCATGGTTGATATTCCCTTCATTGACTCTGTGGCATTAACAAAGGAAATTAATTTTTTGTCACACGCTCTTTACCAAAGGGGGGGGGGGAGTTCAAAATGACCCGCTATTTAAATCACATGTTAAAAAAATGTAAAAGTTTCTTCCTCACTTTTACGAAAACATATTTTGCTAGGTGGCTAACTAAGAATTACAATATTGGTCAGAATTGTCGGAGAAGTATTTTACACTTTTTGTCGCTTTAAAAAATTACGGTTCGGAGTGACCCCAATTCTCCCTGGTAATGCTTAGGGTAATCCATAAAAAATAATCATACTACGTATGTGGAAGTATGGTCTATATATTTGACCATTTCCATTAATTGAAAGAACGTACCTCGATGTCGAGGCACGATTTCCTCATGGCCGGCGTGGCGTCCGAGGCGAGGGCCTTGAAGGCGTCCAGGATTGGTCGGTAGCCCGTGCAGCGACACAGGTTGCCCCCGAACGAGTTCTCCACCTCGGACATAGTGGGCGTCTTGTCCTTCATCAGGCTGCAAGGTCACGGGGTCACACAAAGGTCATGTAGATGGTTTTAACAAAATAAAATATCTTGTTCCATGCAATGAGATATTAGAATAGAGTATTGTCCTCAAATTTTTTTATTGCAGAAATGGATAGAGGGTGCAAAGTTATGCTACCCTGATTTTTTTCAGATTTTTTAGAGCCCGGGAACTATTTTTAAAAAATTATTGAAAGTCCTTTTCGTGACGTCACGAGACGCCGCTCCTTAAGAAAAAGATAGGACTTGCCGCTGCGTGACGTCACAAAAAGAACTTTCAATAATTTTTTAAAAATAGTTCCAGGTCTCAAAAAAATCTGAAAAAAATCAGAGTAGCATAACTTTGCACCCTCTATCCATTTCTGCAATAAAAAAAAATGAGGACAATACTCCATTTGAAAATTTTTGTGGCTTAATCGAAAGAAGGGCTAAAAATATGGCACTGTGAATTTTTTCAGATTTTTCTGAGACCGGTAACTATTTTTAAACAATTATTGAAAATCTATTTTGATGACATCACGGGCGGCACTCCTTAAGAAAAAGGATAGGGCAGTGCCGCCCGTAACGTCATAAAATAGACTTTCAATAATTTTTTAAAAATAGTTCCCGGTCTCAGAAAAATCTGAAAAAATTCACAGTGCTATATTTTTACCCCCTTTCTTTCAATTTAGCCACAAAAATTTTCACATTCTAATATCTCATTTTCAATTTTATGGGATAACATGGAAACATGTTATCCCATAAAATAACATAACATCCATAACATGGATTTTTTCAAAATTTTAAAAAACAATATCTAAACCTCATGAACCTAGTTCACACAAGTGAAATTTATTAAAATGCATTGACTCCCTCTTTTTTCTTATTGAACTGGTCTGGTTTCAGACGTAACTATAAATTAATATGCCATGTTGTTTTAATTTATGTTTGTGTTTCTTGTTTTATTGTGTTATTAAAATATTCACGTAGAGTATACATATTGCGCATTGCAACATGTTAATAAATATAAGATTATACTGACGTTTTTATCTTATATGGACAACCTGCATGAAATTTTTTTACTGCAGAAATGAATAGAGGGTACCAAATTATGCTACTCTGAAATTTTTCAGATTTTTTTGAGTCCTGGATTTTTTATAAATAATAGACAATAATGGTCGCATTTTTTAATTTCATAATTAGAAAATATACCTAAAATTATGCTTTTCTGAATTTTTTCAGATTTTTTGGAGTGCGGGAACTAATTTTAAAAAAATATTTAAAATCTCTGAATTAGGGTGGTACCCCTGATGGGACAACCGTGACGTCATTTGTCGTGCTGTGATTGGCTATTGATGACATCACGGTTGCTGTGATTGGCTATTGATGACGTCACGGTTGTCCCATCAGATGTACCACCCTAATTCAGATATTTTAAATATTTTTTAAAAATTAGTTCCCGCACTCCAAAAAATCTGAAAAAAATTCAGAAAAGCATAATTTTATGTATATTTTCTAATTATGAAATAAAAAAATGCAACCATTATTGTCTATTATTGAAATTCTATAAGTTAAGTTGGCACCCCTGAATTCTTAATAAAAAGGATAGAGACTGGATGCCTATTGACGCCTACAGGGGGCGGGGCCGCACTTTCTATAATTATTTAAAAATAGTTCCGGGTCTCGAAAAAATCTGAAAAAATTAAGAGTAGCATAATTTGGTACCCTCTATTGATTTCTGCAATAAAAATTGTACATGCTGTTTGTCCATTATTGAAAGAGCAGCCACGCTCCCTGCAGGCGTTAAGGCCCTACCATTTTTATTACGGATTCAGGCCCGGTGCCAACTTAAATTACAGAACTTTCAAAAATTATTTAAAAATATTTCTAGGACTAAAAAAAATCTGAAAAATTAAGAGTAGCATAATTTACTACCCTCTATTCATTTCTGCAATAAATTTCATTCAATTGTCCATTATTGTATATGCAATCGAAAGGCAGTAAAAATTATGAATTATGGACCCACCTGTACATGTTCATGACCATTCCTGGCGAACAGAAGCCACACTGCGTGCCGTTGAACTCCGCGAGCTGCGCCTGCACCTTGTGGTAGCCTGAGCGGCGGTCACCAATCCCCTCGACCGTGGTGATCTCCCAGCCGTGACATGCCAGTACGGGAACCAGGCACTGAGACAAAGTATATATTATAAAGGTCTGAACAAAAAACTGCTATATTTTGATAATCCACCTTTTGCGTTTTTTTTTTGTTGAAAATACTGTACAGTGTTTTACAAAAGAAATGCCTCATTGTATTCATAGCTCCACCTGCTCTTATAGAAGCGGCCCACCTGAGTTGTAATGCTAACGTAACATCCGGTATTTGCCGGACCAGCTTTACCTCAAGAAGAGAGGAAGGGCGGGTCAAGTCAGTTTTGGTGAGCAATTTGCACAAGTTTTTAGGCAAGATCCCTTTACTATATAGTATCAGAGTTAGATTTTATAGTATAGATCGAGATATAGAACGCTTATGGCCAAAATTCTGTTCAAACATCGCAGATCTTGAAGGAAGTGCGAGTACGAAAAAGAGTGTTATTCCAAAGTTTCAGCGCAAGGGCGTTCAGATGACGTTGCAGCTGCAAGTTATTAGCATTTTGGGGTGTGCCGGTCGCCATCTGGACGCCCAAATAATAAGTTCTCATTTTCACTTCATCTAGACTTTTTCTTTTTGGTTTATATGTTAATTAAATGCTAGGAAAAATATTTAACATGGGCGTTCAATCTCTTTACAATGTAAGCTCTTTGTTAATATGTATTTAAAGGGATCTTGTTTGTAAGTATGAGGTAGAGCTGAGCCAGGCATGTGACGCTAGCATTACGTCTGATGGTCTGATAGATTCTCTCTGTGGAAGAAGAAGGAGCTATGAATACAATAGGACATTTCTTTTGTAAAAAACTGTACAATCCGTTTAAAATTCAAGTCTACAACAAAAGTTTTTTTTTAAGCCAATAGATCAATGTCTCTTCGTTTAGCTCCGGTCTATGTCACTCCAGTGGTCACTTTCTTGACCTCCCATCCTACTTGACGATCCAGCAAGCAAGCAGGTGGGGCAGAGAGAGAGAGAGAGAGAGAGAGAGAGAGAGAGAGAGAGAGAGAGAGAGAGAGAGAGAGAGAGAGAGAGAGAGAGAGAGAGAGAGAGAGAGCAGGAAGTTGAAAAGGAGACCAATTCAACGACATAGATTTGAACTAGACGAAGAGAGGAAAAGAGATTTAACTTTGAATTGTTTACTACAAAGAACATTTATATAAAAGTGTAATGGACTGTACACTTTTTAAAAATTTGATTAGAAATTTAAAATCAAATGTTATATAATTATTGTAGTCAACAATTCCAAACAGTAGGTGCAAAGATTGGGCGAATGTCAGAAATCAAGAAAGTGACCAGGATATTGATGACGAAACAATAAAGAAGGCTACCCGAGTTGAAATAAATGTCAGCTTTTATTCGCTATTGAGCTCTCCTCTCGTCTAATTTTCTTTTAGTTTGCACCATTTTAGAGGAAAAAAGAAGGAAAAATAAGATATTATGACTTCTTACCTCTTCTTAAACATAAAATATTGGAAATATTGTCTTCCTTTCATCCTCACTTTGAGCGAAGAAGAAATAAGATGTGTTTTAGAGGTAAAAAGATTAGGTTTAGACGTGTAAAGGATGAGTTTAAGATGTATATTTTCAACTAGGGTACACTGCAATTATTGAAAACATAAATAAAGAACCGATAGCTCTGTGTGTACATAAATTTTGGCTGAGTTTTTCCAGAAAGCTTTAATTAAAGAGAGATCGAACGCTTATGGGGATGTTTTGTCCTCTAATATTAGGATTCTATACACAAGAATGCGAAGTAGAAAACGTATACAAAAAAAGTGCATTTTGGTAGATATAGGGACTAATTCAACTGGCGAGTACTTGGTGGCGCTGATCATCCCTTAGTTAACAGATTAGACGAAGTACAGGCAGCGCCCTCGCAATGTCGTCAAGAAAAGCTCTCGGGTATCAAAATTTTTATACTTTTCTGAGCACTCCACCAGTTAAACTTGAAAATTCAGGGGAATACAGTTAGCACGTACGGTCATTCTATCTCTCTTCAAATTAAAGCTCTCTGGTTTTTCTCGAGAAAATGAAAAATATCTACGTAGAGTATTGGGAGAATCACAAAAAGAACAGATGATATAAAATACTTTATTAAAATTTAAATAAAATAATAAATAATTACTTAATATATTTTTTTAATATTATTTGTCTGAAGCAAAAAGTCTTTTGCTCGTTGTTAGTAAACAAAGTATTGTTGCTAATGTCTGTCGCGTGAACAAAAACATGGGACGGTTGTTGATTTACATGTTATGTTATAATGTTATTATAGAAAATTATCGATCGTTAATAATTATGAAGTTGAAATGGTTACCTAGCCCCAACAATGCCATTACGTTCTCGGCTCTGGTGGCAAAATTAGGCATCAAGTCGTCCCACGTTTAACAATGAAAAAGGCTTCATGCGACAGACATTATAAACAATGGTTTGTTACAACCATTGCGAGTAGATTAAGACTATGGTCTGAAGGTATGTGACAACTAGTTATGGTGTTGTCAATTCTGTAACATTATGCTGTGGCTGCTGACAGAGCATATATTAATAATTTTATTACAATATTAAATCATTTGAAGCGGCCTCGCTAGGCACACGTAGTGCAGCTATCACCACCATGATACCATGTTCACTATATGACAGCTGATACCCCTGATACGTACGTTACCTGCTTTACTTTCATGCTGAACAAGTTGTCTAGCTTACAGGCGTCAAAAAGATTACATTAATTTAAAAAGATTTTTTTTTTTTTTACATTTTAATACAATACTGTATCAAGTTGCAGAGGTTTAACTTATTTCAATGCTTTACTGACATGCACACATCACATATAGTTTATTTTTATTTTTTACTATGATTTGTCAGTCTTCTCAATAACTGAAGATATTAGACACACGACAAGAAGCATTGAAGTGTGACGGTCATTGTATACTGTTCACTCGTCGCCTTGGAATATTTTCTGTTAGCAGCCTAATGAGTATATAACACAGTAAATGCGACATGGCTGCAAACTGAAATTTTGGTACAGTAATATTCCATTAAATTAGCATCCCTGCACGTTTGGGTAATTTTTAAAATTTAGTAATCAATAAACAGTCCACTACCTACACTATGACGTCATAGCGTGATGGATAGGGTTTAGAGGATGTGAAAATATACACTCGTCATGGCACCTTGGGAATTTGCCCACTTGACGACATATACTGTTGTTAATCACCATGATACCTTATGTTTTTTTTATGGGGCATGGTGACGATTTACGAAGCTGCAAATGGCAAATTTTTCAACGCGAAGAATGTCCCATCAATTTGAAAACACTAAAGGTTGATTCAACATGGCGATTTTTATCATGCAAAGTGACGCGAATAATGCGCACTTGCTGTAACATCCATTGGCGGCCATATTTGGCAATTAAAAGAAAAAGAGCATCGTATAATTAACGCGATTCCCGGCGAATTCACTGCCGCATAGGATTTCACAGCTTTATGTCAAAATCGCGCCGCATCACCGTTGTCGCCATCTGAATCCGCCTTTTGAATCCGCAATTTTGACGTTAAAGCTGTGAAATCCTATGCGGCGGTGAATTCGCCAAGAATCGCATTAATTACGATGCTCTTTTTCTTTTAATCACCAAATATAGCCGCCAATGGATGTTACAGTAAGTGCGCATTAATCGCGTCGCTTCGAATGATAAAAATCGCCATGTGAATCCACCTTTACGTGTCTTCTACCCTCACTTGCAGCAATCATCCGATGCCCCCCCCCCCCACTCACGGAGTTGACTGCGAAGGTGTTCCTGGTTGCTGTGACCGGATGCTGGACGGTGGCTGCCACCACGCAAGCGCCACACCCGCCTTCGTAACACATGAACTTGGTGCCCGGCAGGTGCGCAACCTCGCGCAGGTACGAGTTGAGTGTCGTACCGTCGGAAACCTCCCCGCCAACTGCGAAAGAAATATTATGGCAATTATCGGGCTGGAATTAAAATATCAGATTCCACGTGGCAACAATGGCGATGCGAAGTGATTTTGATTTAAAAGCTTTAAAGCTGATTCAGATGGCGACAACGGCGATGCGATATGCGATTTTGTCACACAAGCTGTGAAATCCTATGCGGAAGCGAATTTGCCATTGCGGCGGCGAATATCGCGTTAAATTACGATGCTGTTTTTTTTAATCGCCAAAAATGGCCGCCAATGAATGTTACAGCAAGTGCGCATTATTTGCTTTCTATCACGTCGCATGATCGAAATCGCCATGTCAATCCACCTTAAGGTGCTTTTCCATGGAGCGATGTCATGCGAAACTTGGTGGGGCGAGAAAAAGCGCACTTGCAGTGAAACAATATGGTGGCCATATTGGCGAGGAAAAATCCGGTGCGATTAAATCGCTGCGGGAAAGTAATTTGTCCTCTCTAACCTGGCCGCCATACGATTTTACTGCAAGTGCGCTTTTCTCGCCCCGCCAAGCCTCGCACGACATCGCTCCATGGAAAAGCGTCTTTAAGGTGGATTTACATGAGTGATTTCCAGACTGCGACGCGAATAATGCGCACTTGCTGTAACATCCATTGGTGGCCATATTTGGCGATTAAAAAAGGCATATAATTAATACAATATCCGGTGAATTCGCTCGCCGCATGGACTTTCATGGCTTTTAAAATGAAATCTTGTTGTTGCTCATAAAAGTCCACCTCTGGCTCCAGCAGAGAACATTAAATTATTCTTTTTAAGATGCTGTTTTTTTAAGTCACCATTTGTGGCCATCAATAAATGTCACAGTAAGTGCGCATTATTCGCTTCCGCAGAGGCTGGAAACCACTCATGTAAAGGCGGATTCAGATGGTGACAGCGGTGATGCGACGCAATTTTGACATAAAAGCTGTGAAGTCCTATGCGGCAGCGAATTATCCAGGAATTGCGTTAATTACGATGCTCTTTTTCTTTTAGTCGCCAAATATGGTCACCATTGGATGTTACAGCAAGTGCGCATCATTCACGTCGCGTCGCATGATAAACATCACCATGTGAATCCGTCTTAATCTAAATGCTTGTACACCTCTGGACACCACGAACGTTACTCCTGCAGCTTTGTTTGTAGACCCTGCTACTCCGCTATAGTCAATGATACGTGGCGAACTTATACTTTTCATTTGATAGACCTAGAGTGCTCTTCTTAACCTCCCCTAAAATTACAAATCTGCATCTCTCTGTCTATTGGAGCTGCAGTTCTAGCAAGTGAGGCAGGAGCTATATCTATCAGGTAAATCGGTTTCAACTTAAAATAAATAAATGATGGTTGTACAAGTCATGTAGTATTTCCAGAAACCAAGCATGTATTCACACTAAATTTTTAGATGCTGAATTGGTTTCAGTACTTTATGTCAGTACAAAATTGTTCCAATTTCGTCTTACATCCAGCACTTTTGACCTATAAAACACTTAATCCAAGTACAAATTTGGTACTGAAAAAAGAGAGTCAATATTTTGTATTTTTTTTACTTTCTTTTTTCAGTACCAAATTTGTACTTGGAATAAGTGTTTTATAGGTAAAAAGTGCTGGATGTAAGACGAAACTGGAAAATTTTGTACTGACTGGAGCAATTTTGTACTGACAAAAAGTTCTGAAAACCAATTCAGCATCTAAAAATTTAGTGATTTTTAAGGATTGACCTCAGTTGATTGAGATCTCGGAATCGACCTCCTTAAATGCTACAAGATTTGCAGAGAACTCACCATCAATAGTTGGCCTGTAAATTTTGAAGTGGATCGGTCTTATCAGTTTTGAAAAAAATTAGGCAGAAGTTTAACATTGGCCTTATGGACGGAAACTAGAAATGGATCTATTGTGAGGAAACCGCCCCCTTGAATCTGCTCAAACCATAAGCGATTAAGTTTTAGAGCATTCGCGAATTTTTAAAATTTCTTTTATTCGAATCCGTCTGGCAGAAATTTCCTTTGACTCGCGTAGTAACTGAGGTCAATCGTTAACTTATAAACGTTAACTTTATAAGGTAGGTGCAACCCATGTAACTAATGTAAGCAGTGAATAAGGCGGGCATCGAATTGGGTGTATGGCATTGCACTGATTGGCCTATTCTCAAAAAAAATTATTAACAAGAAGGAGATGCGAAGGTATAAAAAGACTAGAAATTACTGCAAGGGAACTCTCGTATTGTATGCCAACAATGTGTTTTTACTTGAAAAATATATATTATTTTTAATCAAACCCTAACTGGGTAATTCCCCTTACTAATTACTCACTAACAAGGGACCCTCACGAGGTGTAAATCGCAAATCTCAATGAAACCTTCAGGGTTGGTTGTCCTAGCCGAGTGATGAAGAACGGTACCAATTTTATCGGCAACCGTCAATATTTACCCATAGAACGGGCAGGGAGAACCCATTTAAATAACATGGGAGACATAGGGCTATAGGAATAAAAAAATAATTTTGACCAAATTGTCCCAAAATTTTTTTATGGGTTAAAATTAGCAATACTTGGAAGGGGAAAATATTTAAAAAATTTAATTTTCATTTTGACCCTGATTTCAGGGTCATGCCTATACTTGCAGTGTTCAAAATGCAAATTCGTTATAAAATTTTGAAAATTTGGAAATAAATTAAATGTGACACCTGATTTACAGAAAAAATAATGAAAAAAATTCAGTTTGAATTTTGACCCTGATTTCAGGGTAAATAAATAAAAACTTCACCGATCTTTTTAAAAATTTGCAAAAGGAATGCTTTAGAGACCTTGAAGACTAGAAAAATAGTAAAAAAAATAAGTTTTGAATTTTGACCCTGATTTCAGGGACATGCTTATAGTGGTACCTTTCAAAATGCAAATTGGTTGTAAAATCTTGAAAATTTGAGAATCATTTCTGCATTACATCTTATTTACAGGAAAAATAAAGAAAAAAATTAATTTAAAATTTTAATTGACCCTGATTTCAGGGTAATATGAGGATACCTGACCGATGTTTTTAAAAATTTGTAAATAGACTGCTTATGAGACCCTTATAACAGGAAAATTAATGAAAAAAATTAGATTGTAATTTTGACCCTGATTTCAGGGTAATATGAGGATACCTGACCGATGTTTTTAAAAATTTGTAAATAGACTGCTTATGAGACCCTTATAACAGGAAAATTAATTAAAAAAATTAGATTGTGATTTTGACCCGGATTTCAGGGTAATACGAGGATACCTGACCGATGTTTTTAAAAATTTGTAAATAAACTGCTTATGAGACCCTTATCACAGGAAAATTTATGAAAAAAATTAGAATGTAATTTTGACCCTGATTTCAGGGTAATATGAGGATACCTGACCGATGTTTTTAAAAATTTGTAAATAGACTGCTTATGAGACCCTTATAACAGGAAAATTAATGAAAAAAATTAGATTGTAATTTTGACCCTGATTTCAGGGTAATATGAGGGTACCTGACCGATGTTTTTAAAAATTTGTAAATAGACTGCTTATGAGACCTTTATAACAGGAAAATTAATTAAAAAAATTAAATTGTGATTTTGACCCGGATTTCAGGGCAATATGAGGATACCTGACCGATGCTTTTTAAAAATTTGTAAATAGACTGCTTATGAGACTTTTATAACAGAAAAATTAATAAAAAAAATTATATTGTAATTTTGACCCTGATTTTAGGGTAATAATAGGATACCTGACCGATGTTATTTTTAAGAATTTGTATTGCATTTAGCTAGTGCACTCAATTCAAAGTTATACAAAGGGGTTTATTCGCTTCAATCCCTGCATAATAACGTGTCTGAATCGGTGTTAAAATTTATGTATTATAAATTCATGTTGTTATAGCCATGTAGAGTATGCTATTATTTTTTGTGGTATAGCCTAAAGAACTGAATAAATCTATTACATATTACATCTATATGTTTTATGTAAAATTTGGGAATTGACCGATTATGAGATCTTTATTATAGGAAAAATATTATACATAATAAAAAAAAAAATTGACAATGAATTCAGAGTAAAGATTAAATAATAAACTGATATTTTAAATATTTGGAATCGATCTACTTATGAGACATTGAGACATATATGAGAGGAAAAATAATAATAATAAAAAAAAATTCAATTTTAGTTTTGACCCTATCTTTTCTTTAATAAGGGGTTCATAATCAGTCTGTTTCCAAATTTTTAAACTTATCGGCCAAGTATCTTCATTTTACCCTAAAATCAGGGTCAAATTTACAATATAATTTTTTTATTTAATTTTCCTGTTATAAGGGTCTCATAAGCAGTCTATTTACAAATTTTTAAAAACATCGGTCAGGTATCCTCGTATTACCCTGAAATCAGGGTCAAAATTACAATCTAATTTTTTTCATTAATTTTCCTGTTATAAGGGTCTCATAAGCAGTCTATTTACAAATTTTTAAAAACATCGGTCAGGTATCCTCGTATTACCCTGAAATCAGGGTCAAAATTACAATCTAATTTTTTTCATTAATTTTTCTGTTATAAGGGTCTCATAAGCAGTCTATTTACAAATTTTTAAAAACATCGGTCAGGTATCCTCGTATTACCCTGAAATCAGGGTCAAAATTACAATCTAATTTTTTTCATTAATTTTCCTGTTATAAGGGTCTCATAAGCAGTCTATTTACAAATTTTTAAAAACATCGGTCAGGTATCCTCGTATTACCCTGAAATGAGGGTCAAAATTACAATCTAATTTTTTTCATTAATTTTCCTGTTATAAGGGTCTCATAAGCAGTCTATTTACAAATTTTTAAAAACATCGGTCAGGTATCCTCATATTACCCTGAAATCAGGGTCAAAATTTTAAATTAATTTTTTTCTTTATTTTTCCTGTAAATAAGATGTAATGCAGAAATGATTCTCAAATTTTCAAGATTTTACAACCAATTTGCATTTTGAAAGGTACCACTATAAGCATGTCCCTGAAATCAGGGTCAAAATTCAAAACTTATTTTTTTTACTATTTTTCTAGTCTTCAAGGTCTCTAAAGCATTCCTTTTGCAAATTTTTAAAAAGATCGGTGAAGTTTTTATTTATTTACCCTGAAATCAGGGTCAAAACTCAAACTGAATTTTTTTCATTATTTTTTCTGTAAATCAGGTGTCACATTTAATTTATTTCCAAATTTTCAAAATTTTATAAAAAATTTTCATTTTGAACACTGCAAGTATAGGCATGACCCTGAAATCAGGGTCAAAATGAAAATTAAATTTTTTAAATATTTTTCCCTTCCAAGTATTGCTATTTTTAACCCATAAAAAAATTTTGGGACAATTTGGACAAAATTATTTTTTTATTCCTATAGCCCTGTGTCTCCCATGTTATTTAAATGGGTTCTCCCTGCCCGTTCTATGGGTAAATATTGACGGTTGCCGATAAAATTGGTACCGTTCTTCATCACTCGGCTAGGACAACCAACCCTGAAGGTTTCATCGAGATTTGCGATTTACACCTCGTGAGTGTTCCTTGTAAGTTTGAAACCCTGAACCTTCCCCTATAATAATTTAGCGTTTCGAGGGCTCTTCCAGAACGGGGGCAGCCACGGCCTTGCAATCCATCCCAGCATTTGCCTGTGACTGAGGGAAACGTGAAAACCTCAGTCAGGATGGACGTTACAGCTTTTGTCAATGAACCGGAAGTGCAATGGTCCAAAGCCAGGGGAACCACATAGTGGAATGATTTACTCCTGAGTGGAATATACGTTAATTGTTTTTGTTGAAAATGGTCACCCATCCAACTACTAACCACGCTCGGCGTTGCTTGACTTCGGTGATCTGACGAGACCCGATCAAGCGCACTGCTCCACCCTCCCACAATAAATATTAATACTTGATTATATTATACATAAAAATAAACCTCAAATGATTCAGCATGTCAATAAACGAGGAAATTTAGTAAAAATATTATATAGTCTTATAATATAAGACTAGATAATATTTTTACTATACATTCAAATATTCAAATACATATATATTATGTATTTGAATTTACACTGCAAAGTAATTAATCCCCCCAAATTGTGTATTTTCTGCAAAAACAGCAGAGCATTTACGAATTAGCCTCGTCTAAATATTGTTGAAATTGCGTTTGAATTTCTTTATCTTATCATAATAATAATTGCTCTTACTACCTCGGATTTCACGCCAGATAAATATTTGGGTTTCCCTTTTCATTGTTCTTAGGCTTTGAAGCGTCAAGATTAAAACAACTTAATTAATCATCTTGATTGGGATGATTCAACCACTTTTCTAACTTACTGAAAGTCAATAAATTATCTTTCTTTTGTTACTTTCTCGTATGTCTATTACACAGGAATCATATATAATACATGCAATCGATAGACAAAGGAATGGAAAGGCCGGAGCCCATAAATTTAGGATAATCGTATTATTATAGGGTCTGATGAGTAAAGGCGGATTCACATGGCGATTTTTTATCATGCGACGCGAAGCGAATGTTGCGCACTTGCTGTAACATCCATTTGCGGCCATATTTGGCGATTAAAAAAAAGACCATATATAGTAATTTAATGCGGTATTCGCCATCGCAATGATGAATTCGCTTAATACCGCATAAAATTTTACAGTTTTTGTGACAAAATCGTGTCGCATCGTCTTTAAGTTGTCAGCATATGAATCCGCCTTAAAGGTGATTTTACGAGTTCTAGTTTTCCTAGTTTTATTATTTCATGACTATGAAAGGCTTCAAGTGTTCACCGGCGGTAAAATTTTTCTCCATAAGCCACCATGTTGGAAAATTTTGAATTCTTTCTCGCTTATATAATTTAAGTATTAAAAATTTTAAATTTGAAACTATCTCCTACCCCCCATTTAATAGTCTTTTGATAATGAATCAAGAACTTATTTTCCTCTAAAAATTTCTTTAGAACCCAAAAAAGCAATAAAATGTAATATTTTTTTTTACATAGGTTAGATTAAGACAGTGGGAACACCACAAAATCAGCTGACTTGAAGCCTCCATCCCCCTACACTCCCGAATCCTGCGACTCTGCATGCCAGCTATAAATCAGGTTGTGCCACCCTGACCACCTACCTGTGACCTGGCTGCCATTGAGGGTGAAGGTGACCTCATGGGCGCGTGGCTTGGGGGCCTCAGAACTGAAACAAGACACAACAGAAATGTAATCGTAAGCATTCACCAGAAAATTTGTTAATTCGCCATGTTAATTGTAACTGAACGTTCCCTAGTTGAAAAATTACGTCTTCAACTCATCTTTTACAAGTAAGTCTAAATCTAATCCTTTTACCTCTAAAACACATCTTATTTATTTATTATTTCCTCTTTGCTCAATGTGATAGGATGAAATGAAGACAATGTTTATTAATTAATATTACATTTTTTGCTCAAGAAGGGGAAAAAAAGACGCGATATCGTCTTTTTCCCTCTAAAATATTGCAAAATAGGAGGACAAAAGACGAGGGTAGAGGAATTTATTTCAACACGGGGATGTCCGTTTCTGGTTTTGACTTCTGCTACAACCACCGCACATCCGGCGCGCAACCTTTTTGCCCACGTTTCCTTCAATCGAAGTCAGAACTACCACCGCGAATTTCTTTACATGCCCGAGTTGAAATAAGTTTCATCTTTTATTTGCTATTAAGCTCTCCTCTCGTCTAATTTCTTTTTATTTTGCACCATTTTAGAGACAAAAAGAAGAAAAAGACGAGATTACGTATTTTTTTCCTTTTCTTGAACATAAAACGTTAGGAATATATTGTGTCTTCATTTCATCCTCACTTTGAGCGAAGAAGAAATAAGATGTGTTTTAGAGGTAAACAGGTTATAGGTTTTGACAACTTGTGAAAGATGAGTTGAAAATGTAATTTTTCAACTATAAGAGTGCTCTTTAATTTTATTTAACTGAACTTCGGCTAATAATAAAATTGTCATAGCAGCAAACGTAAAAGATAAGTTAGTACGCAGTATAAAATTTGCAAACACAATTTATTTAGGTTTTTTTAACAATTTGCGATCAATAATTTTGCACCGTATAGAATCTTACGTGCGCATCCAATCGTTTTTTTTTTTGGTAGTAAATAGTAGGACAAAGGGTTGGTGACGTCAAGATAAATACTTCCCATTGAATCGAAATCTTGACGCAGTGTTTTTGTCTCCGACATATGACCTGACGTCGAGGCTTTGATCCTATGCAGACTCCACCGTGCAAAATAAAACCCACTCATGTCTGTGACTTTTGTCTTCTAGGAAGATTAATAAATGATTTTATTTATCTGCAAACGGAGGAAATGGTTCCCGACCGTCCTGACTGAGGTTTACAAGGTTCCCTCAGTAAAAAGTAGGTGACTAGGTAAAATATAAACTAGGTGACTTCTATAGGATGGGTTGCTAGGCTATAACATTTTTTTTTTTTCACGGCATACTAAACAATGTTTATATAGGTCGGGTTTTCAAGGAGCCAAATATATGGGAGCAATTCACGAAGCAGTTAGCTAGGATTCTAACCACGTTTAGCTAGGTGTTTCAACAACGTATAACGGGTATAGTTAAACGTGGTCAGAAATCTGGCTATAACTATGCTTCGTGAATCGTACCCATTCACAGTCTATAACAGTTTAATGCCATTGTATTGTGATGAGTTTAGCCGATATAAATAATACATTGTTTGTGAATCTACTGTTAAAAAATGACACTATAAAGCTGCTGGCTCTAGATATAATAAACCTGGACTTAACTAAGAATAAAACAAACCTGGTCTCGATGGATATATAATAAGTTTAAGTTTTTTGTTATAAACTTATAACTGCATGGCGGCGATTCACGAGTGAGTTAATATCCAGAAAGTTATTCAGCTTTCTCACTAACCGCGGCTAGCCTAATTTTTAATGAAGTTCCGTATTCGTAAAATTATATAATGTTCAACTCATCCTTTACACGTCTAAATATAATCTTTTTACCTCTAAAACACATCTTATTTTTCTCATGGCTCAAAGTATAAAATGAAGACAATATTTCTAACATTTTATTCTCAAGAAGAGGAAAAAATACGTAATATCGTCTACTTCCCTCTTTTTTGCTCTAAAATGATGCGAAATAAAAGGTAACTAGACGCGAGTAGAGCTTGATAGTGAAGAAAAGATGACATTTATATTAACTTGGGTGTCCGTGTGAAAAGAACAAAATATACCGAATTCCGTGAAATTTTCTAGATATTGTCATTATTGTTTCAAGTGGGGAATGTTGTGATTTTTAGTCAAATCAGTATCTTTTTCACACAAAATTAATTACTCAAGATCTACATCAAATTTGCTGTTTTCTTACATCAGCAAACAAACAGTTATTTTGTCCTTTCTTTCATATAAACTAAAAATATTTACAGTTTACCATTAGAAAATATTGAGCAATGGCTGCCGTGATGACATTAATCCAGTTACTGCTGGAGTCAGAGAATATTTTTCTGCGACGGAATCGTATGAAATAAATTTTAAAAATGTTTTAAAACATAATCACTTATGGTTTGAGCAAATTTTAACTGGCAGTTTTCTCATTACAGATTCATTTCCGGTTTTCGTCCTTAAGGCCAATGTTAAATTTCTATCTCAGTTTTCACAAAACTGATAAGACAAATTCGCTTCAAAATTTGTATGCCACCTTATGATGATGAAAACAAGGTCTCCTGCAAGTCTTGTTGCATTCAGGCGCTATGATTGCGAGATTTCAATCTACGGAAATTAATCGTCCTTGAAAGTAACGTTGAGGATAATGGAAATTGATTTGAAAAGATTCCCGAATTAAAATAAATTTCATCTTTTTATCACTACTAAGCTCTCTTCTCGTCTAATTTCCTCTTCTTTTGCACCATTTTAGAGGAAAAAAGACGAGATTACGCGCGTCTTCTTTCCTCTTCTTGAGCATAAAATATTGTCTTTATTTCATCCTCACTTTGCGCGAAGAAGAAATAAGATGTATATATTTTAGAGGTAAAAATACAGATCTGAGTTGCACTTACTTAACTCTGTGGGTGAAAAGATTAGATTTAGACGTGTAAAGGATGAGTTGAAGACGTAATTTTTCAACTAGAGGTTACGACATATTTTGACCGATCATCCGATGACATAAACACGTGATTGATTGTTATCAGATTTCACTGAAAGAGAACTATCATCGTGAATATTACAACGACAATCTTATCTCTTCTTATCAGTAAATTGTCTGGAACTGCAGCTACTCTGTTGTCAACCGAAACTTCCAATAATATAAAAAGCTTTGATTTCGGTATAATTATAATTATTGTTAATTTTCTTTGTTATTTTATGTAGCGCATTTTTACTAAACAAAACGGGGGGCAATCATAACCCCTACTTTGGCCTCAATATTTATCCTTGGTACTAAATATGGTGCTAAACCAGGAACTAACCATGTTAAGCTCATAGTTTAGCACCATGTTTAGCACCAGGGATAAAAATCGAGGCTAAAGTGGGGGTTAAAATGCTTTGTGAATGCCCCCCAACTATTTTAAAAATTATGTAAATAATATAATTAGATATGGATATAAAAATAGGAACTACAAAAGTTTGCCCTGTATAATTGAATTTGAGAAAATAAAAAGGTGGGAAACTGCCCATGTTAAATACAAATACTTGTATTTAAATACTTGTTAGATACGCTGATGATACTAATAATATCATATGTCATCCAGATCAAGCTACTGTTTTAGTTAAAGTTAGACAGGCTGTGGAAGAGATTGAAAATTGGTCAAATAATAATTTGCTTACATTAAATGCTTCAAAACAACCTTCATTCATTTTCACCCTTACCAAAAAAATATTGCGTTCAGCCCTCTTCTAAAAATTAATAATTCCGTAATTTAATCCACTCAATGTACTAAGTTTTTAGGTCTTCATTTATCTGAAAATTTGAACTGGTCTGATCATTGTTCTGCACTTAATTCAAAGCTACGCAGAGGGGTTTATTTGCTTCACTCCCTACGTAATACCGTGTCTGAGTCGGTGTTAAAATCTATGTATTATTGATATTGTTATAGCCACTTACAATATGCTGTTATTTTTTGGGGATACTCAACTAAAGCAACTTCCGTCTTTGTAATGCAGAAACGTCTCATTCGCACTATGTGTGGTGTGCCTTTGCCTACGTCATGTGTTAGCCTATTTAAAAAGCTGGATATATTGCCTCTTCCATGTGTTTTTATATAAGAGTGTGCTAAATTTGCCAAGAAAAATCCAGAGTTATTTAGCAGTAACAATAATGTACATAATTATGGAACGCGGCAACGCGAAAATTTACACATAAAACCTCATTCATTGTCATTATGTGATCATAATCCAAGCTATATTATCCCCCTTATATTTAATGGTTTACCTAATTATATAAAAAATTCTGGATAATTTGCATCTTTTAAAAAAGAATTATTTAAATATCTTATGATGAATTTGTTTTATAGCGTTAAAGATTTTTTACAAAAAAAGTAACGTGTTATTTGGCTATCTAGTTATTGTATTTACTTTATGTTTGTTGTTATTGTTGTTGTTGTTTTGTGTATTTTCGTTTTGATGTATTATGACTGTATATGACTTGTTCTATGCTATTTGTGTAGCCTAAAGAACTGAATAAATATATTAAATCTATTAAATCTATTAAAATATAATGGAAAGGGCTTATTCCTGAATTTTCACATGTTATAATTTAATTTTCGCTATTTTTTCCTGTTAAGGGTAAGGTAACGCCACCAATGTTAAAAAAAGTCCTTCACACAAAAATTTTGAAAAAAATTTAAAATGTACACCCCCAATCAGTAGCTAAAATATCAGGTATACAAATTCGATCTAGTTTTTGAGTTATGAATTTTTAAAGTTGACTACTTTAACATGGAGAAATGGAACTCCCATGATAAATTAGTCAACTTTAAAAATTCATAACTCAAAAACTAGATCGAATTTGTATACCTGATATTTTAGCTACTGATAGGGGGTGTAATGGAGAACATTTTAAATTTTTTTTAGAATTTTTGTGTTAGGATTTTTTTTTATCATTGGTGGCGTCACCTTTACCCTTAACCTCAACATTTCTGTCATAAGTTGTCATAACCCTTATTTATCAACCTCGACAGATGAGATCTATAATATCATGCAGAATACCTGCCATAATTACATTAACCTCGATAGAGTTGATGTCTTGATCCCTATCGAATTATGAATGTGATAAGACCGTGATATGTTTACCAGAAAAACAATCTCTTTGATCTTAAGCCGGTATTACACGATACAGTCTTTATAACTATTGCATCTATACAATTTTTCCTTACAAGAAAACTTAATCTCCATTTGTTTGTATGGAGAGGAAATTTTCTTGCAAGGAAATATTGTATACAATAATCATAAATATTGTATCTTGTAATACCGGCTTTTATTTGAATGTTTACACTCGTCGCTTTGGAAAATTTCTCTTTGCAGCTTTGTTAATCACCATGCCTCACAAGAATAACACAAAGCATGGTGGTCAACAAGACTGCAAGAGGGAAATTTTCCAAGGTGACAATTGTACCATAGATAAAATACAAAACAAAATAATAATCTTTACATAAAAACACAAGCTGTCTCTTTGTGATCACAACCAACGTCGCTTCAGAATATAAGTGTCATAAAAACATGAAGTTTTGATGCAAATTTATTTGAACCCTATGTACATGAAGCATAGGGTCTATAATTGAATCAAAACTTCGTCATTTATACGACACTTATATTCTGAGGCAAAGAATATAAATATATACCCAATTGTTACTAGAAAACAAAAGAAATCAGGGAAGGTTTTCAATCTTGAATAAGCAGCTTAATTGATAACAAGGAGCATTCACAAAGTCTGAAGGCCACATTTAAGGCTCGATAATTTAAAGCTTGATTTTAGGCGTGTTTTTTGGAATCAAAATTTTTGGTCTTAACTTATTGAGCCTTAAATGTGGCCTTAAGGCTTTGTTAATGCTCCTTATTAATATGTTTTACGATGTTAACTATTATTTCAAACATAAAAATTATTATACTTCTGTTATTAATTCTGTTATTATTTGAGGTTCTATGTTTAGATTCAAGTTTGTTTAATTGATGTTTTTAGTTGTATGCTTGTTTTTTAATTACTTACGCGACTTGTTCTATGTTATATATGGCTTACTGAATGTAATAAGTAATAAATCTATGTAATCAATAATACCCTCCATAATAACATCAACCTCAACCATCATAATATATATATATATCAAATAAGACACCCTAGTTGAAAAATTACGTCTTCTACTCATCTTTTACATGTCTAAACCTAACCTTTTTACCTCTAAAACAAATCTTATTTCCTCTTCGCTGAAAGTGAGGATGAAATAAAGACAATATTTCTAACATTTTATGTTCAAAAAGTGAAAAAAATACGTAATTTCATCCTTTTCACCTCTTTTTTCGTCTAAAATGGTGCAAAATAAGAGGAGAAAAGAGGAGAGGAGATTAAATAGCGAAGAAAATATGAAATTTATTTCATCTCGGGAACGCTTATGAAGCAAAATTGAAGTGTGTTTTGACACTTGTGCTATTTATATACAACATTGATTTCATACCTGCCAAAGATCGCGCTCCACATGGTGTCGAGTCTGATCGCGAATGTGGCGCAGATCTGAACGGAGCTGATAACGTGTGGTCACGTGATAACATCCTCTCGTGTTATCTTGCGGTCGTTCAAAATATAACATGGAGGTGAAGTAACAAGGAGATAGTCAATTTTCTTTGTTTTCTAATAAGGATGAATCTCACATAAGCTTGGAGATCAGATATATCGAGGTTAATATAATTATTAATTACACCGTTAAAAATCTTTGTAACTTGAAGTGTTTTTAACAAGAAAACGTCGTATTATATGTGATCAACCCTGCCGTCAGTGACAATAACGTTCAAATGCCGTTATTAGTTGGCCTTGACTTTTTTCCCTTATAGAGTTGTAATAGGCCTATCCTATTACTTTATATGTTCGATGGGTTTGCTGGAGTAATTATTACAATTAATAATTCGGTGAACGTGTATGGGTTTTATGGTTTTTATTTATTACACAAGATTATAATAAAGTAAACCCCTTTATAAAATACGAAAATGTGTTTTAGTAATTATGAATATTATTGTGGCTCTAGTATAAGATGCTGTGTGGAGAGCAGGCTACAGCTCAGACTGCTCAACCACGAATGCCTCTCTCGCGGGCAGGCGGGAGCGCGCGGCACAGCTCGCTCTTCTCGCTCCCCCTGCTGAGGTTGCATTTCTCACATGCAGCTAGCTGCCAGTAGTTTTCCACTGCCTGGCTGGCGTCTGCACGGCGGTAATAGGAGACTTGAATGCTCCGGATGTGCGATACGCGCACTCATGTTGTCTGAGAGACAAAGTTCTACCAAGCATAGAACTAGCATCTTACACGTCCCCCTTCAGAAAAAATAGACCGTCCCGTGTCTATATAAATGTAAGGGTTAGTTTAACAGACATAGTTATAAAATAATATCTTTGATTTTTTTTTTTTTTGTTTTTTTAAAATTGAAATTTATTATATTTTTTATTTATTGATATAATTGTATAAATTATATTGATTGAATGATTGCTATTTCAAAGATATTATTTGTCACATTGCTTACAGTTGTATAAAATTAGATATTATGATAAAATTTTTTAATTTTTTATAATTATTGCTTATAATACGATCAACATTTTTTTGCATTTATTATTAGATGGACATAGACATTTTTTGGATTGCATAAACATATTTTGATTTGAAAAATTTTGTTGATGTATTATAGCCTTCATTTGATATTTTATAAAAAATTAATATAGAAATGAATAAAAAATATAAAATTTATAAGGGAAAAATGGCATGAAACTAAGATTTATATATATTACATGCTCACATTTGGATTAATTGTTGCTATAACTCCTCAGATTATTGGAACATTTACACGTGGATTGCAACGCAGAGCCATGTTCTGCATGCACTTATTTTCTGGGCATGAGATCTTGTTGATCTCGCACTCCCAACATTCCGTGAGCTCGTAATTGTCACGGAGAAATTCAAGCATTGATTTTATCCCCTGTTTAAAATTGAGAAGGGGATTCTCCTCCTCTGCATTTGCACTATCATGCATGAGTTTACTGTAACACTCATCAGTGCTGCAGTTGGCATCTTGGCCTAGGAGGGATGATTCCAGGAGGAATTTAAGGAGTGATTTCATTCCGTTTTTATATTTAACCAGAGCTTCATTTTCATCAACATTTGAATGCATGAGTTTACGATGGTACGTGTTTAGCTCGAGTTGATTTTTATCACACATTATGAAATATATGTTAAAAATTAAATGTGAAAAGAAAATAATTTTTTATTAATAAAAATTACTAAAGTGTCTTATATGCACCAACTCTTTTTATTGTTTATAGAAACCTTGCACTCGTCTCGCAGTTGTTTGTCGCAGGTTGTCGCGGGCTGTAGGCGCGCGGAGAGGGGGTGGGGCGGGGGCGGCTGGCTTTCTGGATGCTTGTGCGGGCAAGGTCGCGGCAGGCTGGGAGTCGGTCACAGCTGTGCTGGGTCGATGAACTCTCTCTCCTCTCTCTTGCGAGTCACTGCTTGCAGGCTGCTCGCGCTTGTTGTCTCGGCTAGCTGGGTGGGCGGGCTGTAAAGAAAGAGACTTTTCTGAGGTTGTTGCCTGCCGATTTTGTTTACAAGGGCGTAGCCGATTAGCGTGCACTGAGATTTTTTTATCTGGCAACTGTATTTCAATTGAGTATGACTTATTAATTTTAGTGACCTGATATGGTCCCTTATTATTTGCCCTCAATTTCTTACTTTTTCCCTGTTCAATTACCGGGTTATTTAACCAAACAAATTCCCCAATTTTGAAGCTATGCTCATGTGCTTTTTTATTACATTGTTTCGCTTGCTGAATGAATGACTCGTGATTAGATAACTTCACATTGTCCCATATATCTCTGAGTTTTGTAGCGAGTTGCTGAGCATATACAGTATGTAATTTTGGGATTTTTGCTGGGTTTTTAACTGCGCTAAATGCGGAGTTCATTTTTGTGCCAAATACTATCTCATACGGGCTAAGACCAGTGCTTGTGTGGGGTTTCGAGTTGTATGCAGAAAGCACGTAAGGCAGCAATGTGTGCCAATTGTTTTGCTGGAAGTTTACATAATAAGACATAATTTTTTTAATAGTTTTGTGTACTCTCTCAGTACGGCCATTTTGAAAACTAGAATATGGCAAAATTTTGAGTTTTTTAATGCGCATATGTTTACATATGTCTTGCATAAGAAATGAGACCAGATTTTGTCCATTATCGGATATAATGGCTTTTGGAACACCAAATGGTAAGAAGCAATTTTTTACAAGAGCAGCTGCAATTTCCTCTGTGGTCTGGGTTTTTAGGGGTACCATAATAAGATAGCGGGAAAAATGATCTAAAATTGTTAAGATATATTTGTGATTTTCAGTGGTACTAGGCAATTGTGTAATATCAATGCCAATTCTTTCCCATGGGCAGGTAGTTTCAGGTAGCTCATGTATTTTCATTTTAATTTTTCCTGTCTCTCTCCTCTTATCGCATGCCTTACATGTACTGTCATAATAATCTACATATTTTTTTCTGCCTTTCCACCAATATTCTGCTGCTATTTTCCTATTCATTGCATTTTTTCTTATATGACCTGACAATATTGAATCATGGTTTTGCTGTAATACTGTCTCTATGAGTGACTGAGGTAAAACTACTCTGTTCCCCAAAGTTTTTTTTTTATATAAAATTCCATTTTCAGTAACAAAATTTTCCTGTGTACTTAGTTCTCTACATTTCAAATCTTCCTCCTGTCTGCGCTGCAATTCATCTGGGGTAAATGTGTTTATTACATTTATTAATCTTGAACAACCATCGGCATTTCCGTGGAGGTACCCAGGTCGGTGCTTTATTTTGAACCTATAGTCCTGTAATCGGAGAATCCAGCGCATAATTCTAGCGCACGGATCGCGCATATTATATATATATTGAAGCGCTGCATGGTCAGTGAGTAGGAGGAAGTCTTCTTGGTACTGTAACTAATACCTAATGTGATGACAGCTCCATACTATAGACAAGAACTCCCTTTCTGTTGTGCTCATCCGCTGCTCTCGGGGGTTTAATTTGCGGGACACATACCCAATCACCCTTTCTCTACCCTCGTCGTCCGTGAAACTTAATACGGAGCCTATAGCATATGCGCTCGCGTCACATGCCAGCGTCATTCGCTTACTGAAATCGGGGTACATTAATATGGGTGCTGTGATGAGCTTTTCTTTCAGTGTATCTAGGGCTTTTTGGCATTCTTCTGTAAATTCAAATTTTACTTTTGGGCCTTTTGTCTTTAGCAAATCTGTAAGTGGTTTGGCTATCCTGGAATGTTCCTCAATCCACCTCCTGTAGTAATTAATTATACCTAATATTGATTGCAGTTCTTTGACGTTTGTGGGGGTGGGAAAATTTTTTATTTTAGCTAAGAGAGCTTCATCAGGCTCTACGCTCTGACTGCTTATTGTATGGCCTAAATACTTCGTTTTTTGTGTGGCAAATGAGCATTTTTGTAACTTACATGTTAAATTTGCATTTTTTAGCCTGGTAAATACTTCTCTCTGTCTCTCCATCAGCTGTTCAAATGAGGCCCCATGTATTAAAATATCATCTAAGAAAACGCAGACCTGTTGGGGTTTGAGTCCAAACAGCAGACCGTCCATAAACCGCTGGAAGGTCGTAGAAGCGTTCCTGAGGCTCATGCCCTTGTAATTATATTCATAACTTCCTGCGTATTTTCCTGAATCTACTACAAAGGCTGTTTTGTGCCTATGTTTTGGTGCTATGGGGATCTGATGGAATGCATCACGTAGATCTAATAGAGTGAAAAAGCAACTTTTACCCAAATTATCGACTGTATATTGAATATTCGGTAGGGGGTATGTTTCTTCTTCTTCTTCTTACAATTGTTGGAAGGAGCCTAAACGGCTATAATTCCACGTACTGAGTAACTTGGATCAATTGTATAGTTGAACTGTTTTTTGCAGGGTCTTGTAAAGGATAATGGACGAACAATGGATAGGATGATTATGGAATGTGGGATGCAAGGTGATGATGGAAGTGGTACCTATATGCCCACCACGTGTTACCGTGGGTGAACCAAAACCACACAAGGAATTGGTTGGATTTTAGGACATTGGGTTGACGGTGTGGTGTGGGGTGCAATAATGTAGGTTGATGATGCAGGCGACAACATGCAAGGAATGGCAGGAATTTGAAAGATTCTCAACGTGTCGACTCCTGTGGGCCGACCGAAGAGCAGGGTCAAAGTAGGATTATGTGGATGCGGTGAGGCGAGATGATGATTATGAATCAAATTGACTGGGGATAGGAGTATAGAAATCAAGACGATTAATATATAGAATAGGATAGGGATAGTTACCAGGAGAGGACAGACAATTTGAGCGGAGAGTCACGTCGGCGTTGCTCACTCTGGCGCGCCATCTTGATTCTCCGGGGGTATGTTTCGGGGACTGTTTTTTTATTCAAACCACGCCAGTCCACGCAAAACCTATACGTTATGTTAGCAGAGCCATCTGTGGCTTTTTTTTTAACTAACACTATACCTGCACCGAAAGCGTTGAAACTAGGCGAAATGATTTTTCGCTATAGGTGATCCTCGATAGTGTTATCTAAGTGAGCTTGTAAGCCTTGTGGTGTTCTGTAGCCCTTCCTCCTAACTGAAATTTCATCATAAGTATCTATCCTATGTTGGACAATGTTAGGAGCAGTTGGCTTGTGTTCCTCACTGAGAAGAGTTTTAAATTCCTGTAATAATTTCCTCATTTCTGTTGCTTGTTCACTCGTAAGGTGGCTGAGCTTTGTTGATAAGATCTCCTCATTGAGCTGAAAATCTTTGCTACTTACTGTGGGAGGACGTGAATCAGCTGCCCTGCTGACGTCATGTGCGGTTTGCGTTACTATAATATTTTTGCTATGAAGCGAGTTTTGGGGTGTGTCATAATCATTTAAATTAATCTCAGATGTCTCACGAATAACAGCGTCGCTCGTTGTGCTAATCAGAGCGATGGGCGTCCCCTTGTATAGCAGTACTTTTATATTGCTCATATTGGCAAGTGTGACTGGTATGTACTGTACCTCATTTTACATTATTACATGGCCTCTGCTCCGAGCTACATAACATCTTTGCTCGTCTAAAGCATTATTTACTTCTATTGGCTCAACTAAGTACAAGTCACTGGGAGCTAACGATTTGGGAATCTGCATAAGGATTGTTTTGGCGGTCCTTGGCGGGACTGTCTCAGGTTGTCGAAGACGTAAAGTAGATTGTATGAGTCTATCAGCATCAGAGGGCCCGGGCGTTCCCTTATTGATTGCATTCACACGTTTCTGTACCTCGTGAGAGCAGAGGATGAGCGGAGTTTTGATGCCCCCTATTTCTATCTGTCTGCCCCCCACGTCTATAATAGCCTGATTTTTCACCATCATGTCTAAGCCTAGTATTCCATCGTAAAGCTTGTGGAAATTATCCACCACGTGAGTTTCAATTACATATTTCTTATTATTTATTTTTATAGGAAGATCTGAGTAGCCATAACATTGAACTTTGTTACCCCCTAAGCCTTGAACATCGTATTTTTTCGATGTCAGATTCTTGGTACCGCAAGTATTTTTCTACATTACAGTAATTTGAGCAGGTGTGTCTACAAGAAAATTGTAGTTTCTCCCCTTATATTTAAAATCTAAGAGGAGACCATCAGCTTGCTCAGCACCTTTCACCTCACTTACTGGGATCTGGCGTGTGGGGAGCTCTGCCTCGTGGTTTGCCGAGCCCCCTGGCCATTTGGGGATGCCGTGATTTGGCGGGTTTTCTCTACAGCGCTCTGGCGCTCCTGGTGACTGTTGGCACGTGTTGGCCCAGATTTATGCTGGAATCTGGGTACGTAGCTTCTCCTAGCGTCCTGTTGACGGTACTGGTCACTTTGATAGCGCTGATTATCACAAGTAGTGTCAGAAAAAAAAACGGACTACGCCGGGAAGAGACCAGTGAAGTGACAATAAGTAATAATATAATAAAAAATATATATAGTTGGGTTATAACTATATTTTAATACTTCAACTCGCCGCTCGTCTAACCTCATCGTCTACACGTCTTGCAATTAACGAGCATCTTCAACGAGAGCTGCCGCTGACCAGCCACATCGCTGCTGCTACCAGGACATCGTTGACCATTACCAGGCCCGCGCAGACCACTACCAGGCCTTCAAGGACCATCGCATTTGCTGCCATCGGCTGTTGGAAGGGCGAACTCCAAGGAAGTTAAAGAGACGAGGTATGCCGATTTTATGTTTTTTTTTTTAAATTCTCCCCAAAACCTTTTAAATAATGATGCATGTTAGAGTGCATGGATGTGCATGAAGTAGTGAAGTCTATTACAAAGCTACAAAATGGAGGAAAAGTGTATAGTGTCGGGTAGATCAATGACGCTGCAGGAAGCTATAGATACATTAACCAGATCCCACTTCTGACACCACTTGTAATAGGCCTATCCTATTACTTTATATGTTCGATGGGTTTGCTGGAGTAGTTATTACAATTACTAATTCGGTGAACGTGTATGGGTTTTATGGTTTTTATTTATAAACACAAGATTATAATAAAGTAAACCCCTTTATAAAATTTGAAAATGTGTTTTAGTAATTATGAATATTATTGTGGCTCTAGTATAAGATGCTGTGTGGAGAGCAGGCTGCAGCTCAGACTGCTCAACCACGAATGCTTCTCTCGCGGGCAGGCGGGAGCGCGCGGCACAGCTCGCTCTTCTCGCTCCCCCTGCTGAGGTTGCATTTCTCACATGCAGCTAGCTGCCAGTAGTTTTCCACTGCCTGGCTGGCGTCTGCACGGTGGTAATAGGAGACTTGAATGCTCCTGATGTGCGATAAGCGCACTCATGTTGTCTGGGAGACAAAGTTCTACCAAGCATAGAACTAGCATCTTACAGAGTGAAGAGATTTTTACGAAATTGGATGTAAACTCTACCAATGGCAATGCGGTGTAGGTGAGGTACATGATTTTGTTGTAAATAAAAGCTTCAGCCATACAAAACCGTTAAGGGAGTGAAGTTGAGGGGGAGGTAAATACTTCTGTTTGACACTCAGTCGCAGGTAGCAGCTACTTCTTGCCATTTTCGAGGTAGATGCCTGCAGTGAAGACGAGTTGAGTTTTATCTCCGTTATAATAAAAGTGATACTTATAATTAAAAAAATTGTGAGTGTGGGTTACGAAGAAAAGTGCAGTACAGTGACTCATCATTTGACAAAATGAAAATATTATAAGTATTGGTGCTCCCTATATACTATTCTATGATTTCCATGTACCTCTATAATGCAAAAATGTTATCTGTGCTTGATCCATTAATAATTTATTTCTTTGTATTTAAAATTTGTAAATTATAATTTAATAACTTCTCAATTAATTTAAATTTAGAAATTTATTTATTTAATATTATATAAAATGGGTATTGATATTACTCTCTGGCGTTGTAGAATAGGTTCGTGGAGTCGAGCAAAACTTAAAAAACAAACAACCGAAAGCATTCTATTAAGCGGAGCTTGCGATGCGACTCCACTTTTGCTAATGGTAACTACTAAGTTGTTAATAATTGGAAATATTGAAACAAATCCTGGTCCTGGGGCATTTCCTTGTAAAGAAAGCGAGTGTCCATACAGAGCTAATAACATCAGCCAATACTGCGAACACTTAAAATTAAATTCTTTTGATAAAAATTATGAATATCGTTGTCCACATCCACAATGCATTGCTAAATATAATAAATATCAGACATTCCGTTCTCACTGTTATAACGATCATAAAACAGTAACACAGAGTTTTAATATACCGGAAGCAGGAGAGACTTCACAAATAAATTGTAATTATCATCTGTGCTCGCATGTATGTAGAGATAGAAAACAATTAATAGCGCACATGAAGGTGCATATTAATAACGGTGAATGCATTTCTTGTCCTTTTCAAGACTGTAAAAGTTCTTTTAGTAAAAGTGCAGCCTCATTTGCATCGCACGTTTCACAGTACCATGCAAAGCATTTAGTTGGCAAAACAAATATAAATATAAACAGTAGCGTTGGCGACAGTACGTTGAATGTTGATAGTGATAATGATGAGAGCAGTGTAAATATTGATTCTTCTATGAACGATTTAAATAACTCGATGGATAATGATGATGATTTTATTAATTTAAATGTTACTCAGCCGTTAGAAAAAAAAACTAGGAAAATTTTATTTAAAGCTCTCGGCAAAATACTTGCTTCTATCTTCAACTATACAATCAATTGCTGAAGATCCTAAAGTCTTGTCCGCAACTATTCATGAAAATATTTTACAAAATTTAAAATCAAAACTTTCAGATTTCAGTGAGAGTGACAGTAAAAAAATTATTGATAATTTTTCAGAAAATGATGTATTTTATAACGTTCATAATACAAAATTAGACTCCCATGTTAATTTGAGCACAGAACACCATAGAAAAAAATATTTTAAAAACAACTTTGTTTACAATGATCCTATAGATGTGTATTTAGGAAAATATAATGGTGGAAACGAAGCGTTTTATCAATATGTTTCTGTCAAACGGACTGCTGAATTGTTTTTAAATGATTCATCAGTGTTTAATAAATTACGTAAAGATGCTGCAGTCGTCGATGACAATATATTAACTGACTACACCGATGGTACAGTATATCGCTCACTACCTGCAAACAATGATACAATTGATGTTGTTATTTACGCGGACGAAGTAGAGCTAGTTAATCCAATTGAAACATCCAAGTTAAAGCATAAAGTAATGAATTTTTATATGCAGTTTGGAAATATCGATCCAGTATGTAGAAGTCGCGTCGAGTGTATTAATTTAGTTCTTACGTGTAGAAGTGTATATGTAAAAAAATTTGGCATGCATGCTGTATTACAAAAATTAATGCAAGAATTCCAAGATTTAGAAAGTAATGGGGTGACAATTAACTCAAAGAAGTTTGATTTTCGTGTTATATACCAGCTGGGAGATAATTTGGGATCACACGAAGTTGGTGGGTTTCAGTGTAATTTTAGTAAAGGTCATGCGTGTCGTTATTGTGAGATCTCATTTGAAGATTTTAAAATACATCCACAAAAAACTGCAACACTGCGAATTTCTGAAACATATGCCGCTGCATTAAAAGAGTTACAAGAAATAAAAAAAAAGGATTAGTGAGGATTTAAAAAAAAAATAAGGAGTGTTGTAAAAAAAGAAAAATTATGGATGATTGTGTGTTAGGAATCAAGTCAAACTGTTTATTTAATGGTTTAAAATTTTTTAATGCATGCAATCCCGGGTTTCCACCATGTATAGGTCATGATTTTTTCGAGGGGGTCGTTGATTTTGATATGCCTCTCTCTATACATGCATTACCTAGTACACAAAAAATGGTTTAGCCACAAAACATTAGAAAATGCACTTCTTACGTTTGATTATAGAGGTGATGATCGGATAAACAAACCAAATATAGTTAAAGAAAAAGCACTACGGCTTGGAGGAACAGCCTCTCAAAACAGAAAATTTCTTAAACTTATACCCTTTTTTTTAAGAAATTGCATAGTAAATCCTAATGATGATGTGTGCCATGGCAAAATATTTTACTGCTCCGATGAATATGTGAATATGTAACAGCGCCTAGAATTAGCAAAGATCAAATAGCATGTTTACATTCATTCATTCATGAATACGTACAACAAAGACACTGCTTGTTTCCATTAACACCTTTGCGTCCGAAACATCACTACCTTACTCATTACGCCGAACTGACATTACAGCTGGGTCCATTAATTAGATTGTGGACAATACGACACGAAAGTAGACACGGGTTCTTTAAAGCATGTGCTAGAAAGTTTAAGAACTGTATTCATATTACCAAAACATTAGCCTTGAGATACCTGGCTTATATTGCTTATGTAACCTCAGGTTCTATTATTCCAGTAGAAATTTCATTTTCTAATCCACAACCAGTAGATTATGTTAAACAACTTTATGGTATTGATGAATCAATGCTCCCCTTAAAATTTCATAACTCTTCTGTGTGTAGTACTGTTACATTAAATGGAATATCTTATCCACCCAGATCATATGTATTCATATCATTCAATGATGAAAATCAAACACTAACTGTAGGTAAAATTTTGTGTCCAATTGTATCCCCTTATAACGATGTTTGTATTTGCGTTGAGCAACATAATGCAGAATATGATCCCACCATAGGTTTGATCAAGAAATAATGAACACAAATATCGATGATGTAAAAGATTTATTGGATCCCTATAGCCATCCAAGCTACTGCATACATGGCGAAGAATACATCGCATTAAAGCACACCTTTGTGGGACTTTAAGCGAACTAGAATTATTAAAAAAAAATAGTATTCACTTTAACCCGTCTTGTACAATGTAAATTATAAATTAAAAACAATTATGTCTATTGTAAAATTAAATAGCATATAATATTGAAGAATTTCTTAATTTTTATTACTTTATCGAAAATTAATTACCTCAGAATTATTAATATATATATTTATTTTAATATTGTTTTTTCTCCATATATACACATCCGACAAACATGAACGTTATCCCTTTCTTTTTTTTTTGAGAATTTTCACACAGTCAATGGAGGTAAACTACAAAGTTTAAATAGCTGGACTGGGTTTAACTCTTTATAATTTTAACAAAATAAATGTTTGGTTTGAAGCTTTACCTTCAGTAAGTAATTAAACAGGGGTAAATTTTATGTTCTCTCGAAGTGTAAATATTTATTATCTAAATTTGTTTGCAAATCTAACATTATCTTTTCATACACAAGATATCTGCACTATATAGCACATATACTGTATCATGTTTAGGAAGAAAAAACAAAAAATAAAGATATCAACTAAATATGATACGAAATATAATTCTTACAGATAAACCTCAATGCATTATGTATACAATCATTTTCTAAATTATATTTAACAATTAATGATTATTAAAATATTTTATTTTAAATACTAAAGTAATAAAATGAATATTTTAAAAACGTCATTAACTTTATAGTAAACATTTCAATGAAAGCACCTGCTTAAATTTTTCATTAGATCATATTAAGTTAAACAAAAATTAATAAAACAATTATGCTTAAACAGCGTGATTGGTGTTGATTTCACGTGGTTTATTCTGAAAATTCAGCATTCACATTAAAAATACTAAAATCAATCTCCTACAAAACGGGGTTTATATTTCTGACGTATAACAATTTTTTGAGACTATAATAGTTAGCAAAACAAAAATAAATTTCTAAGCTATATAACGAGTATCTCGCCATGCTGGTTACTTTTAGCATGGATACAATAACGATACACAACGGTACGCTACTGTACCACATGCCAACCATATGGAAAGGTTTTACTGCAGTCAGGTACTAAGGAAGATTCAAGAGTTGCCTGGCAACAATTACAGTCAAATTATTTTATATTCCAAACTTGTAGCCCAAAGTGATAGTTTCTGTCCTTCCTATTCATATTTGCAGTTTAACTTTTTTCAGAGACGTTTGGAATGAGAGTAATGATTTGTTTGCAAAAATGCAAAATTCCAAATTGAATAGAAAGTACTCACTTCCGTATAATTCCGGCGGGAATATCAGACAAATTTGACTTCATTTCTGTGTCTAAACAAGGGATGATGGGAGATGCTTGTTTGTGACTTTTGCCTGCTCTGGCAGTCACTGTGAGTTCCGAGTCAAAGGTGGTGGCATCGAGGAGTCCTACAAGTAAGAACAACTGCAAATTTAATTATCGGTTAATGTGCTCTCGTAGTTAGCTGCAAGCATTATCTTATAGCATTTCTGCTACATTTTTACTACTTTATCATAATTTCATGAATAACTTTTAAAACACAGCAACGATAAATAATATTTATTAAATATAGCATAGTTGTATAAAATAAAATAATATAACAGTATAATAAAATAAATATATCAAATAATTTTAATATAAGATGTATTTTTTTTTAATAATGAAAGTCAATATTTGTTAATCTTATTGAAGGTAAAAATAGTGAATATAGTAGATTGGCGCCAAAATAATTTATAAGAACATACTTAGAAAAGAAATCGTATTGAGTGAAAATAATTCAGCACATATAAAATTGTTTGTTCAGGCACGTTGAAAAGATATAAACAATTTATATTATATGTGTAAGGAAATTATAATTTAAAATATTGATAATTATTATTTATAAAAAGGCTATTTTGTTTTGACATAAAATCATTCATATAACTTTTTATAAACATTATATATTACAACAGTATGACAATAAACTCTGTTAATTAATTCCAATTAATTGTGTTTTTCACGATCAATTTCAAATAAACTCATATCAAAAAAATGTAATTTACGAAGTAATATTCCTGTTTTATATGTATATTTAAGTAACATGACTTTGCTTTTTGTGAGCCTAGGTGTAAAAGACCTGGTTAAATTGATTTATTATTCACTAACAAGTACCGGTTAATATTGACTCATCATATTTTGTATAAATGATAAATAATAAGTATTAAAGTACCCATTGCTTGCATTTAGTGAAGTTAATATTGAAATCTGATTGTATTTTGATGCGCACTTGCTATTCCTATCGAGATCATGAAAAGTGAAAACGAAGTAAAATAAATTTAATATGCTTTTAATTGTATAGTATATTGATAATTTTAAAATTCATTTATTTTTTCTGTAATCATATGTTTATCATAACACAGCTTTATTTATTTTTGGCTACAATCTGCTAATTTAAAAATCGTGTAATGTCTCTTTGTCAGTCATTATAATTATTATTTAAATATTTTAAACATAATAGGGAATTAGTGTTATTTTAAAATTAATACGAAAACGAACTAAAAAATTTAGAAAAGAATAGAACATTTGTATTAAAATAAAATTGTAACATCTTTGTTTTTATATTATATATTTTATTACATTCTTTTTTTTTTTTTTTTTTTTTTTTTTTTTTTATTTTTGCAGAGTATTGTGGGCATGGACGACTTTCAACTATCAATCAAGGCATTGTTGCCAGCAACAGATGAGGAATATTTGCAAAAAATTTTCGACGTATTTACTGAAATTGGTGTTACAACCTTAACAGATATAACACTATTAGTTAGCGGAAAAAGATTTGACAAGTAGAGGTATAAAGTTAGTAACTGCTAAAAAACATAAGTCAGCAGCTAGAAATGAATCAAGCACAGCACAGAGACTCCCTCTGTATCCTCTCCCTCTACCTCAAGCACACAAATTATTTCGCCAAGCTTTGAAATTAATTGGACTGATATTGGCTACGTAACTAGCTTAAATTCTGATGACCCACTAAGCAGTGAAGATTATAAAGCAATAGTTCGACGCGTTGTATATCAAGTACAAAAGACTGTGGGCATTAAAAGACCAGGAATTGATGTGTGGCGGGCTGTTGCTGCCACTATGCAAAAACAATATGGCAAACATTTTACGGACGTAATATTAGGCAAGGTTGTGGGCACGTCCGGCTGTGCGAGTTTAGCGAAGCGGTTATCCGATCGAGCTTCAAATAGTAACCGAGGACTGCGTACAAGAACTCAGGCCCGCGCGACCGTCGCTGGTACCACAGCACCCTCAGCTGCTAAAAAAAGGCAACTACAATCTGATGTCTACGGAATGATCATAGTAGATGAACATGTACTACCGGAAGGGTACACAGAGGAGAGCATAGAGGAATTGCGGATCACTCTAAAAAATTATTATCAGGAGACACCTCCATCTCTGTGGGACCATAGTTACATATCAGAAAAAATGGTCTTACTCTTTACAACAATGTTTATCGACGCAAAAACCCATCCCTTAATGCAGTTCACGAAAGAAAATTGGCCCTTTCTCTGTGTACCAAAATATCTGTTGGCGTTTTTCAAAACTGCAAGTGGTGTGGATGCTGAGGAGAAATTAGCTCTATTTTCTACGTCAGGCCAGGCGGAACATCTAATTAGATATCTGACGACGCATTCGGAAGACAAGGCACTAAACCTTGTAGCACTCTACATCGAGTGTGAAGCAAAGGCCGCATGCAAGGGTGAGCATGCAGCGAAGACTCTGGGGGCCATGGTTCTTGCAGCCCTCAAAGCCACAACGGGATGACTGGAGAAAGACGCCAGCAGTTTCCAGCGCTTGATCATCGTTATGGAGGTAAATTGAGGTTAAAATCAAATAATCTTTATCAGTGTTTTTTTTTAATCTCTTTAATTGAAAAATATTAATTTTATAATTTAAAATAAATATTAGTATAAAAAGTATTTTAATTCATAATGTAATAATTCATAATAGGTAATATATATTTACATGTAATGATTAATATTTGCATGCACATATTCTTAAATTGAATAATTTCCTAGACAGCAAATTATAATTGCTTAACATACAGTACTTCTGCAATTGTGCACCTTTTAATGCTGTTTGCATGGACTTGAATAGTTCAGACTGAGCACGAGAGAAAAAGATATGGTACTTTTATTTTTTTATTTATGAGCATATTTTTTATTTATTATTATATTTATTAATATTATAGTATATATATCAATTGGCACAAAAAGGTTTTAAAATGTAAAAAATTAAAAAAACATTATTCACAAATAATGTTAATAAAAACCATTAAGAGCTATTAGGAAGTTTGAACATTTGCAGTCAGTTCTTTGTTTGAAAATCTTTAATTCATGTTTAAGGAATCCTCGACTGAAACCCCCGAGTCTAAACTGGAGAATAAGATTGCTGACCATGACCTACAAGACCAACCCGTCCTTATTGCCATAGGTATGTTACCCCTAAATAAGTGTGATAAAGCTGAAGGCGACCACTAAGTTTATAATGCATACAAATTGAATTTTCTTCATTATATTTGTCACGATTGTATGAACAGTGCAATTTTTTTAATCTTGTTAGTTGATAAATTTGTTATTTTGTTGATTGGTTTTACAAAATCATGCCTTTTTTTTCCTTTCTTTTTTTTGAATCATTTTAATAATCCTTATGTAAAAAAAATATTTTTGAACCAAGTCATTAAAATGTATATAAATTATATCAAAATGATCTTCTCTTGTAAAAAACCTATACTTTTATATATTTAATTAACTGTTCAAATTACTAGCAAATTAATTAATAACTACACTTAAGTAATAGTGAATTGACTTACTGTTTTTCTGATACTTTTATTTTTCCAACCAGGAGCAAATGAGTACGTGACTGAGAACTTTTATCTCGTAATCACACGCGAGGTGGTATGCTGTGTCCACAACGTGGGGGCGGCGATAGCAATTCTTTTTGCTTCTTACTACGTGTGCATGTACAACTACTTGAAGGACGCTGGAGACATTTACGAGTTTATACAGAGGTAAGTTTTATCACAACAAAGAGAAATAATAATTGACTCATTGCAGAAGAAAATCACAATATTTAGTTACCTTAATTTAAGTAATATTATAAGAGAAACAACATTATAATAAAATTAATTAGTAGTCGTCGTCCCTCGGCTTGTCATGCCCTGATTTAAAAAAACTAAACGATAATTGTGTATTTTGTAAAATAAATGTTACACTTTATGTATAGATTTTTTGAATTTATTTAACCACGGATATTCTTGAGAAAGCATTAAATTTATTTATTGTTATTGTAATTTTTAAGCTGCAACGCTGTACCAAACGTTAGCAGTTAATATTTTTATTATTTTTTGTTTCAGATTCATCATGCAGATCAACCCTGGTGACGGCGGAGGAACCAAGAGAACAACGAAAAAATGTGTTGTGTTAAAGTTTTGCAAAAAATTTACTGAGTTTGCGGAGGACTTACAGCAGCGTGCCTGAATACTCTCTTCAAAATTTGGAAAAATTGCATGCAGCACTTTTTAAACATTATTTAAATCATTTTTTATGTGTACACTTCGGGACATCACGAACGTTCTCCCTGCTCTGTTAGAACGCACGGCCTCGCTGCTGCCTGAATATTGCGTCGTAGTAAATAAAAAAACTTTTTTATAACAAGGCTGGGTGCATGATCTTTTTACCTTGTCCATTTTTCAATGTCCTATCTTTTTCTCTTGTAGCGCTAGCAATTGAGTGAGGGTTAAAGTTCATGCAGTCCCGAAGTGTACCTACTGTACAACAAAACTATCTCATCATGCTACAATTTAATTTGCGCCGATCCACGGAGGGAAAGGAGAGGGGGGAGGGACTTCCTACATCCCACCCCATTGTATCATTATAAAAATTTGGTTGATTTCTTAAATATTAATGTGTGTGTGTGTCCATTTACATTTAATTATTATATATTACAATGCGTATATCGTACATTACTTTCAGATTTGTTACTATTATATTGTGTGGTGAAGGGACATATTGATAACATGCTTACAATATGTAATTAGTATGTAGATTTTATTTTATTTTAAAAAATGTTGAGTGCAACATAATTAAGATATAATTTTTTAATTTATGCAAAAAATTATTGGCGTTCTTTTTCAATTCGAGATAAATATTCATTATAAAATATGAATAACTCAATAGCCAACAATGAACGATGCTATTTTCAGTGTGTAATATATAACTAATATATACCATATAAAACTTATAATATATAACATTGTATTTGCCAGTATATAGTATAAGCTACATAGTTGTGCAGTTGGTGCAGTATGTAAAGTTGTGTACTATAACTAAAGCTATACTATGTAGAGATTTCCATTTACATTGTACATCTCTCAATAAAATTATTTTTCTCAATGCATATTTAAATTTTGTTAGTGAAGGTTTTTATGACAAAATAATAAAAAAATAAAAAATAGGCATGATAATAAAATTTTGTAATAGGGAAATCGCAGTAAAAACAGGACACTTAAAAGTTTTTATGAATTGTTCTTTTTAATTTCAAATTTTCTGTTTTTCCAAATATATCTGTAGGTGAAAAGTATTTCAAAATAAAAAATATTAAGCATATTTCTCTTCTGAAGTACAGTTAAAGTAGGAAAATTATTTAAATTGTCAATGAAAGAATAATAAAAAAGTAGGAAAAGTATAAATAAATCAAACAGATCAGGGAGTAATTTTACGTTAAGCAATATTGTCGACTTACGGCAATGTGCTGTTTTAGATAGTTACAGCAATGTGATGTTTTAGATAGTTACGGCATTGTGCTGTTATCATGAAAGAAGGTGTATTACTTTCGCGGTCAAAAACAGCGAATGCTTTCAAGCAACAATGACAAGGGTGTAGTTTGACGGCGCAGCGCTGTCACGGGCGGCCATGTGCGCGCTGTATCTTGACTGCAGCGAGGAGTAAACTTAACCGCGCAAGGCCGTTCAGCGTGTTGGAAGTTCTTTCAATAATTGCACGCTGTGAAATGAGGCGCTAGGAAATCAACAAAATTAACAGTCTTTTTGCCGTTTAGAGACCTCAGATATTTCTTACGGTGTATGGCAGGTGACCATCGCAAAAAATTAACCCTAGCAGTACCAAGGGGGAGGGGGGTCATTCCGAACCGTAACTTTTTCTATAAAGTGGAAAAAAAGTTTAAAATGATGCTCTAAAATTTCTGAAAAAAATAGTAATCCTTAGTAGCCACCCAAAAATGTATTAAAAAAAAAAAAAAAAAAAAGTGAGGAAAAAACCATTAACTTTTTTTTTGACATGTGATTTAAATAGCGGCTTGTTTCGATGCATTATTATGCAAACAGCTTTACAGTAAATTAAGCATATGAGCTCTCTGCTGTAAGTCTTATTTAACTTTTATTCCATTTTAAATCTGTAGAAGCTTGTGAAGTACAGGGTGGACACATGAAAAGTAGCGATTTAAAACTATTATAATCGAAGGAAAATAATTTTTATCTACAGTAACATGCACATCAAATTAAAGCTTACTTTTTCAAGTTTTTTTTAACGCCTAATTGAAAATTTTCTTTTTATGTCATGTTTGAACACGTTGAGAAATGGTGTCCAAACTCACTTTTTATTCTTGCCATAAAGAAATGTCTGTGATTTTAGCAGCGTTTTTAGAGGTTTAAATGTGCTAAAAAATTTGCAAAACATAAGTTTTTTTTCATCCATTCATGATTTCAAGGACTCATTGCAGTCAGCTCTTTATCATGTTACAACTGGCAGTTTGTACAAATGATTTTTATAGCAGCTCTTTTCTGGTTCTCGAATCATGCATTTTGGGATTCTTGCATGCACAACTCTTTCTTAGCAGATTTACCTTCATATAGCGGCGCTGGACGTTGAAAAAATCTTGGTAAAACAACTGTCAAAGTCCCCCCCACACTTTAACACTTACTCTTCACCACTTTCAGTTTTTGTACGAGAAGAATGATTAAAAATTGACAAATTAAACTGACAATTAAGATTTGCAAAATTCTCTCTGCCCAGCATGCAAAAATATTTAACTTGTAACTTTGTAGCTGAAAAGGGTTCTGTTCCCGCTACGAGGGGCTAATATGATGAGGAACAGAATGGAATGTTATCACAACACAACAGTGCAATTTAAAATCTTGTTTTGTAATTTTTATTAACACATTTGAATGTCTAAAAACTAATAAAATTGCTAAATGTCTAAAATGTCTAAAATTGCAGATTTCCTTATAGCAAGAGCAAAAAGTGTGTTAAAACGCGCGCTATTTCTCAACGTGTTCAAACATAACACAAAAATGAAATTTTCAGTTTGGCGTAAAAAAAAACTTGAGATTCTAAGCTTTTATTTGATGTGCAAAAAATAGTTGATGTGTTGACAAAAAATATTTTCCTTCCATATAGGAATTTTAAATCGTTATTTTTCATGTGTCCACCTTGTATAATATAAACAAAAATTGACATAGATAACTTTATTGATGATTTCATTTATATGATTTAAAATCTCTCTTCCTCGCCATCTTCAATATTATTCCTTTGTTAGAATTCATTTTCCTACATTGATAATTAAAATGAAAAATATATAATTTCTAGGAATACACTAATAACAAGAAAGTGATATCTAAAATTGAATTATAATAAAAAAAAATATTTATTTTTTTATCTTTATTCTTCTGTTGCTTAAAGATTAATATTCCCACTCATGATCATGTGATACAAAGACACTTTTGCTGCATATAAAGCACCTAGGTCAAAAGGTCAATTAAACTTTAGAATATATGATTGACCTTCTTGCCAGCAAGTACAGAGTCATTGGCGTGGCAGGCGTTAACTTCAATGGTCATGCTTTGTGAAATTCGTGCGAAGTAGCTGGAGAAGACTATGACGTGTAATGGTTCAATATATATATATATATATATATATAATATTTTATGTAATATATAATTAATTTTTTTTATCATATGTGATTTCTATACAGCATAATAAATAATATAAATTGTTTTAATTTTACAATATATTTCAATATATTTGTGTCTTTTATTTCGATGAAGTTGTACTTTCTGACCCACCGTCCTAATGTACACAGATGCTAAACTAAACGTCAGCCCAGCAGTTCTGTCACTGTCAGTCACACGGTTTGCAGCTGGCTAGCGTCGAGACTGAGGTGGAGAACAACTTGACCGCGGAGAACCTCAGGGGGAAAATACCTGCAGGCTGGGATAGTGAGTGTAACCTTGCAGGGGATGGATAGCAACCTAAGTTCTTTTTATTATGTACTGTAAATAAAACTATAAGAAATTCAATTATTCAGCTTATAAAGAAGAAAAATATTTAAACAATAATTAAAAAATTGTAAACACTTTGCTTATAATATATATTATTAATAAAAATCTATAACCAACATATTATATAGTTTATATTTTAACTTAAATTTTAGGGCGGCTAATTTTGTTAATAATATTAAAACAAATTTACGTTACTTTACATGTTAAAATATTTGAATATATTAAAATAAAAATATAATTATAATGATGACGACGATATATGACGATGATATTACATTATTTAATATATATATATATATATATATACTCCACCCCACGTGCCCACATTTATGTAATTCGTGTTTTATTATATTAAAATAAAATATTGTGAATTTTACTATTTTTACAACACCATATACTGTTTTTTTTTTTATTTTTGTTTTAAAATTGTCGATTGCTGCATAACGTGACATCTGTGGATCTGTGGATTAATAAGGAGCTTATGAAATATTGCGCAAATAATTTCATTAAAATAGGTAATTTTCTTAATTAAAAAAAGTGCAGGCCCGCATTTTCTAAAAAATTGCGCCTCCGGTGGGAATCCCTTTCCCCCCCCCCTCCCCCCGGAGCCACCGCTTCACGGCGAAGGGGCCCAAGCGGGCCTTCGGCCCCCAGGCCCACATTTTGTATATACATAAGTTACGCCATATGCGTACTGAGTACCAGTGTTGAAAGTAAGCCGGTGCGCACCAGTGCGGCGCACTGGTAAAAGACACTGATCGAAATTTACCAAAAAAATCAACAATTTTTAATGAAAAAAATAATATTTGCAAGTGTGAACAGATAACATTATAAAGCATTATAATCATGCTCAATGCATGATAGTTATTGTATTTTATTTTTTTTTCTCTCTCACGAAGTTTTAACTTGCATGACACTTTCTTTTAAAATTTGATCTAAAAAAATAATTGAAATCTACTCGATTTATTCACTTATGTTTATTTTTTCATTACGTAAAAAATAAAAACGAATTAATAATTTGAGGTATGAAATTGTTGCATTGTAAATAAATAGTAAATAAGTGCTGCAGTCAAACATTATTATAAATTAAAAGACTACATGTTTAAAAAGTTAATTATAATATTTTATCATAAATGCACTTTTTATGGCGAGCCTTTTAGAGCAGATTCATTTATTATATTATTTTTTGTTATACTTTTTCAATCAAAGAAATATTTTTAAAAGTTTTTTTTTTTAAATATCTGTATATATAGGTTTATTGATTACTATTTTTTCTTCAATTTTTATATGAAGTGATCATGATGTTTTATTACATGTGATCATGGAGGTGGTAAAATCGTTAGAACTTTTTTAAAATTGTAACCTTTCATCTTTTTGGAATATTTTGTTTAAACTAATTTTCGAGACATTTAAAACAATATTAACATTTATTAATATTTATTAAAAAAATTAAACATTCTAAATTGTGAAACAGTTAATTAAAATATTTTTACAGTATTAACACTGCTGCCAGACATGCATAGACAATGAACAACGAAGTGCTTAATTTGTTTGTGATTTTTTTTTATATAAAGATTTATATTTAAATTTTCAGTAGGCAGCACAGGAAATATTTTTGAATATTTTTTTCATCAGTTTAGTGTGACACTATATTTTTTTTCGCGGTTAAAAAGTTTGAAAAAGTGTTTAATTTTACTTAATTTGTGGGTTAATTCTCATAAGGATTTCCAATATTTTTTCCAGAAAAATGACTCAGTAAAAAAAGGTTTTATTTGTAAATCGAAAATCTATTAAAAAAATTCATCATAGATTACTTATTGTTAGATATTTTTTAATTGGTTCCATAGTTCAGATGAAGTGTGAGTATAAACAGTAAAATGCTGCTTTCTGTGCCATAAATTTGCATGTTAAAAAATTAAGCCTCCAAAACACCAACTTTGGGATTTTTTTGTTTTTAATTTCTAGATAGAGGGCATTTTAAAATATTTTTAGAAAAGAAATTCTTAAAAAAAAAAATTAACCCCTCACTCTAGTTGAAAAATCTCTTAGGGGTGCATCCTTGTAAAAAAAAAAAAAAAGAAAATATTATAAATCAATTTCAGTGCAACTTTTCAATGAAAAAAATTAAGCCACGCCCCTTGTTTTCAAAAAATATCGCCTTCGGCGGGGGTTCGGGCCCTTCAGGCCTCTATCTGAAGCGCACTGGTAAAAAGAAATTGAAACTACTTTCACCACTGCTGAGTACAAATTGTAATGTTTTCATTTCTACTTATTCGAGATCCTGCCATTTGAATGGCATGCAGTATATCGCAAACAACCATGCAGCTACACTCATCTGCTTCACTTAAATTTGTGGTCATGGACACACCGTTTAATTGCCTTCAGTAAAAGAATCTAAGTAGATCATATGTTTTTAAAATGGGGTCTATAATATTGTCAACAATTAAGTTGATAGTTTGAATCGTTAGCTATAAATATATAGTATTGGCTTAAGGTAGAGAAAAAACACCCCCAAAATGTTAAAAAAAATACCATTCACAAAAATTACGAAAAAAATTTAGAATGTTCCCCTTAACATATATACCTTATCAGTATAGCTAAAATATCAGGTAAACAAAAAAAAAAATTGTAAATTGTAAATTAAAACGAATGCAATAAAGAAGTATATACAGACTGAGCCAGAAATGGTGTTCCGAACCCATGCTAAAATTTGGGCAGGTTAACTTATTTGAGCTTAGAAATTTGAAATTTGGCATACGTAAAGCCAAGGGTTCCAGATTCTTTTGACATGTACGTACGTGTTAAACAATTTTTAAAATTAATATTTCCTACCGTTTTAGGGGTTGATTCACGATTTGCATTTCTTCCTTATGGGATTTCCATGTTAAATTAAGTTGATAGAAAAATTTTGGCCGATTTGCACCAAAATTATTTTTAAGGTTTTCAGAGCACGTTGAATTTAATGGTATAATTTAAAAAGTGGTGAAAACAACCCCTAATGAGATAATGGCCCATACAACATGAAAAAATTATGCTATCAAAATTTTGATTATGCCACTGAAACGGACTTATTTTTTTACCCCATAAACAACCTTTGAATATTTTGAAACCGAGCAAGTTAACAATTTAATTTTTAGCGGTGAGGAAACACCATTAAATACAGCGTGCTCTGAAAACCTTAAAAAATAATTTTGCTGCAAATCGGCCAAAATTTTTCTATCAACTTAATTTAACATGAAAATCCCATAAGGAAGAAATGCAAATCGTGAATCAACCCCTAAAACGGTAGGAAATATTAATTTTAAAAATTGTTTAACACGTACATGTCAAAAGAAAATCTGGAACCATTGGCTTTAATTACGTATGCCAAATTTCAAATTTCTATATAGCTCAAATAAGTTAACCTGCCAAATTTTAGCATGGGTTCAGAACACCATTTCTGGCTCAGTCTGTATATACTTCTTTATTGCATTCGTTTTAATTTACAATTTTTTTTGTTTTTGTTTAAATGTTAATTGTTATAATTTAATTTTTATTAATATTTTTCTTGATCGGTGTTTTTTATTTCGGTCCAATAGTTAGCGTTCGTTCAAATTGTATTCGTGATTTTACCATTCGTTTTAAATGTTTTCGTTCAAATAACTGTCGGTCAAATTGTTTTCGTTCTTTTTTGATTCGATCGTCTTAAATGTTTTCGTTCAAATAACTTTCGGTCAAATTGTTTTCGTTAGTTTTTTATTCGTCTTAAGGTAGAGATAATACGGATCAGCTGGCCCAATGCTAAAAAAATCCCATTCATAAAAATTATGAAAAAAATTTAAAATGTTCTCCTCTACATCCCCTATCAGTAGGTAAAATATCAGGTATACAAAAACGAGCTAGTTTTCGAGTTATTAATTTTTAAAGTTGACTAATTTAACATGAAGAAATGGAACTTCCATGTTAAATTGGTCAACTTTAAAAATTAATAACTCGAAAACTAGCTCGTTTTTGTATACCTGATATTTTACCTACTGATAGGGGATGTAGAGGAGAACACTTTAAATTTTTTTCATAATTTTTATGAATGGGATTTTTTTAGCATTGGGCCAGCTGATCTGTATTATCTCTACCTTAAATGTTTTCGTTCAAATAACTTTTCAGTCAAATTGTTTTCGTGGTTTTTGTATTCGTCTTAAATGTTTTCGTTCAAATAACTTTCGGTCAAATGGTTTTCGTGCTTTTTGAATTCGTATTAAAATAATTTCGTTCAAATTTACTTTCGTTCTTTTTAATTTCGGTCAAATTACTTTCGTACAAATTGTTTTCGTGATTTTTGTTCTCGTTATTATTTTGTTTCGTGTTAATTTAATTTCGTGGTAAATGATTTCGTTTATATTTGTTTTCGATGTAATTGTTTTCGCGATAAAGTCAGTCGTTGAAAATGCTTTCGTGATTTTTGTTTTCGTGGTTTTGACGTGATCTAATTTTTACGATCCCGCTTTTTTTTTTTAAATTTAAAAATCAGCTGTTTGTATTCCCACAGATCACAATGCGCAATGTTTTTGTTGTGAATAACTCGAAGCTTGTTAAAAGTATGATTTCTTGTGATGTTTTGCAGTTTATAACTGAAATTTAAGCCAGGTAAGAATTCTATCATAAACATTCTATAGTTTTAATAGTAATTTTACTTTGAACGAAGTTTTACCGTTCAATTAAAAGCCTTTACTAAAGATTTAACTTCCTTAAGACAGTCGGCTTCCTTTTTCTTATCCTCACCATCATTTGAAAGTTGCATTATTAATGATAAATTAATAAATTCCAATCACAAACAAATTTAGTAACAATTAATTTTATCACGATGTATAGTAAGACAGCAGCATTTGCATTTATTGTATGTATGTACAGTGCACAGCCCAGTTTTGGATTTTAGCCCTGTTTTGGTTCGGACCTGCTTTTAGGCTCCTTATATAGGCCAAAAAAGTAAAAAAAAAAAAAAAAAAAAAAATTGTAACTGATTAACCAAACCCTCCCTTCCATGAAAATAACAACTGCAATACCTTGATAATTTTTTAACTGGTTCAAAAAAAAAATCAAAAACGAATAAAAACAGGGTTTTTAACAAATAATTGTTTTTTATTTTTTCGTCACTAGTAAAAAAAATATCATGGTATTGCAGTTGTTATTTTTATGAAAAGGCTGATTTGGTTAATGGGTTACAATTTTATTTTTTTACTTTTTTGGCCATAAAAGGAGTCCAAAAGCAGGCCTGGACCAAAACCGGAACATTTTTTTTTTTTCATGTCCCTTGACACATTTTTTTTTTTTACTCAAAGAGAAGCTCTGATATGAAATTGAAATTATGATAAACTCAATAGCTGCATTTCATTGAACATGTTAATATTTTTTTCAAATTTTTAAGAACCCTAAATATGTCAGAAAAAAATTGTTAAAAGTGAAAAATGTCTTAAGGGGGTCCGTTACCGGGCTGCGTGGTGTAGTTGTAGTTGCTGAAGTTAACTGTCTGATGCCTTCATGAATTTCATTCTGATTTCCCATCATATCTAGGCAGCTTTGTTTCAAATCCCGGCCAACACAAGGGCACAGCCACCTCGTTTCCTACCCTAGTAACTTCTTATCCAGTCACTATTCTGATCTTAATACTGTATTTGTCAAGGATTGTATGATCTGCATGCCACCCTCCTTCCCTGTCTAATGGTTATAAAAGAGGCTAAAAAAAAGCTAAATATAATTTAGAAAAAAAAAAAAAAAAATCATTAAGGATGAATCTCAGTAGGTTGATATCTCGCAATCGTACCGCCTGAATGTAACCAGACTTGCAGGGAACTTAGAACTCACCATCAATAAGTGACATACACATTTTGAAGCAAATCTGTCTTATCAGTTTTGTAGAAACTAAGGTAGAAGTTTAACATTGGCCTTATGGACGAAAACTTGAAATGCAGCTGTTGTAAGAAAACTGCAAGACCGAATTTGCTCAAACCATAAGCGATTGTAAAACATTTTCGTTTTTTTTTTAATTTTTTTCTTTCGATTTGTTTGCAGGGAAATATTCTTTGACTCCGAAGTAACTGACAAGTGAGATTAATCGTTAAGTAACATAATATTAAAATAAAAGTAAATTAAAGTCGAGTGACTTTTAGCAAGAATTGTATTGCGCGCAGACTTCTTGAAAATCTTGCCGCTACTTGCCTTGTGTTTTGTGTTCATACATGCTATGTACCATGTTTGGTTTTAGCTCTGTTTTGGTCCCGGCTTGCTTTTGAGCTCTTTATTGGTAAGACAATTAAAAACAGAGAATTTTAACCCATTAACCAAATCATCCTTTCCATGAATATAACAACTTCAATATTTGATATTTTTTTTAATGGTTTAAAAAATAAATTAAACACACTAAATAAAGAAAAACATTTTTTTTTTATTATTCTTTCATTTGTAATAAAATGTCATTCGTCATTTGAATAGCATCAAAACCAAAATGTTTTCAAAAATTATGTCCCTCCACACAATTTATATTTTTTGTTTGTAATCAAAGAAATGCTCTGATATGGAGCTAAAATTATGATGAACTTAACTGTACATTCCATAAGGTAGAGATAACGCCGGTCAGCTGTTCGACTTAGGTCCCTTTGATTAACATGTAAACCTTAGCAAATTCACAAAAATTCTGATTTTTATTTAGAGGCAGTACCTAAAAACCATAGAAAAATTTCAAAACAATTTAACGAGCCAATTTTTTTTTAATTATTATTATTATTTTTTTTTAATTTTCAGCATAATATAATATGGAGAGACAAACTGAAAAATGAATTTAAATAATAATTATAATAATGAATTTATAATTTCTTTGAATTTTTAAGAACCTTAAATATGGCAGATAAAAATTGTTAAGAGTGCAAAATATCTCAAGGGGGGTCAGAAACCGGGCTACATAGAATAATATTTGACAAAAAAAATGATTTCAGCCTGAGCAGTCAGGAATCTGTACAGTTCAGCAAATGTGAAGTTACTGACGGACGTAGCTGGAAGTGGAAGGAACTATAAACATGAACACTCTGAGACTTTGCAGGTAGTTTAAAATCCTTGATAAGAATCTGTGTGCCAAGTTTCAGGTTCTAAAGTGAACTAGAATGTCGAGAAACCTTCCACTTGCAGCTACTTCCGATGAATCCTTACATTAGTTGAAGTGTAGTAGGTGCACGTGTGTACTAGCTGCTGATCTGTCTGAATTTAACAAAAGAAAAGTTAGAGGTCAAGCGTGGTGCAGTGCATTGACCGGTTCTCGTTAGATCACCGAAGTCAGGCTACGTTGTGCGTGGTTAGTACTTGGATGGGTGACCGTTTCAAGTAAAAATTACATTGCTCCCTCCCTGGGGTAAATTCATCTCGCTTTCCACCAAGTGCATTGATGCACTTGTGTGTGGTTCCCCAGGCTTTGGACATCGCTTTGGTCCATTGAGAAAAAGTAGAGGTGTCCGTTCTGACTGAAGTTTTCCACGGTTCCCTCAGTCTCATCTCAGCAAATGCTGAGACGCGTAACATGCCGTGGCCGCCATCCTTTTCCTACCTTGTCTTTACCCATTACCTTGCCGCTTTTGCTGTAAGCTCTTAAGCTGGTATTACACGATATAATTTTTCTAATTCTTGCATACAATTTTTACTTTCAAGAAAACTTCAACTCCATTTGTTTGTATGGAGATGAAATTTTCTTGCAAGGAAAAATTGTATGCAAAATTATATCGTGTAATACCGGCTTTAAGGGTGTATCTTTGTAAAAAAGGAAAAAAAAGGAAAAAAAAAAAAAAAGACGTTGGTTTGTTCAGATTTTCAAGATGGCGAGATCCTCTCCCAGACTGAGGCTGAACAACGAGCTCTTCCGGGACTCCCTGGTCAGCAAACTGCAGGAGTTTGTTGAGACGTCGGAGCTTGCAGACGTGACTCTGTCCTGCCAGGGAGAGTTCCTCCAGGCCCACAAACTTGTGCTGGCGGCCAGCAGCCCCCATCTCAGGGCCATGTTCTCGGTGAGTGCCAACCAGGGACGATTTTAGAACCAAACTGTTGGCAGGGAATTCAGGGAATTGTCTTAGAAGGTTCAGTAGCCACTTATAGTGGAGCAAACATCAGCTGTTAGCCAAAAAAGAAAATAAATTCATTTTATTTAATTACACCATAAGTGGTCCTCCATATTGAACTGAAATCCAAAAAATTCTTTCATATATGGCTTTCAAATCCAAAGTTAAAGTGAATGTACTGTATCACTATCATGGGGCCTTACCTGACAAAGACCCTTGAACATCATGCAAAATTATTAAGTTGGCTGGTATGACAAAAACGTGATGATTCAGAATGGTAAAAAAAAGTCAATTTTATTTTTTCTTTAAACTGTTTTCCTGTAAAAAAAGAAAAATGCTGAAAATTTTGCAAAGTTTTCTTGATTTTTGTAGTTTGTCATTTTGGTTAAAGCACAGGTCATACATAGATCATTGAGTGTATACATATTTTTATCATACCACCTAACTCAATATATTTTTTTAAAGATATTGAGAGTCTTTTAAGCCGGTATGGTCTCATTGTAAGCGACATATTCACTCTGACTTTGATTTTTGTTTTGTTTTTTTTTTTTTCATGCGAGATAGATTTTTTGGGGATATTGTTCAAAATGGAGGACCACTTGAACCATTATTAGAAGAAAAAAAGTGTTGGTCTTTCTTGGTCAATAGCTAATATGAGTGATATATTAACTTTACTTTAAATGACCCAGCTCATTGTCAGGATTCCACTGAACTTTCTGCGGTCATAACTTGTTACAATAGTTTAATGGACAATTTGCATCATTTTTTTTTTACCAGTTCAATCGAAAGAGGAGGTCGAAAAATACACCTATGAATTTTATGAGATTTTTATTCGTACTGCATCATGCATCGCGTCGCCTATGACGTCATTGAACTGTTCAGTCAAACAAACGATCGTCTTTATAACGCTTGTAAACAACCACGTTGCTATGGAAACAAGCAACAATTAATTTATTGTTTACAAGCGTTATATAGAAGATTGTTTGTTTGACCAGACAGTTCAATGACGTCATCAACGTTCCTTTATACAGGTTAAGACACGCACGCATTTCGTGCATCAATTTCGGTAAATTTTCAGGCCCCATTGCACCGCAAAATTTCAAAAATAGCATTGCATGATTGAAGCATTCAAAATTTTGCGGCACGATGTGGCGAAAAATACTTGAACGTGATTGGCTAAGCCCTTTAACAATGGTCCAGTCGGTGGCTTAACATGTATAAAGCCAACCTTGGACGTCATAGGCGACACGGACGCCGCCTCCAGGTCACGTGACCTCTTAAGGTAGAGATAACGCCGAACAGCTGATTGACGTAATCCCCTTTGATTAACATGTAAACCTTAGCAAATTGACAAAAATTCTGAAATTTTTTTGAGAGGCAGATATTAGTGCCTAAAAGCCATAGAAAAAATTTCAAAACAATTTAACGAGCCGATTTTTTTTAATTATTTTTTTTAATTTTCAGCATAGGGCTTTCCCATGGAGAGCCAAACTAAAAAATTAATTTAAAAAAATCGGCTCGTTAAATGTTTTTGAAACTTTTTCTATATGTTTTAGGCAGGGACCGGATGCACGCGTTTTTTTCGTGCATCCGAGATGCGCATCCGGATGCAAATTAATTTGTCGTGCATCCATGGATGCGCATCCGGATGCAAATTTATTTTTCATGCATCTGGGATGCGCATCCGGATGCAAATTTATTTTCCATGCATCTGAGATGCGCATCCGGATGCATTAATTTTTTCCCGTGCATCTGGGATGCACGGATGCGGATGCAAGCCCATTTTTGCGCATCCGTGTGCATCTTGCATCTGCATCCGCATCCAATCTTTGGTTTTTATAATACACTTTGTTTCTTGTAATTTTTAAACGACAAGTGGCAAATAAAGTTAAAAAATATGCCTCGTGTTAAAGATTTATTTAGAGGCAATTAGCAAAAAACCTGATAAAAAAGAAAAAAAAGTGTTAAATGGATGCAAATTTATTTTTCGTGCATCCGTGGATGCGCATCCGGATGCAAATTTATTTTTCATGCATCTGGGATGCGCATCCGGATGCATTCATTTTCCCCCGTGCATCTGGGATGCGCATCCGGATGCATTCATTTTTTCCTGTGCATCTGGGATGCACGGATGCGGATGCAAGCCCATTTTTGCGCATCCGTGTGCATCTTGCATCTGCATCCGCATCCGATCCCTGGTTTTAGGCACTAATATCTGCCTCTCAAAATTTTTTCAGAATTTTTGTCAATTTGCTAAGGTTTACATGTTAATCAAAGGGGATTACGTCGAACAGCTGTTCAACGTTATCTCTACCTTAACATCTCTGTTTTAGCCATGATGCAGTACGAATAAAAATCTCATAAAATTCATAGGTGCATGTATTTTTCGACCTCCTCTTTCGATTGAGCTACTAAAAAAAATTGATGCAAATTGTCCATTGTCTCACAATCAGCGAACTTCACGCCACTAGTGGCATCATCACGGCTGCTGCAGGAGGGAGGGTGACCATTGTTGCTTTGTGTGCAGGCCACCCCCTGCAAGCACCCCATCATCGTGCTGCAAGACACCAAGCTGCTGGACCTGCGAGCCCTCCTGCAGTTTATGTACACTGGAGTGGCGGTGGTGACTCAGGCACAGTTGCCGTCCCTTCTGAAGACTGCACAAGCTCTCGGGGTCCATGACCTCTCAAGGTCGTATCATAAGGTGAGAAAAATAGTTCTAGAGATGTCTAGAAAGCAATAAATTAAAATGCAGGGTCTATCAGCTGTTGACAAAAACAAAAACTTACTGTTAGTATTTTCTAAAATTAGTTTAAGTGCTCCTCCAAATGGAACTAAAATAAAAAAAAATCTATCTAGCATTGGTTCTCTAGAAAAAATATCTCAAGTTCAAAAAATTAAACATGGATATATTTGTTTTCACACCATCTAATGGTTTATTTTTTCAATATTCGGGGGTGTTTGTCAGGTGAGGCCCCATGTTAAATGATGCATTCTCCCTGATTTTGGATTTTTTTTTTTTTTTTTTTTTTTTTTTTTTCTGGAGAGCCTCTATGGCATAGAATTTTTTTATTTTAGTTCCATATGTTGGAGCACTAGAGCTATTTAGAAAATTCTGACATATTTCTTTGTTGTATTTTTTTGTGGTAGACCTTTACTTTATGTCCATATGATGCCATGTTAAAATTAGTAGGGACTTTAAGTGTTCCTCATAACTCTTCCATAAGCTACAATAGCAAAAATATTCATAGACTGATTGAGTGTCATAAATTTAGCAGAAAACCTGGTGGTAATATTTTGACTACTACTTCAACAAGGCTTCCTTGTTAAGGCAAACTGGTTCCATTTACCAATAGAACCCCATTTGATTCAAAGCAGTGATGTTGTATCTATGTAAAAAGAGTAGCTCCCTCCAAGCCATCCTAACTTTGCTTTGCTCATCCAGACTGACAGTTCCACATCACAACTCGACCAAGAGGAGGCGCCCCCCGATGAAGCCTGGCCGCCTGCACATGCCTGCCACCCAGAGACCGCCCAAGGTCAATGCTCGCCACACTCCATGCCGCCCAGCTTTGCTCCCACCTTCCAGCAGCCCCCCCAGAACTTGCCTGGCTCGGACCAGGACTGTGGACAGTACCCCTATGAAGGAATTGAAGGTACGTTTCTTCAATTGTCTTTTTTTTTTTAATTTTTTTTTTTTTAAAGGTAAGCTAACATGCCCAATGTTTAAAAACAATTCACACATGAAATTTATGAAAAAATTTAATAATATCTTATCTACATCTCCTATCAGTAGCTAAAATATTAAAATAATACAAATTCAAGGTACTTTTTGATTTATGAATTTTTAAATTTGACTTATTCTAATTTAACATGAAGAAATGGAACTTTCATGTTAAATTACGCAACTTTAAAAATTCACAACTCAAAAACTAGCTCGTATTTGTAGACCAGGGGGGTCTTCAAATAACACAAATTACAACAATCCTAAAATTAAGACAGTCTTAGCGTATTCTTTATTGTTGTGCTAAGACAGTCTTAGGCTAAGTTTAGGTTAAGTGGTGTTATTTGAAGACCCCCCTGATATTTTAGCTACTGATAGGGATGTAGAGAAGAAAATTTTAATTTTTATGAATGGATTTTTTTTTTAACACTGGCCATGTTACCTTACCCTTAAGTGTTACCCCACAATTTTAAAAAGATGAAGCATGGCCAGCCTTTAAATTAGGTTCTGATTGTGAGTGCAAACAGCCTGCCATTCTGGTGCAATGCAACACACAGTGCGTTGTTTTGTTAAAAAATTATTAAAAACTAACCAAGAATTATAAAATTTGCAAACAATGGAGTATCAATCTCAATCTTTTTATTGCAGAAATGAATAGAGGGTGCAAAGTTATGCTACTCTGATTGTTAAGAGTCCTGGAAATATTTGTTTTAAAAAAATCAAAAGTTTGGAGATAGGCGTCACTTCTTTAATAAAAGGGGCTTGGGTTCAAACCTGACTGCAGAAAAACTTTTTAGCAATAATTTCTGTTCTCCAAAAAATTTAAAAACAAATCTAGAGTAGAATAATTTTGAACCCTCTATCTACATTAAAAATTTTTGAGGTCAATATTCTATTACTCAAGAGTTCTAATAATTTGATATTTTGCTCTAATGTTGGTAAAACATGTCTTTGTCCCCCTGTTCTCCAGGAGAGTGGTACCAGCCCCCCACTCAGGAGGAGCCTGAGGACCACAAGCCTCCCGAGCTGAAGCAGGAGGAGGTGGACATCTCTGACGATGAGGCGGTGGGCGGTGACCCGGAGTTGCAGCCCCAGCAAAGTGAGGTGTTTGGAGCTCCCCCCGCAGTCAGTGAGTGCCCAGGTGTGAGGTCCCAGCCTGCTGGCCAGAAGCGTCAGCCCAGGAGCCCTGGAGAGGGACAGAGGGCAGCAAACACCCGGACAAAAGGTGAGGCACCCTCGGATCACATTTGTACTTTTGTTTACACAATAATAAATAACGCACTCTATAGAATGTTCCTGTGAATAGAACAAGGCACAATATTGTTGATATGTTGTAATTACAATAAATTTGTACATTTTGTGTTGGTTTTTCTATGTTTTTCATTTTTCAAAATGAATACTGCCGAAAGAAAACATTTCTCTCTTTTTTTTTTTTTTTATATAAATTATGTTTTTGAAATTGATTGTTGTACTCACATGCTGACAACATAATTAATTTCCTGTACAGCAACCATCATATTAATTTATTCAAGAGTCTTTACATTATTTTTCTGGAAAAATATGATAAAAGAATTATACTGTAATAGAAAATTAAATTAAGTTTGATATATTTTTTTAATTATTATTATTTAAATGTTGAATTTTGAAATTCTGGAGAAAAAAAAATATGGTACGTAATTGTCGTTAGCCAAGATGTTGAATGAAACTTTTAGATTTCAAGAATTTTTCCCTAAGAAACATTACAATGTATCATTTTCATAATATTTTTGACAAACTGAAAATGAAAAAAAAAAAAAAATGCATAAAGAAATGCAGTAAATAACTTTTATTATTTTTAAATTTACAATCTCAACTTTATAACTATAAAAAATGATCAACTTAATCAACCATAATGTATATTAATGTATTATATTTCTGCATATATTAATTACAACACGAATATTTGATCATGATTCCTGGGTTAGCTGAAGTTTCTGCCTCTTGTACAGTACAACAATGGACAACCTGCATTGAAAATTTTTATTACAGAAATGAATAGACATTACCAATTTATGCTACTTTGAATTTTTTCCAATTTTTTTTTTTTGAGACCCGAAAATATTTTTAAATAATTTTGGAAAGATCTGTAAGTTAAGTTGGCACCCCGGAATACTTAATAAAAAGGATACGGATTAGACGCCTATTGACGCCTCCAGGAGGCGTGGCCACACTTTCTATAATTATTTTAAAATAGTTATGGGTCTCAAAAATATCTGAAAGAATTCAGAGTAGCCTAATTTGGTACCCTCTATTCATTTCTGCAATAAAAAATTTCATGTAAGTTGCCATTTTTAGGTTACATGTAGACTAGACCTTCCTCCAGAACCAATCAATGTTCTCCAAAAAATTTAAAAACAAATCTAGAGTAGAATAATTTTGAACCCTCTATCTACATTAAAAAATTTTGAGGTCAATATTTTATTACTCAGAGTTCTAATAATTTTATATTTTGCTCTAATGTTGGTAAAACATGTCTGTGTCCCCCTGTTCTCCAGGAGAGTGGTACCAGCCCCCCACTCAGGAGGAGCCTGAGGACCACAAGCCTCCCGAGCTGAAGCAGGAGGAGGTGGACATCTCTGACGATGAGGCGGTGGGCGGTGACCCGGAGTTGCAGCCCCAGCAAAGTGAGGTGTTTGGAGCTCCCCCCGCAGTCAGTGAGTGCTCAGATGTGAGGTCCCAGCCTGCTGGCCAGAAGCGTCAGCCCAGGAGCCCTGGAGAGGGACAGAGGGCAGCAAACACCCGGACACAAGGTGAGGCGCCTCACTTTTATACTTTTGATTGTTGTGTGTGTACCAGGGTTTAAAAAAAAAAAAAAAAAAATTAGAGACATTGGATGGGGTCTGTTTTTTTTTAATATACTACATCTTATTGGGCTTTCTTTTGGGAAAATTCAAATTTTGTTGAAGAAAACTTGACAAATCGGTAAAGAAGAGCGATAATTTTCAATTTGACATGGTGGTGACTAATCAATAATCAATAGGGCTGTAGAAATCTCGAAAAATTTTCAGCTCAATCTCGAAAAAAAAAGCTCGAGTTTGCTCGAAACCCGATATTTCGAGCCGAAGCTCGAAAATCGAGCCAGGCTCGAAAATCGAACCAAGTTCGAAAATCGAGCCAAATCTTGAAATGGCTCAAAATCGAGTCAAAGCTCCAAAATATTATTTTTTGCTTCATAGATAACTGTGCAATAATCTTGATAGAATCCATGAATTCGCAAATTAATCATAACAAACTAAGAAGAAAATGTTTTTAAATTAATTTTTCGTTCTCTTTCAATTTGTGTGTGCTATAATTTAATAAAAAAAAAAAAAAAACACAGCGGATCTACAAGATTTTTTTTCTGTTCAATTGAGGACCTTAAGTTATTAATTGTCAATTGAATTAACTATATTAAACCCTCTGAATAACGCCTACTTCATAGTCAAGCAATTTTATTCTTAATTTTTTTATTTTATTTTTTTCCAATATGTTAGCGATGCTATATTAGATTCGTTCTGCTATTAGCGTAAACATTGAAGCATTCAAAGTTAAACACAGTATTGTTATAACTAAGTCGTGTGAAGAAGTTTTAAGAATTAGTCGATATAAATATATATATATATATATATATATATATATATATATATATATATATATATATATATATATATATATATAAATATATATAAAGTTAACATCCTTAATGCCATTTTACCCTTTCGGGTGTGGCCAGGTATTTAACCTTGTGTGTAAGAGTTATCTTGCGACCGAGCTAGGGCTTACCAGGCTCCCAGAACCCTTTCCTGCACTCTTCTGGGCTAGAATACCAGATCTGTGAGGCCTGCAGTGTTTGAACTTACAGGGGTGATCACTTCCTTCGGAAATATTCCAAGAGATGGCAGCACCATGATCAATTGTGCCGCCGTACGTACATACAGCACGTGCCAGTAGATGGCAGCAGTGTCACATTTTACAGCGTCTTCCCTCCAAGTACTAACCACGCTTGACGTTGCTTAACTTCGGTGATCTAACAAGAACCAGTGCATTCAACGCGACAGGGCTGTATATGTTTATATATTATTATATATATATATATATATATATATATATATATATATATATATTATATTTATAAATACCTCATTCTCATGCTAAATGTTTGACCATTTTACCTACTTGTGTCTTTGTGTCAATCGCAGTGTGATAAAGGATTTCCAAGAAAGAACTTAACATTGGCAGAAAATTAAGGGACGCGTTTATTTTTGTATTGAATAAAAATTCTAAAGCAAAGCTCTTTATTTACATTTTTAAATGTCAATCAACCTTGAATACCGCTACTTCCTCCCTGCAAGTCTGTCCATCGGTGTCGGACCCTCAAGGTAGTATTTTTACTAGGTCAACAACCCCACAACACAAGTTAAATAACGTATAAGTATAAGAGAATATTCAACTAAAACTTCCATTAAGTGAAAACATATTCAGTATCTATAGCGTAATAGCAATTAAGTATTTAAAATATATTTTTCTGAATATATATAGTAAAAATAAATTAACAATTCAAGAAACGGCCCAAAACTCGAAAAGCTCGGATTTGGTTTGAATCTCAAAAATCTCGATTTCGGCTCGAATGTCGAAAAGCTTGATTTCGGTTCGAAACTCAAAAATCTCGGTATTCGGTACACAATAAAATCGAGATCCCGAAAATTTTGGCTCGATCCGACTCTAATCTTGATATCGATTTCACAGCCCTATTAATCAAATATCTGGCGGTCTGACTTCTCATTCTATCCAACAGTTATCTTTGTCTTATAGACAGATCCTAGACAAAGTTTTCAGAAAATGGTAGTTTCTATGTGGAGCTACCACAAACAATGGGACATGGATATCAACAAATTCATGTCCCTAACGCCACCTCTCTCTTTGTCAATGGACTGTCCCACCTGGAAATCATTTTTATAAGGAAAGGTGAACCATTGCGTTTGGATATATTAAAATAAGGAATGAGATGGAAGAATAGAAACAATACTCACCACAAATGAAATATCCGTAGGACATTATTGACACTTTTCAACCAACATTTAATGATGTTGCATTTTCAATTACAAGGAACGAAGAAAACAAAATTTTCAAACACTATCAAACTAAAAGTTGGGACAAAAAAATCTCTGATGTCTCGTCTCGTGGGAGATGGAAACTAGATGGATAAATTGTCTCTGCATTAAAATGGCATTGTAGATATTTATTCGTGTTTTTCTCAGGGTTTTATGATTTTTTTTTATCAAAGTTTGAAAATTAAACAAGCTCTGGTGTGAACAAATGGTTGAGAAAATGTAGCAACATTAAGCTACGTACTAAATGTATTACGGCTGAAATATATGCTTGTAATTTTTTAAAATTTTAAAAGTTAAAATCCTTGACGCCATTTATTCCCTTACGGGTATGGCCAGGTATTTAACCTTATGTGTAAGAGTTATTTTGCGACCTTGCTGGGACTGACCAGACCCCAGAACTCTTTCCTGCATTCTTCTGAGCTCCCTTTACCAGATCTGTGCAGCCTGCAGTACATGACTGCAGGGCAGCGGCGTATAGAAAGCCGTAAGCAGCCTTCCTCCTACCTACTCCATGGCCGCACTTTCAATAATTATTTAAAAATAGTTTTAGGTCTCAAAAAAATCTGAAAAAATTCAGAGTAGCAGAATTTGGTACCCTCTCAATAATTATTTAAAAAAAATTCTAGGTCTCAAAAAAATTCTAAAAAATTCAGAGTAGCAGAATTTGGTACCCTCTCAATAATTATTTAAAAATAGTTCTAGGTCTCAAAAAAATCTGAAAAAATTCAGAGTAGCAGAATTTGGTACCCTCTATTCATTGCTGCAATATTTTTTTTTCATAATAATATACGTTGTCCATTAGGTACAAGAAAACATTTCTAATGATAGTAACGAGGTAATCTGAGGAGAATTTTAAAATGAGCCGTGTTTAATGGACAACTTACATGACAATTTTTTATTGCAAAAATGAAAAGAAGCCTTATTAAAACTCATTTAATTGCTGTACATTTTTAATTAAAATTAATCAAAAATGTCTCTGGCCGAAAATATGATGTAACTTTGGGATGTGATCGTGTCTACAAAATATTACTATTTTTGAAAAAATATATTTTTTTAGATTCTTGAAAACTTCTTTTATTGCACAATTTTCGAATTTTTTGGAAAAATTGAATTTAGCCCGCATTATTTTTTCGAGTATATAGGAATTAGGTCTATTCTCGCTTTATTTATAACAAGGAAATAAAATACATGCCGTGATTTTAAACAACATTTTGTAAAATTAAGCATGAAGTATAGACAAGTATATTTGAAATAATAATAAAAAAATCAGATTGAACTGATAATTGACGCAAGAGCACTTCCCAAGTTTTTATTCTATTTGCTCTGTGTATAAGAAGCTTAATTGGCATTTTGGTGGCCAGAGGTGCGTCAATCGCAGAGCGGCTGCGATGTTTGAGCCGAGGTAGTGATATCTTTCTACTTCTTTGTAAGCAACCTTGACTGTACGCGGCAGGGGGTAGGAGCAAACTGCCTGCAAATAATGCTTGAATGGAAATGACAAAATACAGGAAAGGGTGAAGAATTTCTGTGAACTCATATTCATTAGAGAATAATAATTTGACGTCACGTGACCTTCCCGTTGTATTATATTGAAGAAAAATAAAAAAGATTCGTGACGTCAAGTTATTTCTAAATGAATAATATAACTGATGCAAGAACGTGCATATGCCTCTAAAATTTCTTTTAGAGAGATAATAAAATGACCCTTATGTAAACTTCATTCAAACAAAAGTTTCTGCTGCTTATATAGGTGCAATGCTAGGCGACCACTGCGGCCAGAGAGAAATAGGTCAGTTATCGTCGCCTCTTTCAATCGAAAACACGCGAAATATAAAATTTTAATGTAGATAATATGTATTATTGCTCCAAAATTTGAATAAATTTATGATTATTTAATTAAATTTTATGGGTAGATAACGTGCTAGAACAGTGGGAAAAAAAAAAAAAGAAAGCAATTTTCATGGTAATAAAATGTTAAAATTAAATAACACACTTCTTTCAATTCTCCTAAATATATAGCAGTTAAATTATTATTTTTTTTTTTAATCATTAATAGTCAAGAATTACACGTTCTAATTAAAAGTGTAAAAATAATTAGTACAGCCTCTTCTAAACAAAATTATGTTTAGGATTATGCATTTCAACTCCATAATAAATTATTTATATAAATAAATAATTATGTAAAGAATAAATAGAGAATAATCATTATCCAAGAAATAAAAATAAAGGTGGATAAATAATGCGCAAAATTTCAATTACAATAACAGCAATAATTTTTTCACTTTTTTTTTTTTTTTTTTTCATTTATTTTAATGCAATTACTATCATTCGTAATGTTTATATTATTATACTAACATATTATGTTGGTGTTTCAACTCAATAATAAATAATTTTATAAAAAATAAATATAGAGAATAAATATTATTCAGTAAATATAATATAAGTACAAAGGCGGATAATTAATGTAAAATTTCAATCACAATAAAAGTATATATAGTGGGTGTGTGGCGCAATTAATGCGCTTCATTGGGTCTCGTCAGAGATGTCAGATCACCGAAATCAAGCAGCGCCGACGAGCGGGGCTGGATGGGTGACCATTTTCAACAAAAACTTCGTTTCCCACCCTGAGGTAAATCGTTGCGTTTTTTCCACTATTTGTGGTTCTCCTGGCTTTGGACTATTGCTCCGTGATTTGAACGTCCGGTTCATTGACAAAATCTGTACCGCCCATCTTGGCTGAGATTTCCACGTTTCCCTCAGTCGCAGGCAAATACCGGAATGGATTGCAAGGCCGTGGCCGCTGCGCCCCTGTTTCGGAAGAGCACGCAAAACTCTATATAAATTAGGGTTTCAAATGTTTCGGTGATCAAAAACTTCGAAGTAATATTAGTAAGTAGATGTATTCAGTTAGGGTTTGATTAAAAAATGAAACAAAAATTTAAAGCATAAATTTCTTTTTCGCAAATATTATAATTAATGCAAAATAATTATATACTCACTAATTATTCATATATATTAAAACGTGTATATTATGCTATATTTCTATATTATGTTAGGATATAAATAAGAAAAGTATTTTTCATCCTACTTTTTTCTTATTATATTTTTTTTTCACCTAAAGTATTCTTCAGCTTTGTACAGAAAAAAAAAGAATAGATATAGATCATGTTAATTATTATAATAATTTTACATAACATTGTAACTAAAAATTTTACAATGTTGACTAAATTTTGGTCCTGCAAATAATTTCAGTGCATCCTTGTATTTTTGTTTTTCTATGTAATGGGAATATATAGAGATGAGAGAAGTGTGGAGACAATGCCTAACGAATGCAACTCTCTTTGCTTGCTTGCTGTCCTCCCCTCTCCTATAGCAGATAGTGACCGCAGTGTCAGCGAGTTCCGTAGCTCACACTTTTCTACCTGGACAACCATACGGCCATCACCCTCTACTGCCCATTATTAAGGAACTTCGCCACACCCTATCGTCTTAAAATGCTCCTGTGCATATTCACCGATTCGAAAGTTAAAAATTGTACAATTTGTATGAAAAATTGTTAAAACAGAAATGCATCTCATAGAGAGGATACTAAATTATGCTGCTCTGATTTTTTTTTATTATTATTTTTGCATGAGACCGAGAACTATTTGCAAATATAAATAAACTTTAGAAAGATAATATATGATATATTTGCTTCCAAATTTGTATGCCACCTATTGATAGCGAGTTATAAGTATCTTGCAGGTCATGTGTTGCATTCAAGTGCAGCGGTTTTGCAGGATATCAGTCTGATGAATAAAGATAATTATTCATTCTTAAATAAAATTTACTGTCGATGCATAGCACTGTCCTATGACAAACTCGCCACTCGCATTGGTCTCAACTCCCACACGATCGCCTCACTCTTGTGTTTGGAATTCCCGCTGGCAGACGTCTTCATCGTCGGGTAGATTTGTCGGGAGAGTGAAAGGAATGAGTGTAGTTAGGGTAGGTGGGATAAAAGTAGTTAGTGGCATTACTTATGGACATAGTCAAATGTTTTGTGTCCAGGCATCGTGAGTGCTAGTCATAAAGTGTATGACCAATTATACCACTTGCGACATAAATTACGCTTGAATATACAGTATTCCGAAATGATGTTCCTTAGGACTTGTTTATTAACGGAGAAGCATTATTGTTGATATTTTTACTGTTATTCCTTCATAAAACATTATAGTTAATTTTAAAAATTTGAACACTAGAATATAACCATTCGACGCTGGCCAAATTAGGTTGAAATGTGTGTTCATTTCAATTATCTTGTATACCATGGATAGGTGGAGGCACTGTCGCCAGTGAGGCAAGGTTGTGAGGAGGATGTGGTTAAAATAGACCAATAAGATATCCGTCATTTACTATGGCCTGTGAAGCCGAAACAATACAGAATATTGCGCTCGGCTGCCATGATACCATGGCTTTTGGCCTAATCAGTTATAATGCTATTGGTATATAGACCTAGCCTATCCATAGTACAAGATTCTTGGTTAATTTACTTGTTACTTACAGGTCGCGACACCTCCTGTGAATTTAAATGCAGCTCTTGCAGTAAGACTTACACCACCTATCGTGGTCTTCACCACCACATCCAGTTCACACATGGCAAGGACTCTGTCCCCTGCACTTGCGGTATTTGTTACAAAAACTTCAAGAACAAGAGGTCTCTGCTTGAACATATGAGACTCTACCACACAGGCAAGGACGCAGGTAAACATTTCAAGTGTCGGACATGTGGTAAAGTTTATGAAACGAAGAGATATTTGAGGGTACACGAACTCAACATCCATGGTGAACGTTCCTTACCACAACAGTGTCCAGTTTGCCATAAGATGGTGAAGAACAGATTGGCTTTGAAGTACCACATAATAAATTGGCACAAGAAAACATTACATACCTGAAGGCTTTCTACATTAAGTGTTGTTGTCACCAGTCTTAGTAGATGGTAAATCACCCTGAAAATTATACTAAACTTTCCTTACATTACAACATAAATTTTCAGCAAAAAAAAAATGAAGCAAAAGTCAGTCTAGTATTTAAGATACTCAGGATATAAATAGTGAGAATAACATTTGAAATCTGTAGGCATTTTAATATCAAGTCAAATCAGCATCTTTTTCAAACAAAAAAATAACATTTCAAAAACTAGACTGAATAAGTAATTTTTTTAATTCAGAATGTGAACAGTCATTTTGTTCTCTATGTTCTGATCTAAATTTTATATTATTTTACCATCAAAAAATAATTACACTAGTAACAATAATCCTTGAGTGCGTTTGAATTCACGGGCCAGCCCGGGCTGGGTAAAATGGCGGTGACCTTGGTCACTTGGTATGAAACGTCATAATTTCGTCACGGGCTAGTTCCCAGTCTGTCTGCTAGGTCTCAGTCGCACTGTAGAGTCCGCCCGCAGCAGTTGGGCCAGCCAGGAAGTGACGTCATGAGAGGAGGGAAAATGGCCGCCGGGCTGGCCCCACTTGACGACAAAAAACGCTTTAGCCCAGGCCAGCCCGGGCTGGCCCGAATTCAAACGCACTCCTTAAAGGCCTCCTGAAGAGATGCATTTGACAAGTTTTAAAAAGTGAGCTTAGATTGCGTGTTATATATTTCGAGTGAAAAAATGTTCCCTACCCTCAGGGTTACGTAGCTAGAAGCGAGCGAAGGAACTCGCGTGACGTCACTCTAGCACAACAACTGAGTAAGAGATACAAAGTCTCTGGAAAAAGTACGTTCACTCTATTAACAGCCACGGCGACGCTATTGCAACCCTACCGCTAAAACTTAATGAGAGCAGTCTTGATAGTATTTGTCAAATAGCCTGAAAACCGTTTGTCCATAGCATGCATACAAATCAAGTTATGAATGCACAAAGATCATCAAAAATGTTGTGCTGCTGCCTGGCCGTCAGCTACGCTCGCAGCAGAGGCAGCGCTTGCTCGAGCGTTACCCCCTCCTCTCCGCTCACCGCGTGTACACACTTCCCCTCCTAGCTATTTCTTCTCCTCTCTCAAAAATTTTGCTTGCTTGACGGCCCGCGCGTCTTCTGTCGTATGATATATTATAATAAAAATATATTATAACTCGCGCTTGTAGTAATTAATTTTTTTACAATCAGAATGTTTATTTAAATTTAATATTTTAAATACATGTATTTATACTATATATTAGCTGACAACTGAAGTTGTCATTGTAAATGATATATAGTACAAAAATTATCGCCTCTTGTTTTACGAAGAATGTGGCTTGCATTCGCCGCCTAGCTTTATAGTGAGGGTTCTTATAGCTTACAAAAATGACCAAGTCGTGCACTTTGTGATAAAAGCACCAAACTTGGTACATCGATAGAATTGACCAAGACAATCATTTTGAGGGATATAGCCCAGCGCAAAAACTGACCTATTGACCCCTGGTGACCTTTCCAAATGGCGGCCGTGACCTTTATGAAATTAATTTTTAAATTAAAAACTATTGCAGATAAATTAAAATTTTAAACTGAAAGTGGTTCACGATCAATTATTGCATGTCCTGTATTTTTTTTTCAAAATGCTGCGTTGCCAAATTAGTGCATAAATTAAATATATTCATGAAAATTGGGACTATTTTTCACATAAATGACGTGCAAGTATCCGCGATGCCGATGTTGACTATTTATAAGTCGAGATGGGGCTCAGCAGATTGTATGAAGGTGGACTCAGGATGATAGTAAAATAATTTTTACCGCAGATTATTTGACCTGGTGACCTCTAATGACCTTTCAAAATGGCGCCTGAAAATATTCGATTTGATATATTAGCAAATTACGAAGCTAAATAAAATGAAATTGCTGGAAATTGATTTTTTTTACTTTCAAGTTGTCCCGAATTTTTTCCAAAATCTATGCCGAGGTAGGGTTAGTGATAATATACTACATTAATTGTTATTTGTTGTAAATTTGGCAACGCTGTAAATGTGTTTCTGTGGCAACACAGATTTTGGAAAAAATTCGGGACATTCATACAAACTGAGTTATTGCGGTAGAAAGAGGAGCAAAAATGTTGTATAAGAAAACAATGTTAAATTTTTGGCTTATCTTGCTACCGCAATAACTCAGTCTGTACACATGCCACCAAAAAAATTCTTTCAGACTATTTACAAATACTATCAAGACTGCCCAGGTAAAGTTTCAAAATTCCAGAAGTAAAATTATGGCCGTGGTTGCGGCGGGAGTGAACCTATCTTTTGCAGGGATTTCCCTATATTGTTGCCGCTGAATGAGCGTGAGTGACGTCACAGGTTCCTTTTCATCGGCTATTATCTCTGATATTTGTGCTACTGAAACAAAAAAAAAATATGCAACTGAATCACACTGAAGCAAAGCTAACCGTGTACTTAATACTGTGAAAAGGTTCATAAGGCCTTTAAGACCCGTAAGTTCTGGTTTTGTCCAATTGTTTTCATGACGCTTCTTTAAAATGAAATATTTCATTGAAAGCCAAATGTGGATTATACGTAGATTAACAATTTAACAATCATGTGAAATTTCATGTTGTGTATTCAGTTAATTCAAATATATCAGTTCAACTATTTGGATATGTAATCATAATGATTTAGTATGACTTGATAATATGTTTTCGAAGAAATCTATTTACCATCATTTTTTTTTTCTTATACAAAGTATTTAACCTTCTATTTACTTGCAATTAAAATTGCAATAAAGACTTAATACAGCTACAGCCCTGCAATGACATTCCCTGATCTTGTACGTGTGTTAAATACTTGCATAATTGCATTATCGGAGTGCTTTAATTGTTGCATAACTGATGGCAAAAAGTTGTTTGAGAATTTAAATAAATAAAGCGAAATAGCTAGTAGTGCTAGTACACAGAACTGTTGATATTTTTGTTATATCGTCATTTATTTTATATTTTTCATTCAGGTTGCCTATTTTTCAAGCATTATACTAATACACATCAACGAAGTGTTTGTATTTCATTTATTTTTTGTTGATTTGAAATTTCCTTAAAGTTGTTCCGTGTAATCTTTTTAATTTATTTGTCTACAGACTAATAATTTTATACTAGGTGTGTTCGTAAATACAGAATCAGAACGAATCGATTATTTGTGATGAACCGTATTTTTCACGTACATAATTTTCATCATAAATAATCAATTCTTTCTGATTGCGTATTTACGAACAGACCTAATATAAAGAAAAGAAGTATTGGCAATTGAAAAAGCTGTCGTGTCAGAGTGGTGTAGTTTAAATGCTCTTGTGTCGTATGTCAGTTAAAAAAATAAAAGTGACGTTAAGGATTTCTGTTGTTTCATTATTAGGAAAGTTCTCTATTATCTCCTTTGGTTAGATTTTGACGATCATTACAAAATTTTGCATATTCTTTTAGCTCTTGTTTTTTTTTTACTGTAAAATATCGAAAAACACATTTTTGTATTTCTGAAGATTGTTTTTCATATCGTTATACTTGTCATATGCTCATGTGTATAATCAACGATTAGTACGTTAAGATTACTTAAAATGGCTGAACTAACTCTATTTATTCTACCGATCTTTATTACTATCTTCTCTTAATTCTTGCTCTATGCAGTCAGGATAGACCATATTCTTTTTGGACATGTTAAATGTTCATAATTGATCTTTTTTACTGCATTTACATAAGATATAATGTAATTATAGGAAAAGCACGATTAATATAAAATAATTGGTTATAAAAAAAACGAATTTAAGATTTTAAAGTTGTAAGCAATTATCTTTGGTTTGATGGCCGGGACCTTTTCCTTTGTCCTCCTCCTCCAATACAATTTTAACGGAGAGTGAACAAGTAAAGCATTTTTTTTTTTAGTAGCTCAGTCGAAAGAGGAGGTCGAAAAATACACATGTGAATTTTTTAAGATTTTTATCTGTACTGCATCATGCCTAAAGTAGAGATGTAAACAGGTCACGTGACCTGAAGGTGGCGCCCGTGACCCCTGTGACGTCATTGAACTGTCTGGTCAAACAAACGATCGACTATATATAAACGCTTGTAAACAATAAATAAATTGTTGCTTGTTTCCATAGCAACTTGGTTGTTTAGAAGCGTTATAAAGTTGATCGTTTGTTTGACCAGACAGTTCAATGACATCACAGGCGTCACGGGCGCCGCGTCCAGGTCACGTGACCTACATCTCTATTTTAGGCATGACGCAGTAAAAATAAAAATCTCAAAAAATTCACAGGTGTATTTTTCACAGTGATGCAACGCTTCGCGAAGCTTCGCGCGAAATTTCGCTAGTTTCGCGAATATTCGCGAAGTTTCGCAAGCCAAGTTTCGCGAAAGTTTCGCGCGAAACTTCGCGAAATTGATATATTTTAATTTCCCGCTCTACTTTTTCGAATCGTATTTAATGAATACGCTGTTTTTCTTCCTAATTTTACTTTAATGACAGGTTTAATTGCATAAATGAATTAAAAAAGAGTTCAATTTAATTTATTAGATATAAAAGAATTTATTTATTTTTTATTAATTTTAAAAATTACTTTTAATTATTTTTAAAATCATTTTTAACACATTCGAGGTTAGACAGGTCATGAAAGGGGCCATTTTATCTTGTTTTCTTAATTTTTTGATGAATATATGAAAAAATCGCATTGCGACAGTCATTTTTTAAATTTCGCGTATTTTTCGTGAAGTTTCGCGAATATTTGCGCGAAAGTTTCGCACACCATGTTTCGCGCGAAGTTTTGCATCTCTGATTTTTCAACCTCTTCTTTCGACTAAGCTGCCAAAAAAAAATTGATGCTACTTGTCCGTTGCGTGACGTTAAACCAAAGATAACAATTTACGACTACACATAATTGTACAGTCTTCTTATTTGGAACACCACATTATTTTTAGTTCGTTGTAGCACATATTGTTTTTTGAACCTATCTAACTATATATAACATAACCAATCAGTGTAGGCACATTGGTCGAGCGCCCGCCTAGCATAAGGAAGGTTGCAGGTTCAAATCCTGATAGGGGTGAGATATTTTCACCACATCTCCAGGGTTTAGAAAAGTTTCTGCTTCCTGCACTTTTCTCTCATGGCAACTTATTTAAATTAATATTATATTTTCAGCCTCTACAAATGCTTCAGATTTGAAGTGCAGCTTCTGCAACAAAACGTGCAAATCCAAGAGGAGTCTTCACAACCACATTCGTTCGATCCATGGCAAGGACTCTGTCCCCTGTACTTGCGACATTTGTCACAAGATCTTCACACATAAGGACTTTCTGATGAAACATATGGGTCTCTACCACACTGGCAAAGATGTAGTAGAGAAAAAACACAAGTGTCAGCTGTGTAGCAAAGTTTATGGGCAGAAAGGACATTTACAGAGACATGAAATTAACATTCACGGAGAGCGTTCCGTACCACACCAGTGTCCAGTCTGTCATAAGATGTTTAAAAATGAAAACAGTCTGAGATCACATAAGATTATCGCTCATAAGATCTACAAGAAATAACATTATGTTGCGATTGTTTTGAAATGTCACTATTATTTTTCATAATAAAATTATATCTTCCAACTTTCAAGTTTTTTTTTTTTTTTTTTTCAATACAATCTATAGAAAGTTAAAATGGTACACATTACAGGCCAAGATAAGTTTCAAATCAAAGGGATGCCGTGATCCATTTAATGAAGAAGTGCGACGTTGCCATTTCGGTGGCACACCTGCAGCTGAACAATAGCGGCGCTGCATTATGTGGCAACATTGTTTCATTTTACGCTACTTCGTTGGCTGGTGGCATTCTTAATTGATGGGAGGTACTAGTATATTTAAACATGTAACACATAATATATTGAAGGAACTGATATAACATTGTTAGCTAGATATCAAATACCTGCGTACGTGCTTATAGTGTAGACATGATGTTTATAAATTTCGCAATTAAAAACAAACACGGATTAAAATTTGAGATTTTGCAATGCATGTGGCAAGCTTGCGGTGGTTTTAATAAAAGTTGTAAGTAGCTTGTAAGATCTGTGGACAGAATTTAACGGACATTTGAGGAGCTGCAAGCTGACAAATTCAGCGTACAGACAGCGCTATAATAAATCTGATGGAAATATCTTGGGGAGGTACTCTAACTTGAAACGGCACAAAGAAGCAGGTGTCTCCCCAGATGGGGAGTTGACGGTCAAATTTAAAAGCCCCATGTGGTCGTTGCACCTTAGTCAAATTTCGTATTTTACAATGTTGCCGCATTGCGTCGCAAAATTTCAAACACTGCTAGCGAGAGTTGCTTGCTCGCTGCTGCCGCGTGTGCTCATGCATTGTACGAGCTGACAACGTTGCGCCGCCTCTCAGCGTTGCCAGCTCGCATTAAGAATACCGCCTCTTGAAGAAGTTCGGCTTGTTTCTTTGAAGTTTAGCAACGTTGCATCCAGCCTAGAAATACGACCATGGGGCTTTTAATGTGACGGGCACTGTGGTCATATAATAATGCACTCGTGGCAAAAACATTAAATCTATTGATGCGGGGAAGGAGGCAGCGATGCTAGATCGAATTATGATGTTCTATTTTTAATCAACAATAAATATCCGGTCTATTGTCAAGTTTCGCCGCCTAGCTCCTATGCTTCCCGCACGGATATTGTTAGTGTTTTCACTTGGAAAGTCATTATTATACATGACCGTCTGGGGCATTTAGGGGCATTCACAAAGCATTTAACCCCCACTTTAGCCTCAATTTTTATCCCTGGTGCTAAACGTGGTGCTAAACTAGGAGCTTAACATCGTTATATATAGCCTCTGGTTTAGCACCATGCTTAGCACTAGGGATAAAAAATGAGGCCAAAGTGGGGCTTAAAATTCTGTATGAATTGGCTTCTTTGTGCCGTTTAAAATTGGAGGCACCCTCCCCAAAATTGTTGCATTTGATTTGGCGCTGCATGCCTGGTACAGTCCTGGACAGTTCTTTTGCGAAAACCGTGGGGTAAGCTACCTACTGCTTTCAACAGCCATTGTGATCAAAAACGAAGGAAATCCTGACACTAATCCTCCATTGTCATCTCAAGTGACAAGGGTTGACAGGCAGCAACAATTGATTTGAATACTTAGTTATCATTGACGTGATCAATGTTGTATTGTACAACCAGTATCGAAATAAAATTATTATTATTATTATTATTATTATTATTATTATTGCAATTGAATCTTCAATTGCAGTAAAAAAAGTAATTAGAGCAATGATTAATGGCTTAATTTATTTATTTAATTAAATTCATGTTTAATTGTTTAATTAAACTTTAATTAATTGCAATAACTAATTATTCACATCAATTGTTGTTGCATGTCAACCCTTAATTGTCACTTGAGACAACAATGCAGGATTAGTGTCAGGCTTCGGTTTTGATCATAATGGCTTTGCCAAGCTGCAGCGAGCATTTCCCCCAAGATTTTCGCAACAGATTTGTCCAGGACGGTACCTCATCGTGAAAGCATGCTCGATCATAACCCCAGGTCAGATTTGGAAACTGTCAACAAAGTCCATGTATTAGATTTACTTTTATTAAGAAAAGTGCTGGACATGCAGTTACGTTTCCTAAGGGCAATAAAGAAAAAAAAATTCCATTGCATAGTAAATAAATAATTTTATTGAAAAAAAAAAAATCCTGTCAATTTTATTGCTCGTGTGTATATCAGTTAAAAAATAAAAAAAAATTTAATGAATGCTCTGTGGTTTTAATTATAAGAAAGTTCATAATTATTACCTTCAATTGTTAATTTAATTTAGGACATTCCTAAATGGCAATTAACAGCATAATTTTGAATGTTCCTACGTTTATTGCATTTTTTTTCAGTTGCTCTATGCCTTAAAACTAAACATCCCAAAAAACAAAAAAGCTTGAATTTTCAAAATTAGAGACATGGGAATTTTTAAAAAATCTTCAATCTTTTAAATTTAGCGCCAAAACGTGACGAAGAAACTGCCTAGCAGGCGAATTTTTTCTGCAATAAATTTATATTTTCGATCATCACTCTAAAAGTGATTATATAAACTGATTTTATAGGGACAAAACTATTGATACTAGGGTAGAAAAACCCGCTGATTTCGATCGTGTTACTAAAATTTATAGCCAATCACTCCTTGACGCTCAAATTATGATATCAGGCAGTTCTTGTGTGTTAACTAGGGAGTTTCTACGTCACAGTTTTCAGGTTTGCGCGCGGGTTGCATACTTTACACTTATTCTAATAGAGGCTTCAAGTCAGCTGATTTTTCGGTGATCCCACCCGCTATACCAAACCTATATAAAAAAAACGTGAATTCGTTTTTTCACCAAGAATAAGATTTTTCAGGGATAATTCCTTTACGGAACTTTGGTCCAAACTGAAAAATAAAGTAGATAATTCAAGATTTAGATTTTTTACTTGATTTATAACCGAGAAAAGTTCAAAAAACACTTTGCTTCATTTTCAAGTGCAAGATGGACCTTAGCGACAAACAGTTGCGCAGCGAAAGCGCATCACTTGAAGCCTCCATAATCCCTTCAGAGTCCCCAAATTTAAGTTTAAAAAGTTGAAACTTAAGTCAAACTTGCTGTTTATATATACCCTATCATAATTTAGTAGTTAAAATAAAATTTGAGTTGTAAGAGAATTCCCCATTAGTCTCTTTTTCCGATAAGAGAGTGAACATTCTAAGCAAGATCCCTTTACTTTGTAAATAAAGGGATTTTGATTCTAAGACGCGCACTCTGATAAGATAGAAGAACGAATTTCAAACTTGTTGCCATGTTAACAAAGGATCATTGTTGCATCATTTTATTTGACTGTACATTATTATATGTATTATGTGGGATGGTTATACACTCGGTCAGCCACGGGTTCAGGGGGTGGGGGGGAATCTCCCTAAATTTGAATTTAACATTACACCCAAGCCTAAAAGAGCTTAATTACAGCTTGCGGCGGTGTAATGGGGGTAGGGATAAGGTATATAGAGAAAGGATGGTGGCCATGGCCTGATCATGGCTTCTGTTACACGTCCCAGCATTCGCTGAGGTGCGACTGAGGGAACCGTGGAAAACCTCAGTCAGGACGGACACCTCTACTTTTTATCAATGAACCAAAGCGATGTCCAAAGCCTGTGGAACCACACACAATTAAGTACATCACTGCACTGGGTGGAAGGCGAGATGAATTTACCCCAGGGAGGGAGCAACGTAATTTTTACATGAAACGATGCACAGTAATACTATATTACATAATTTTATTTCATACTTTGTTAAATGTCTTCATGAAACACACTACAAAAATTTGGAAAAAGACGTTAATTTCCAGGTGGCCCCTGCTGACTTATATGGTCCTTACTGGCTCCCAGCTTCCCAGTCCGAGCCTGGTATATACTGCATGCATGAGTCAATGTTCGGTATTAATGTTTCTATTACTTTCAGGTCGCACGAAGAACAAATCTGCAAGCTCCCATAAATTCAAGTGCAGTTCGTGCAACAAGACATACAATAGCAAATTTAGTCTGTATCACCACATCCAGTTCACCCATGGCAAGGACTCTGCCCCCTGCACTTGCGACATCTGTCTCAAGACCTTCAAGCACAAAAGGTCTCTGATTTGTCATATGAACAAATACCACACTGGCAAGGACGTAGGTAAACTTCACAAGTGTCGTCTGTGTGGTAAAGTTTATGGACAGAAAGGAAATTTGAGGACACATGAACTAAACATCCACGGAGAACTTTCTTTACCACACCAGTGTCGAGTCTGCCATAAGATGTTAAAGAACAAGCATTCCCTAAGTATGCATGATCTTCGTATTCACAAGAATAAAATAGTGACTGATTCTTAGGTGTGTTTTTCAAGGGTTGATTGTTGATTTTTTACATCAACTTTCGTGTTCCACCTTGATCCCACAGTATAAAACAATGTTATTCAGTTTCATAGCAGCATTCACTATTATATCCATAGACCCGAATTTTGCCATTTCCAAGGCTCATCAGTTTGGCTCGTAAGAAGCTGCTACTGACTGCCAGCTAGCCGTTGCAGTCAGTTTGTATCTGATGAGAGACAAGATAAACCACCTGATGGCTTTTATTGCCAGCCTGCTTCCCCCACCTCTCACCATGACGTCACTCTGCTTCCCGATTGATATTTGTTTCAAAATAGTATACTTCTCTTTACTTTAAGGGTTAGGTAATTAACACGAAACAGCTGATTGACGTAGCCTTATTTGATTAACATACCATAGCAACCTCTTAAAAATTCTGATTTTTTTTAGAGACAGTCCATGGCAAGAAGAATTTGAAAAAAAATAACTAACTAAAACAGGCGGACAAGCCGATTTTTTTATTTAATTTTTTAGTTTTCAATATAGATATTTCCCATGGAAAGCTAAACTATAAAATTTATTACTTTAAATAATTTTAAAAAATTTATTACTTTAATTAATTTTAAAAAATTTATTACTTTAACTAATTTTTATAAATTTATTACTTTAATTAATTTTAAAAAATTTATTACTTTAATTAATTTTAAAAAATTTATTACTTTAATTAATTTTAAAAAATTTACTTCTTTAATTAATTTTAAAAAATTTATTACTTAAATTAATTTTAAAAAATTTATTACTTTAATTAATTTTGAAAAATTTATTAATTTAATTAATTTTAAAAAAATTATTATTTTAATTAATTTTAAAAAATCGGCTCGTCCAATTGTTATAAATATTTTCTGCAACTTTTTGGTGCTATAAAATCCGTCTGTAAAAAAAAAAAATAGAATTTTTATTGGCTTTCTAAGGTTTACATGTTAATCAAATGAGACTACGTCGATCAGCTGTTTCGTGTTACCTTCCCATTAATTTACAACAATTTTTTTTAAGTCAGTTATTTGTTGAAATATTCATTTTCAAATTTTTGACAATTTGTTGGTCCATTAAATCCAAGAACTGTTTACTGGATTGATCAAAATCTGTATCTAACAATTGTTAATTAAGTAGCTGCATGCAATTTAGTGTGGTAAGGATTGAGTAGTGAGGTGTCGTTTCTTGACTTCGTTCTAATGTCACCTCTGGAAAGCATTTGTAATAAATTTAAATACATTTATTAATATACTGTTTATACACATTTCACCAACAATTTCCTTTTGTCTTAATATATTTTATGTGACAATTTATGTAATGTCCGTTTTCAACCACTCACATGTTAATTTATTTCAAACTTGTTTGAACTTAAAAATATTTGTAAATCGTCAGGACCTAAAATCAAGTCAATCTAATAAAAAAATGGAGGGGGTCAACTGATTTTGACGAACCTAAATATATGCTTCACAACTCGTCAATTTTTTTTGTTGACATCTAATATTATATGCCATGGTATCTTAAAGAATGGGTGTATCTTTCTTAAAAAAAATTACTTTAAATAGAGCTGCATGATAATTAATTATAGAAAGAGAAATTGACTACAAAATATTTATTTCCACTTAACCAAGATCCGTCAAGGCAATAAACTTTTTTTTTTCCCCACATTTTTATCTCCGTCCTTCGACCTTCAAAATTTTGGAAGGTAAAAGTGGTAAACAGAAAAAATTAAAAAGCATATTAGTATTATAATTAACTAATTGGGAGTTTTAATTTAAAGCTAAATTACAAAAATTTTATTATTTATTTATTTATTTATTTATTTATTTATTTATTTATTTATTTATTTATTTATTTATTTATTTATTTATGTATTTATTTATTTATTTATTTTTCTTTTGACGGATGCAGAGATTTTAGTCACATTTCGAAACCCATTTTTGTTACGGAATATTTAGGGAACTTAAAGAAAATATATTCTAACCTCAACTACCTAATATAGGCGAGTTGTGAAGCATACATGATAATCATCAAAATCGCTTGACCAGCCTCTCCATTTTCTTAATGAATTTGCTAGTATTGATTTTAAACAGCACAAAACCTACACCACATTTCATAAAAAATAATATTTATTTATCGAAGGGAGGCTGCCCAAACTTTAATAGACAATAATGGGTGCATTTTTTTATTTCATAATTAGAAAATATACCTAAAATTATGCTTTTCTGATTTTTTTTCAGATTTTTTGGAGTGCGAGAACTAATTTTAAAAAAATATTTAAAATCTCTGAATTAGGGTGGTACACCTGATGGAACAACCGTGACGTCATTTGTCGTGCTGTGATTGGCTATTGATGACATCACGGTTGCTGTGATTGGCTATTGATGACGTCACGGTTGTCCCATCAGATGTACCACCCTAATTCAGAAATTTTAAATATGTTTTAAAAATTAGTTCCCGCACTCCAAAAAATCTGAAAAAAATTCAGAAAAGCATAATTTTATGTATATTTTCTAATTATGAAATAAAAAAATGCAACCATTATTGTCTATTGTTATCTTGTTCATGATTGGCCTTTGGAATTATCTGTCACCAATCATGAAGAAGGTAACAAGAAAAACTTATTTTGTTTCAGAGCAAAAGTAAAATCTTAACAATCGTGTGGTTTGATCAAATGAATTTCATTCGCTTCGGATCCATTTTACTCGCAAATTGATCAGCTAGCTGAAGAAAACCACGAACCTTTTTTTAGTAAACAATTGAACATCGAATTGTATAAAATATGTCTGAATCTACTTGGTCTAAATTTCTTAACCTCAAATTTAACATACCAACCACATTTAAATGATAAACTTATTTTATCTGACTAATCATTCTTTGTTTTTGCTGGCCCCATTATCGGATATAAATGATTAATTATTACAACTCAAGATCTCAAATTAAATATAACATTATACAATGGAGTATCGACCTCATTTTTTATTGCAGAAATAGATGATAGTGTGCAAAGTTATGATACCTTGATTTTTTACAGAACTGGAAGTATTTTTAAAAAAAATTATTGAAAGTTCTTTTGATGACGTCACAATGCGCCTCTCCTTATAAGGATAGGACTTGCCGCCTCGTGACGTCACAAAAAGGACTTTCAATATTTTTTTTTTAAATTTCTTCCAGGGCAGTAAAAAATCTGAAATAAAAAATTTGGGTAGCATAACTTTGCACCCTCTATCGATTTCTGCAATAAAACAAATCGAGGACGATACTCCATTACTTATGTTTTAGTATATTCAAAATGTAACTATAGCACTATTGGGCTTACGTGGTGTAATTTTTTTACTGACCCAATCAAAAGAGGAGGTCGAAAAATAACCCTAGATTTTTTTGCGTTTTTTTTTTAGCACTGCATCATACCTAGAATGGAGATTAAAAATGTCTCTTGACCTGGAGGCTCCATCCGCAACGCCTATGACGTCACTACATTCTTTGGTTCAACTATATAACACTTGTAAAAAATTATTGCATTGTTGCTTGGTTATTAAAAATAATCATTTCTTTCCATAGCAACGTGTTTGTTTAGAAACATTATATAGTTGACCCAAAGAATGTAATGACGTCATAGGCGTTGCGGATGGAGCCTCCAGGTCAAGAGACATTTTTAATCTCCATTCTAGGTATGATGCATTGCTTAAAAAAATCGCAAAAAAATCTATGGGATATTTTTCGACCTCCTCTTTTGATTGAGCCAGTAAAAAAATTACACCACGTAAGCCCATTATTTATATTAAATGTTGCCTTTTAGGTTGGGAAATAAAGAAAAAAACACAACTGCAACTTTATTAAAGTTGCTACACCACGAATGACCTGATGGTCTTTTAACGATTTTATTTATTTCTCTCTCTCTCTCTCTCTCTCTCTCTCTCTCTCTCTCTCTCTCTCTCTCTCTCTCTCTCTCTCTCTCCCTTTTTTTTTTTTTTCAAAATGCGTACAGAAAATGTTAATATAATAATTGTTGACGTCCTCTCGATCTCGGCTGCAGTCTTCCTGCAACATACAGACAACGAAGGTTCAGTTTAATAAGGGTCACTATAGAGGTTAAACAGGAAAATAAAAAAATAAATATAATACATTTTCTCGGATAACCTAAATTATGAAAAAAATTATGATTAAAACACCAGTGATCTCTACAATGGAGTATCGACCTCAATTTTTTTATTGCAGAAATGGATAGTGTATATACAAAGTTAAAAAAATATTGAAAGTGCTTTTTGTCTTTTTGTGACGTCATGCAGCGGCAAGTCCTATCTTTTTCTTAAAGAGCGGCGCCTCGTGACGTCTTAAAAAGAACATTCGATAATTTTTGAAAAATATTTCCCCGGCTCTAAAAAATCTGAAAAAAAAACGGGATAGCTTAACTTTGCACGCTCAATATATTGCTGTAATAAAAAAAAAAAGGTTGATACTCCATAAGCCAACATATTTATACTGTTGTAATATATTTTCAACCATTAATTCTGATGTCTCGAACACAAAAATCTTATCATCTTTATGGCTGCAGTTCCATGTTAAAAATATGATAGAGAAATAGAAAAATTGGTGCACTTTTTTATTTATTAGGTAGGGTTGCATTAAATTTAAGAAGTTGAGAATACACTGAAGGAATTTAAAAATTACCATACAACCTGGTACCCAGCTAACACATAATTTCTGGCCGTGGTTTGGCCAAAGGTGGGCTTGCCCGCTTGGCCCACGGAGGGCTGCCTCGCCTGGCCCCACCACTTTTTGGTCATCGGGTTGTCGTTGGGGCCCAGGTGGGCCGCCCCAGGAGCGTGAATATTTGGCCACGCTTTTGCTTACATATAATTTAATATTAGATATATAATTATTAATTTTGCAATTTTATTGTTATTTCAGTACTTATTATAATTTGCTTTGTGTATATGTACTTAACTTTATTTTGCGTTTATAGGTCGAGTTTCTGTTTGTGTCATAGAATTTTGTCAGGTCTATTTTACTTTCATTTCTTCAGGACATAGGTTTTCGTTATGGTAGCGTCAGGTTTGACTAAGAATTATATTAAATATTACTTGATTTAGGTTATTTTAAAACTATATTAAGTAAAACTCAGGATTGTAAAATTAACTTGCAGGTGCGCTGTGACGATGCTCTCTCTCCACTTCTCTAAGTACAACTGAGTGGTTGAAAAATGGCTGCTAGTGAATTCCGTTATCAGAAGCACCAACCTAACCAAAATTTCACTGTATACGTAACCTAATTTTACTTAATAAACTACGCAATTTGTTCGATTTTCATTTAATAGTAAACTTAGAAATGTCCTGAAATGTTATTTTAAATATATATTTTTACTATAAAACGGGATTTTAAGGGCAACTTTCTTACAAAATTTAAGTGTAATTCCGCGCTGCAGTTGGCATCTCTCAAACTCAGACGCGACTCAGACGGCTCTTCGAAAAATGGCAGCGTACTCACAAAACTTTTTATTTTCCTTTCTTCATTCGTAATATATATTTTTTTACATATTTTCTAAATATTTACATAAAATAAGTATAAATTACTTATTTACGTATTTCACATGAAACAATCAAGTTGTGCGTAATTTTATAATAATTAAATATACTAAGATAAAATTAAAATAATTAATTAATAAATTAATTTATATTTTTAAATTTTATTATTTTTATATAATAATTAAATAATTATACTTGACAAAAAAAAAAAAAAAAAAAAAAAACGAAGAAAAAAAAAATAAAGTTTGTCAGGAAAAATTTTGAAAATTCTAAGTCCCAAAGTTATTGCATGCCATATGGGGGCAAAAACCGTGCCCCGTACGGCATGCCCAAGTGCTCGGGCTACCCAAAAGTCTCCCCAACTCGGCCCGCAAGTGGCAGCCTACACGCGGCTGTCGGGAAGCGGGCCGACGTTCGGCAGACTGTGGGCTGCCAGTTGCCCGACGCTTGCCCACAGTGCCCACCTTGGGCCTGCCACTGGCCAGACAAAGTGTGTTAGCTGGGTAGGCCGGGTAGGCTTCATCACTTTAATAATGAATTTTGTTTTAACATTTGTTACAATGTTTGCCACAGTAACCATTTTTGAAATTCCTTAATTGGTTAATTTGCATTCTTGGGTTTACGAACATTCCTAATATTATAATTTACTTTCCTCGATTTAAAGTATTAAAAAATAAAATCATTTTTCAAATACTATAAATTTATAACAATAAATATTTTAAGTAAATTGAACAAGCAATTGACAACTTGTATGACATTTTTTGGAGAAAAAAACGCGAATTATGCTGTAAAAAAACAATCGTCATATTGTTATTTTTTAACTTTTAATTATTCAAATAGTATGGCCCTCCTTATACAATATTTTGCACGGTAAAACAAACTTGAGCACGCAACGTACTGACCTCTTTCCGACGAGTAAAAATCGTTCCCGAAGGTCGTTCGATCGACGGTGCTGCCACCCTCCAGTTTCTCGGTGACCATGAGAAGGGTCGTGTTGGTCATCGCCAGGTCACCGGGGGGTCAAATTGTGTTCTCCAGATGGACCTGAAGGAGACACAAACTTTGTGGAATCACAACAGATACAGTGAAAGAGAGGACGATTTTTTAAGGGTGCAAGACCAGCAAAAGCCACGGGGTAGACAGCGCCATCTCTTGATATATTGGTTTTTATTTTCTTACGGGCAGAGTTTCTAGAGCATCGACTTGAAACTGAATTAAGGTATGGACATTGACACATTTGATTCGCAGTAAAAATTTCTTGACGTAGATGAAACCAATTTTAAAATTCATAAACTGGTTTGATTCCCGCCCATCTGAATTTAAAAACTGGTTTCATTTACGACAATGAAATATATACTGCGTATCAAAAGTGTTAATCTCCATACCATGATGTAAAAAGAAAGGTGTCCAATGAAAATTAATTAAAGTGAGATAATAATGTTAATAAGTTCCCACTAAAATACCACTGGCGCCAACTATCGGCAACTGCCGCAAAAAATCCTATCGCGAGTTAAACTCGCGAGTTTGTTAACAACATTACCTCCACATCGCGAGCTCAATTAACATTTCATATTACTACGAAATAACTATTTAAGACATAAAAAAATAAATAAAACGTTCAATTTCCTTTTAAAATTGTATTTTCCTTCAATACAATGTGTATATATACACGTACGTATATAAGTACCTAGCAACACGAAAAAAGTACATTACCCAACGTTGCTTTTCATTCGGAAGAACACTTTTATTTCATTTATTGCAAATAAATCACGCTTTTCACACACATTATAAACACTCTGCACAATTCTAAATATATTTAGGATACATCTCCTTTGCTACAGAAGGCTCTGTCGTATTTTGTTTCACACGAAAATAATGTAAATGAAAATCATCACATACTGCGAGTGACTTGGCGGCAAGCAGCTGGTTGTGACCACTGAGATAGGATAAGTAGATAAGGATGGGTATTACTTAGCAGAAAAAAAAACTATGACCTATGACAATCCTGATGCCTCCCCACCATAGTCCCACCACAAATTTGCCAGGTGCCAAATTTAATAAAGACGGTGTAAGTCAAACAATTTCTCTTTATTAATCTTTCAAAAGTCGACAAGAAATGTAGGAAGCACAATCATATTTATTTTATTATTGTATTTTTTTACAATAATATTCTAATATGGAAGGAAAATGCATAATCAGGCCCTTAAATTTATTAAGTTCTACATCGACTTCGTAAGTTTCTGATGCCTTAATAATCAGTTGATATTGTGGAATCCCATTGTGTAGAGTACCCATCCTTCTACTTTTCCTATCTCAGTGGTCACAACCAGCTGCTTGCCGCCAAAAGTCACTCGCCGTATGTGATGATTTTCATTTACATTATTTTGTGTGAAACAAAATACAATAGAGCCTTCTGTAGCAAAGGAGGTGTATCCTAAATATATTTGGATTTGTGCAGTGTTTATAATGTGTGTGAAAAGCGTGATTTATTTGCAATAAATGAAATAAAAGTGTTCTTCCGAATGAAAAGCAACGTTGGGTAATGTACTTTTTTCGTGTTGCTAGGTACTTATATACGTACGTGTATATATACACATTGTATTGAAGGAAAATACAATTTTAAAAGGAAATTGAACGTTTTATTTATTTTTTTATGTCTTAAATAGTTATTTCGTAGTAATATGAAATGTTAATTGAGCTCGCGATGTGGAGGTAATGTTGTTAACAAACTCGCGAGTTTAACTCGCGATAGGATTTTTTGCGGCAGTTGCCGATAGTTGGCGCCAATGGCGCCAGTGGTATTTTAGTGGGAACTTATTAACATTATTATCTCACTTTAATTGCATGTTAATTAAGGCTTGTTTGGCCACCTTTCTTTTTACATCATGCTCCATACCTTAATTCAGTTTCAAGTCGAAAATCTAAAAACTCTGCCCGTAAGAAATTAAAAACCAATTTGTCAAGAGATGGCCCTGTCTACCCCGTGGCCTTAGGTGGCCTTCCACCCTTAAGAGAATTGTGATGCGAATCCTAGACACTTGCTGTGATTTCGATGACAACATCAAAATAAAAGACGCTGTGACGTCATAGTCATGCAACATATTTCCCGTCGATTATGTGCAATTTTTTAGGTATTGACTAATGACGTCGCATAAGCAGCTCAATTGTGTTAGAGGATGAAACTAAACAAATAATATTTATTATTACATAGTTATCACGTGACTGTATAGGATTATTAGAAATTAAAATGCCATGATGTTGCACCCCAGAATAACGAGGACTTTTTTTATCACACACTTCACCAAGGAGGGGGGGGAGGGGGTCGATACGACCCGCCAATTTAATAACATGTTAAAATTTTATTTAAAATAATTTCTCTCTTTCTTTGCAGAAATACATCCATACTCGTAGGATAACTCAGAATTAAAAAAACAATTTCAAAAATTTTGGAGCAATATTCCACATTCTTTCCCCTGCTTTAAAAGAGTTGCGGATCGTCCCCCCCCCCTCAATAATGCTAGGGTTAAGATATATTATTCCTTTTCCACCCTTTTATCTTTTGACATTGTTTTCTTACATACTCCATATTGAGAGATAATTTTCAGTGTAAAGTAGGCAACTATTTAAGCACTGAAGTATCGCAGATTGTATAAGTTACAGGTTGAAGGGAACCGTGTCTTTCACCTTTCACGAAGGTGTTAATGAACCAGATCTCTCGATATTCACGTCTAGTATAATTATCATTGATTTAGGCTGTCGCTAACCGTAGGTAAGTGGGAAATTTGCTTAATTTTATTCGTGAAAACACGCTATATATACATATTTTGGTGGAAGCATTGAGTAACAAATTAAATGTTACATTTTCATTTAAATTGTTAAAAATTCCACTGATTGACAATGTTTATCCTAGAAACGCTATTACCACAAAATTAGACACTACCTCGTTGGACTTATAGTACCATTATATTATTATACACAAAAGGATACAAACATACAACAATCATACTCCGATCGTCTATCTGCCGTAGGTAAAAGTTTTTTTAGGCTCGTCAACTGAAGACTCGCTTCTATTCACAATAATTTCACATTTTATAAGCTTTTGAATGTACATGCCGTACGAGTTGTGTGTAATTCATACTAGGCTTATTGTCATGCAATCAGGGAGCATAACGTTCTGCCTGCCTAGAAGTGTACAATATACCTTGAGAAGACAGGTGTGATCCTTGCAGGCCGGATCGTGGTGACGTGGGGTCTCTGACCGGCGAGGAGTCTTTGCTTCGTAAATTGTCCCCCGCGTGTCTGGTGGGGCGGCCTCTCGAGCGATCGTGAGGGGGGACAGACGGGTGCTAGGAGGAAGAAATAGAAATTAATTTGACATTGGGTAATGATTATGTTTTAAAATAATTCAGGATAGTTAAAGTAATATTTTCTTATAATTTCAAAAACTGTTAATTTAATAACAAAAATATTTTACTAATGAATAAAGCGAACCACTTAATTTGAAATAAATTCAACTAAAACCCCATTGGAGACCTCGGTTGAATGACTAGAATTTTCACAAATATTTTCAGAATTTTGCGAGGTCTGAACGTGGTGGCACTAGTGTAGCTCATAAATATGACGTCATAAAATTAGTGCGGACCTGGTGGTAACGGCTGAAACTACGTGCGTCTAGCGAGAATTGCTGCATATGATTAACATTGTAAAATCATGTAAATGCTCTGTCAGCAGCCACAACATAATTTTACAGAAATAACAACACCATAATTAGTTGTCACATACTTTCGGACAAATGAAAAAAAAAAAAAAATTTAATTTCCAAAGTGATTTCTTTCCTAAAAAATTGATAATTTTTGTGATTCTGCACATGCTATAGGTATTGCCGTATCCTCGATGAAAAATTCAAAATTTTCAGCCATCAGCCCCATCTCCTTGTTGATTATGTAATCTATAGCTTTATTCTTTGGTAGTGTCACGATCACCTATTTTCAAATTTGGTGCGTTAATTATTTCAATTTTTTGACAATCAGTGCTCTATGGACACTGTCAGGCGGCGTAAGGAGAGTTGCAAACTTTCTCTTTTTGCTGCGACCGTGGGATAGATTCTCCCAATATACAAGGGAGTGCTACGGCCGCTCGACTTCCAACCGTGTATTTTTCACTTCTTGACTAATTTTTTTTAATTTTCTTGTAATTTTACTTCATATAACATATACTGATAATGTATGTTATTTTTTTATATTTTTTCTGACTTTAGAGCAGCCGCAAATTCGTAATCCTCAAGCGTCAATATCACCACTCACGTGTCTATAATACTTTTCTCTTTTCGCAAAACATATTATATTATACTTATCAAAACATTACATTTATATAAATTTTTTTATTATATTTATGGGAATTTATTTATAAATTACATAATATAATTAATATGTAATGTACAAAGAATAAAAAATAAACGAAAAAATCAGAGCCATATAAAGTTTCTCAATAATGCAATTTTTGATGTTGATTAAAATATTTCACTTCAAACTGTAACAACTTACTATATTTTCTCTAAAAGAATACTATATTAATGTATATATATATATATTATATATATATATATATATATATATGCATATATAAGATAAAGTAAGAGTAGCACTTGGATCGCTACTTCAGGTCAATAAAATACTAGATCTAAAAATTTATACATTTGGCCGATAGGGAGTTTAGTCACAGTGCGTATGTGGTTACAAAGGTTGTATTTCAGAATACTATGTGGTTACTTTTTTCATTTGTGGTTATGTTACCACAAAAGAGCGAAAAAGTTTAATTAGAAGTTTTTTGTGGTTACTTTTTTCAGATTATTTGCAATTCAGTCACAGATGTCGCCCAGTACCCACAAAGGATCTTTATTGCAATTGCAACCCGTTTATAAGTCTTGTATCTCTGCTTCATTATTTCACCAAAGGGTGGCGGGTCGATGCACATTATTTGAGCCCGTGATAATTCCTTCACCGGTAAGGGATCGCTGAGGGATTATTCATCAACAAAATTTTTCTTTTGGAAAAAAAATTTTTTTCGAATGGTGGGGGGTGATGGGTTCATTTTATTGTTAATCACTAAAAATCATCGTTCTCATTTTATTTTTGAGGAATATATTTACAATTTTTTTCTGATGAAAAAAAAAAATTCCAGGGGAGGGGGGGGGGGGAATTTTATTGCATATTTTTTTCTTAACAAAAAAATTTTTTTTCGAGGGTGGGGGTGGGGGAAGGGATATATTTATTGCATATCACTAAAAATCATTGTTCTTATTTTATTTTGGAGGTATATATTTACAATTTTTTTCCGATGGAAAAAAAATTCCAGGGGGGGGGGGGGGGATTTTATTGCATATTTTTTTTTCTTTTAGGCACGTAAGGGATCGCTGAGGGATTATTCATCAACAAAATTTTTCTTTTAGAAATTTTTTTTTTTCGAATGGTGGGGGGTGGGGGGGTCATTTTATTGCTAATCACTAAAAATCATCGTTTTTATTTAAAACATTAAAATTAAAATACAACGTATAATACTGTAGGTAGTAGCTGAACAAGGCGCATGTTTTTTTTTTTTTTACAGGCTTATAAGCTTGGAGCCGAGTAGTGGGTATATAGGGAGATAAAGGTGGCTTGTCGCGCGTCTTAACATTCACTGAATGGGGCTGGGGGAATCGCGGGAAACCTCAGTAAGGACAGACAACTCTACTTCTTAAAAATGAACCAAAGTGACATCCAAAGCTTGGGGAACCGTACACAACTGCATCACTGCCTGGAAACCGAGATGGATATAACCCGGGGAGGGAGGACAAAATTTTTTACTTGATAGGTTCACCCATTCAAATACCAACGACGCTCGATGTTATTTCATTTTGGTGATCTTAAGTGTACATGAACTAACGCTTTAACTCTATGCAATTTTTTAACTTTACGGGTAATATTTCTTATTATATTATTTGCTGTACTAACAGAAAATTTTCCTCGTGGTGTTGCTGTCCTATATCTCGTCCATCCAAATTTACGGAGAAGTGTATTTTCATCGGTGTTGGTCTCGTCTCGCGGGTACTAGAGCATAATTATTTGCAATTCTATTAAAGTTCAACTCACGAATCTGTCGTGGCAGTGAAAAACTATTTGCTGCTGTATAAAAAATAAAAATTTTGCATCGTTTTTCAAAGATTATTTACGCAAGATATGACGCGCTTGCATGACTTCAACATATTTTTCGATACTTAGGAGCAGGACCAACTGCACAGTGATACAGTAGCATTACAGGGATGGGTGGCATTTGAAAATCTACTGTAAATAATAAATGTATTTGTCAAACCAAAATCTAAAATTCTGTTTCACATAGAGGCTCTTCAGAAAACAAAATACCAAACAGTGAACGCGTCGTTTAGATGAAGCCCACATTTGACAGGAGAACACAATTTGTTCTCAAAATTAAATCGATTTGTGGAATGAAAAAACGCCATGTTCTATTATTATGTATATTGACTCAACTTTTAAGCAAAGATGCATTCACAGGTTCTCGTTAGATCACCAAAGTCTATCAACATTGAGCGTGGTTATAGTCCAGCAAGCAAGAGTTCGACCATGAAAATTGCCGGAAATGACGTACGGGAACTTCCGATTAAGGGTTGTATAGTCAAATTATTTTAATATTCCCGCCGGAAGTAACCGGAAGTGTGATGTTTTTATTCGTCTTATTCATGTCTGAGTCTTGAACATTTGCAAACTTGTTTTTACTCTTCTTACAAACCTGCAGCTAAAATTTCAAAATGCAAATATAAAACAAGAAGGGCAGAAACCTCACATTTCCGGCTACTTCCGGTGGGAATATAAAATAAATTTAACTGTACCATGGCACCCGGAAGCAAAAACTATTGAAATTACGTCATTTACGTGGTCCAACTCTCGCTTGCTGGACTATAGTACTACTAGGATGGGTGAACGTTTCAAGTAAAATTACGGTGCACCCTTCCTGGGTAAATTTTTATTATTGTCTTTTATATCAAATGACAGAAAAAACAGAAAAATAAGAGCATTTTCCACTATAAGATTTTTTTTTTTCTTTCAAGGTTACACCCCTATGAGTTTGGAGCTCGAACCGGGGTAATGGGTAGAGATAAGGGAGGGAAAGGATGTTGACCACGGCCTGCTACGTGTCCCAGCATTCGCTGAGGTTAGACTGAGGGAACCGTGGAAAACCTCAGTCAGGACGGACACCTCCACTTTTTATCAATAGACCAAAGTGATGTCCAAAGCCTGGAGAACCACACACAAATGCATCACTGCACTGGGTGGAAAGCGAGATGAATTTACCCCAGGGAGGGGGCAACGTAATATGTACTTGAAACGGTCACCAATCGAAAGTACTAATTACGCTCGACGTAGCCTGACTTCGGTGATATAACGAGAGCCGCGCCATCAAATGCACTGCGCCACGCTCGACCTCTAATTAAATTTAATTTTTTAATTAATAATTTAATTCAATCTTTCATGTTTTTTTTACAGGAATCAAATTTGAATTTTAAATTTTGTTTAAATATATAAGTATTATATTTTTTTCAATTAATTTAAAATTAGTCACAATATATCACGAAATAAATTGGATGATTATGTTAAAATTCATATATAATACTGACGTTTAAAGATTCATGGTGATTCAAAGCCTAATAATAATAATATGCACTATATTATTAGCTGCCTGCGTTGTTGACGAGCTTCTACGAAGTTGCATAAAAATACCTTTATATATAGTCTTATTCTTATTCTATTTGTTTTGTTTTTGTAACGTAAAATTAATGATTTTTTTTACAACGTTTTCATAGTTTAGTTTATGCTATTTACACTATAATATGTAAAAAAGTTAGTATAAATAAATAAAAGCACGCGTGCATGAGTGTGGCCAATAATGTGAACACCTGCACCTGGTGTGTCAGGTGCAAGCAAAGCTGCGACAATGTTCCTTTGATGCTTTGACGACGGTTCAGAGTCATTAGTGTCATACAAATGATGATACGTCTGGCGCCAAATACTCGTACAGTACATACAATACAATAGATTCTCTTTTGACCTAAGTGAATCCAAGTATTCATTCTTGAAATGAATTTAAAATATCATCCTTTACAATACCTGTATCTGTTGATAAAATAAAAGATGTTTCCATGCTTTGGGCTTTATTTATTTTTTTTTTCGTGGTTATTTAATACTTTAAAAAATAAATATGTGTGCATTCTATGCCTTGAATTAATTAGCAATGGTATTTTTTCTATCAAGATTACGACAAAAAACGATCAAATTTAGAAGAAGAAATTTAATATTGTGAGTATTTAACATAATGTGAGAGTTTAGCCATTAGTTAAGGCTATACAAAAGGTACCAAATGCTTCGGATGTAATGGACTTCAGACCTATAAGCTTATTGTGCATTGTAGCCAAAGGGTTGGAAAAAATTGTTGTCGAACAAGTAAAATCACATGTTGAGGAAAATAATATATTGAATAATAATCAGTCTGGCTTTCGTAAAAATTACAGTACTCAAACTGCTTTGCGGTTACGCAGGATAAACGTAATGCAGCTAATAATGGCTGTGTTACTGTAATGGTATTGTTGGACTTAAGTAAAGCATTTGATACTGTCTTGCATAGTATTTTGTTAGCTAAATTAAATTCGTTAAATTTTTCTCAATCTGTTCTATCTTGGTTTAACTCTTATTTGAGTGATAGACAACAATGTGTTCTAGGAGATGATAATAAAAATTCTGATTGGCAGCCATTGTTGTGTGGTTTAGCACAAGGCAGTGTCACTGCACCCCTATTGTACCTACTCTATACTTTTGACCTTCATCATGTATTATTGTATTCAAAGTTTCATATGTATGCAGATGATTTACAAATTTATATGCACTGTAAAGTTAATTCTATAAATGAAGCAGTAAATCTTCTCAATAAGGATATTGAGAGAGTAGTCAAATGGGCAAGTGAGCACGGTTTATGTATAAACGCTACCAAAACACAAACAATAATATGTGGCCCTCATAATTTGATCAATAAAATTAATATAAATAGTGCTGAAAAAGTCATTGTTAAGGATATACCTGTAAATTATTCTTCCAAGGTAAAAAATCTTGGTGTAACAATGGATACAATATTTTCATGGTCATTTCATATTAGTGCAATTAGTAAAAGGGTCTTCTGTACACTCAGGTACTTATATAAGTTCAGAAGTAGTACACCTGAATATGTCAGAATTAAACTTGTAAGTACTATGGTGATGCCAATAATTGATTATTGTATTGTATTGTTGAGTGATTTAAGTACGGATGAGTTAAGGAGGTTGCAGGTTATTCAAAATAATGCAATCAGGTATATTTTTAATTTGAAGAAAAATGAAAGTGTTACTCCTTACTATAAAAAATTACAATGGCTCAAAATATCTGAGAGACATAAATTAAATTCATTGATCACAATTTATAAAATAATTCATAAAATAGCTCCTCCTTATCTGCATGATGTTGTACAACTTTCTAGTGAATCATGGCAGCGTAACACGTGAGCATAGTTTGTTTATTAAATTACCCCGCTCTCATTGTCAAATGTTTGTTAATTCAATTGCTTTTAATGGAGCAAGGCTGTGGAATTTGCTACCTGAAACTACATGTAAAGCTACCTCATTGGCATCTTTTAAATCACTTGTTAGTGAATTCCTCCTTAAAAGATCTCAAATTAAGGTTTATAAAAATAATTAGCCCATGCAGTCAAATTATTATATTATTAGTGATATTATTTATATAAATATGTTATTTTAAAAGTTTTAATTGAATTTTATTGTAATGTTTATAAGAAAAATGTTTATCAAATTGTTGAATGTGATATCCGTATAAATTAAGTGATACGTCAAGAATAACAAAAAGTGAAGTGATTTTAATATATTTCATATGTTTATAAATTTAAAGAAAGTGCAATTTTTAAAGTTTCTGTCATAAATCTTATTATAACAGTTGTGATACCATACGAAGCAAGGATAAGAAGAAAAGACATTATTTTATTCCATGAATATGTTTGTTATGTACGTATCTGTATAGAGGTTATGTGTAAGAATGGCTCAGTCTGAGCCAAACATCGCCTATAATAAAGAAATTATTCTATTCTATAATTATTTACTTCAAGATGCGCGTAGCTCAAATGAAAATTATAACGAATAAAAATAGTCCATTTAGTTAATTTTTTAAGTGAATGACACTTTTTTTCACGAAATTTATGTATCCAAAGATCTTGCTGTTAAGTATCAAAATATAAATTAAACGTACAACCAAGTAATATGTGATTTAAAGACTGCGGCGCTGCACGCAGTCTAATGGGGATGCTGCGCGGTATCCCACGGTCTTTCTCCGGCCGGTACAGGCAACCTGCGCTAAAATTTCTTCTGACATCAGTGTCTATTACTCTGACGTCACAACAATTAAGCACTCTGAATGCTGAGAATTATAAATAAGTCTTAACAATGACTTTTCTTGGTCTGCAGTTTCCTGGTAAGCAATTCAATACAAATCGTCTCCTATCCGAAATACTGAGCTATCTGTTATTTCAGGTGAGCGCAGTTATGAGCTGTAAATTGGTATAAAACAAAGTTCATAATTTCGCTCACTTGAACTAGCAGATAGCTCATTATTGCATGCAACGAGATCGTGGTAGGCAGATAGATCATTATTCTGGACAAGAGATGGTAAATATGTGCGGCACTAGCGGCACCACGCTCATACCCCGCGAAGCTCTGTAAAAGTTGGTCCACTTTCTTGCATAAAACACGAGAGGTCTAATGGTCTCTGATTCGTGTATATGAGTACATTTAAATGTATGAAGGTTGCTACAAATTCAAAAAACACCATTTACCGCACATATAATACAATATATGTTTTTCATGCACCAAAATCGAACATTTAAACAATACAACTACAAGGCGAGTGACCCACAGTTGGTGATATTCAGACTGCCTATAAAGTGTACTATATAACTGCTCAAACAAGGTGAGACCAGGAGAAAAGTCTACCACGGAATTGAAGATTTAATATATGATGGAGCCAAAGAAACTTGCTCCACCTCATTTTTTAAATTAACATCATGTCCTTTTATACATATGTCTGTGTACAGACATTGTCAGATATACTGTCAGAAATTTTTGTAAGAGCAAATACGTTACTTTACACATTACTGTGATATTATTTAAGCACTTAAAATCAAAAATACTGTGACGTCATACTCCTGTAAAGTACTTCACTGTTATTTCAAAATGTCTTAGCATAAGATATTTTAGTGTCTTATTTGTTGCCCCCTTAAATAAGACATGAAAATTGGGTCTTAAAGTGATAAGATGTCTCAAAGATCTCATAATAAGACATTATAATGTCTTATTATGAGACCTAACTATGACGTCATAAGACTACTCCTACAAACCTGCAACCAGCAATTCTTTTTTTCTGTATGAGGCTGCATAACTAAAAAGGTTGCATAATTTTGCACTGAAAAACATTTATAATTTATAACACAGCTTTCATTTTTATTCAATATTCCTTTTGTACATTTGAAAAAAAAAATTTGGATCCGCGCTTGAGTCCCAACCTGGATAGTCCTCAGTAGCATGTTGGGGATGACACTCATCTACCTGGGAGCAACACACTGCAATGAAAGAAAATACACAATATTAACTTTATGTCCATCACTTTATGTTAACCAGGAATGTGTAGATAATTATAATTTTTTTAATTGAAGTTTGCCGGTTCCACATTAAATAGCATATATAAGCTAGAAAAGACAAATATCATCCTCATTACCTGGAATAAATTATAATAATAAATTAATGTATTTATCATCAAATTTGCCGGTAAATTAATATAAAAATATCTAAAATATAAAATTTTATAAAATGTTTAACAGAGTGTACAACCTGCGAAGAAAATATTTATATCCTGTAGTGAAAACTCCCATTTTGAATTAATAATCTGCCAGTAATTACCGGTAAATATTGTGCTCTCAGCATTATCTAAACATGCAGATGCCGTACAATTATATAATGATTATATTCATAACTCCATACCCAATCTGGACATGAAGCTATTAAAAAAAATATATATGTTTCTTCACAAAATTGTGGGTTATAGTTGGTTTAGATATGCTGATGGCTGATATTTATGTTATACCAGTAATTTAAAGGAGACCTTGAATTAATATTTTCTCCAATCAGGACAAAAAGCTATTATTATTTTTCTACGCACTACTAAATGTTATCTGTGTATTTAGATACTGCTGAGGACTGATAATATTTTACCGGTAATTTACCGGACACTGTAAATCAATTTTTTTTCAGACATGGATTGGAAGCTAATAATTAATACGTTTTTTCACAAAATCGTGTTATTTGTGTGTTTAGATAGTGCTGAGGGCTGATATATATGTTATACCGGTAATTTACCGGACACCTCTTGAATTAATATTTTTCCCAACTCAGGACAAAAAGTTATTATTGTTTTTCTTCGTACAATTGTACGTTATCTCTATATTCAAATAATGTTGAGGGCTGATAATATTTTACCGGCAATTTACCGGACACTGTAAATCAATGTTTTCTGTCAGACATGGATTGGAAGTTATTAAAATAATACGTTTCTTCACAAAATTGTGTTATGTGTGTGCTTAGATAGTGCTGAGGGCTGATATATATGTTATACCGGTAATTTACCGGACACCTCTTGAATTAATATTTTTCCCAACTCAGGGCAAAAAGCTATTATTGTTTTTCTTCGTACAATTGTACGTTATCTCTATATTCAAATAATGTTGAGGGCTGATAATATTTTACCGGTAATTTACCGGACACTGTAAATCAATGTTTTCTGTCAAACATGGATTGGAAGCTATTAAAATAATACGTTTTTTCACAAAATTGTGTTATATGTGTGTTTAGATAGTGCTGAGGGCTGATATTTATGTTATACCGGTAATTTACCGGACACTTCTTGAATTAATATTTTTTCCTAACTCAGGACAAAAAGTTATTATTATTTTTCTTCGTACAATTGTATACGTTATCTCTATATTTAAATACTGCTGAAGGCTGATAATATTTTACCGGTAATTTACCGGAAATTTTAAATCAATGTTTTCTTTTAGATATGGATTGGAAGCTATTAATTAATACGTTTTTTCACAAAATTGTGTTATGTGTGTGTTTAGATATGCTGATGTCTGATATTTTTATGTTATACCGGTAATTTACCGAAGACCTTGAATTATTATGTTTTCCAATCTCGATCAGGACAAAAAGCTATTATTATTTTTCTTCGTACAATTGTACGTTATCTGTTTATTTAAATATTGCTGAGCGCTGATAATATTTTACCGGTAATAGCGATCTGAAAGAAATTAAGTATTGGTTCACATTTACCGGTAAATTACTGGTATAACATAATTATCGATCAGCTATCAGCAGTATCTAAACACACACATAACACAATTTTGTGAAGACATGTTTTTTAATAGCTTATTCCAATCCATGTCTGAATGAAAACATTGATTTACAGTTTCCAGTAAATTACCGGTAAAATATTATCAGCCCTCAGCAGTATCTAAATACACAGATAACATACAATTGTACAAAAAAAAATTATAACTTTTTGTTCTGAGTTGGGAAAAATATGAATTCAAGGTCTCCGGTAAATTACCGGTATAACATAAATATCAGCCATCAGCATATCTAAACAAACTTTAGTCCACAGATAACACACAATTTTATGAAGAAACAATTTTTGTAATCGTTAAATTTCGATAAGAAAGAAAATATTGGTTCACATTTTCCGGTAAATTACCGGTGAAATATATTATCAGCTCTCAGCAGTATCATATAAATACACACTTTTGCGTTGCAATTTCTTTTTAATAGCTTCATGTTCAGGTATGAAAGAAAATATTGATTCACAGTTTCCGGTAAATTACCGGTAAAACAAATTATCATCACTGATAAAGCTATCTCTGAATTCAAGTATAAAACAATTTTAACTCTGCATGTGATGAAAAGCCTGCTGCAAGATGTAAAAATCTAATATCGATTGTGCCCTGGTAATATATTGTTACCGGTAAAATATTATCAGCTCTTACCGGTATTATCAATGAATATTACACAGATAACAAAAATAATAAGATAAAAAAAAGCAAAATATATATAGTTTTTTGTCCGAAGGTGAGATATTGATTCACAATTTCCGGTAAATTACCGGTAAAAATTATTCGCCCTCAACAGTATATGCATACCTAAACGCAGAGACAGCATATAATTATATTTATGAATACATGATTATTTTAATAGCTTCATGTTCATGTGAAAAAGAGTTAAAGCTTCAAAGATTCTGGTAAATTCTTACCTTTATTAACTTCTGTATGTACGTATCATGGTGAGATCCAAACTATTTTCCCTCGGTCTTGGGTCGGCATCATATTCTGTAGAGTAAACACATTTATTTTTAACAAAATTTCTCAACAAATGTTCACTTATTTGTTATTGACTTAAGTTCGTATGAATTTAATTTTTTTAACATTAATTAAAATTCAAATAAAATTTTTAGCGGCCATGATGCGCCGTTCGTTCATATGCATCTACAGTGTAGGTCGGTGGCACAATGGCTTGGCAAATTTTGCGCTTTTAATAATATAAAGTTTAGTGAAATAAGCCTGCTTGTTCTTATACAATCAGTATTATGGTGATGCAATTCACAGTCTTGTAGCATTGTGGGCCACTTTACTCACCTAATTGCACTGATATTTCACTTTTTCTTCAGCAACCTCCATCACACGTACACCAAAGAATTAATATCTACTAGAAGACTTACCGCCGTGTTAAAGTTTCGTCTCTCCTATTTTAAAAGAAAAACCTGTTTGCGCTTTTGAAGTGAGCTAACGATGACATGGACACTAGATGTCTCCTTTGTCTGAGGCTATACAGTTCGGCAGGGCTAGGGTTGACTTAACGTCACGTGACTCCTATTAGTATTGTATTGGAAAGTCCGTGACGTCAATCAACCCTAGCACGGCCGGAGCACGGTCGTAAAAATTGAAGAAAGGGAGGGGAAGTTAGAGAAGGGTGAGGTTAGAAGGAGGGCAACTCAGCAGAACAATAGCAGATTTTACCGAGGCAATATTGTTATCACGATCGTATTGTGTATTTATTGTTGTCGTTGCCAACAGGGAATTCTTTTAAATATTTCGTCTAATTTGCTCTCATTTTAAACCATTTTAGAGGAAAAGAAGAGAAAAAGACGAGATTACATATTTTTTCCTCTACTCACTACTTGAACATAAAAATGTTAGAAATATTGTTGTCAGGCACTTTAAAAAAACTAATGAAGTGCGGAAAATTATATTTCATAATTATTTTTATTGCTTTACTTTTCGATTGTACCAAAATAATGTAAGCACTCATAATAAAAAAAAATAATCACAGTATCACATGACATTATATTGACTTAAATTAAAAGAAGCATGCGCTGTCGGGGTCCACCTAATAAACAGTTTTAATATTTATTTATTTATTTTTTAAAAATAATTTTTAGTTTTAATCAGTTTGAAATTATTGAAGATTTACATTAAAATGAGAAATCATCCTTAAACCGGGCTTTTAGTTAACGTCAGGAAAATAAAATAAAACTATAATATTATACATACAAATACACACATATATAATATATATATATATGTATGTGTGTATGTATATATGTATGTATATATTATTATGATAGTACAAGAATGTAGAATTGTATATGAATTTTTATTTTACGATAATACGTAACATTCGTAGGATCTTTACTGAAAATATAAATTAATATAATTAATATAGAATGTTAGAAATGTTGACTCCATTTCATCTTCACATTCATCGAAGATGAAATAAGGTGTGCATTAGAGGTAAAAAGATTAGGTTTATTGTTACTGCATTGGTTGCAAATAGATTTGTAAATAAATTACAGTAGAAGAGAAAATATTATTAATTTTTTTACTATTTTATTTATCGATCGAGGAATCCCTAGTTGAAAAATTACGCTTCAACTTGTCCTGTAATATTTACCTGCAATAATTTTCGTTAATTTCGATCGAAAAAAAAACAACAACATAAAATCTTGATCCTTGAAATAAAATTTTAGTAACCAAGTTTAAAAAAAAAAAAAAAAAGAAGAAAAATGTTGATTAATTACAATTGTGAAATTCTGATTTATTTATTATATTTCTGAATAAATATAATAAATAAATAAATCAGATTTTCACAATGGCTACTTTTCAGCAAAAATAATGAAAAAAATTAAAATTATTTCTACTGATTGTTCGACTTTATTTAAAATAACATTCTCTATTTTTAAATTGGCGAATCAATTTTATAAAGCATTGAAAAATTAAATTGTAAAATTAAAAAAATATCATGACTATATTAATATTGATTGAATGTTACAAAATGAACATAATTTATAATAAATATTATATATTAATATTTCTAAAGTGCTGCTACTGAAGACGATAATGCACCTGCTTCTATTTAAAAGAATGACTTTAGTCATTGTTATCCTCTGGCCATTCATCCCTAGCATACCTTCCCCCCACTCCGGCCAGCTAGATCTGCCCGTCGCCTTCTTTTACTTCCCCTCTCTGCTCTGAACAAAACTCGATCCGTCGATCGCGACTGTCGCGATACCTTGCGTCCATGTCTTAAAGCTTTCTGCTAAGATAAAGTGGACGAAAGCCGCCATAAGCGGTAAGTCTTCTAGTAGATATTAATTCTTTGCGTACACCCAACGTTTACCTCAGATTTTTCTTTCGCATATTGCGACCTCTGTGAGAAGAAGGTGATACTACTCACATAAGACCCTCATCATGTCTTATTATAAAACATATGTCTTATGTCTTACTGGTGAAACATGTCTTACCGAGGAAGGGTCTTATAATACGATAAATACTGTCTTATAGTAAGATACTTATTTCTTACATTAAGACAGAATTTATTGTTTTAAGACTGTCTTATAATGCTGGAAAATAACAGTGTTCCTTTTGATTAACACACCGAATTGCATGATTTTACAACGGATGATAAAAAATTAAGAACCTTTGCAATCAAGTGTACGAGCGCAACAGCTTTGTTTCGTATCGCATGGTATCGTATTTTTTTCTCAGTATAAACCGGTTCTAAATTTTCATCATATGAAGTCATACGTTACGAAGGCAGTGAACGACCACCCTCGGTGTAAAAATATTACACAATGACCCAACAGCGATTTGTAGCTTTATTATAAGCACCCGGTGTTCGAGATTATAAGGAGCCTGAACAATGTTAAAACTTTTGCAATTAAATATACGGTTGCCTTTCGGTAGGTTCTGCTTGACATTCCCCTGCTTTTCTATTAACTGTTTTCTTTCATGCCCATAATCCGAGAGGCAATCTTAAAACATTACATGACATATGTTTACAATGCGCATCTACCAACAAGGTACAAAATGACGGAGTGCTGTAATGAAAGCAGACGTAACGTTCGAGATGTCAAGAGGTGCATGACGGGGCATGTGACGTCATAAAAGTGTATTTGCATGGCGATTTCCAACCTGCGGCGCGAAGTGAATAATGCGCACTTGCTGTAACATACATTGGCAGCCATATTTAATTTTTGAGAACAGTGGATAACAGACGTCGAATTATACTGTTAAAACTATTGTAATTATGTTTTTTTTTTTCAACCTTTTAATATTTAAATAGTTTTGCCCTCCGTATACAATATAATGAAGCTCTACCCACGCGGTAAAACAAACTTGTGCACGCGACGTAATGACCTCTTTCCGATGAGTAAAAATCGTTCCCGAAGGTCGTTTGTTCGACGGTACTGCTACCCTCCAGATTCTCGGTGACCATGAGAAGGGGCGTGTTGGTAATCGCCCGGTCACCGAGAGGTCAAATTGTGTTCTCCATATTATGGACCTGAAGGAGACACAAACTTTGTGGAATCACAACAGATACCGCGAGAGAGAGGATGATTTTTTAAAGTACTGCGATACGAATCTTAAGACACTTGCTGTGATTTCGATGACAACATCAAAATAAAAGACGCTGTGACGTCATAGTCATGTAACGTATTTCCCGTCGATTACGTGCAATTTTTTAGGTTGACTAATGACGTCGAATACGCAGCTCGATTGTGTTAGAGGATTAAACAAAACAAATAATAATTATTATCACATAATTATCACGGGACTCTGTAGTATTATTGGCCGCGATTCATGAAGCAGTTAACCACGTTTCTAACCACGTTTAACTTTACCACGTTTAACTGGGTAAGTTTAACACATAAAACAGGTATAGTTAAACGTGGTTACGCTAAACGTGATTATAGAAATCTAGCTAACTGCTTCGTGAATCGCACCCATTAGCAATTAAAAAAGCCATGAAGCTGAACTCGAGAATTACCAAGGACCTTTTGTATCACACGCTTTACCAAGGGCGGGGGAAACGACCCGCTAATTTAATTACATGTTAAAATTTTATTTAAAATAATTTCTCTCTTTCTTTGCAGAAATATATCCATACTCGTAGGCTAACTTACAATTAAAAAATGTGTTCAGAAATTTTAGAGCAGTATTCCACATTTTATCCCCGCTTTAAAAGATTTGCGGGTCAACGCCCCCCCCCCCCCCTTATTAATGCTACGGTTAAGATATATTATTCCTGTTCCCGTTTTTTCTTTTGAAATTGTTACATTCAATTCAAAAAGGCTTTTATTAGAACAGGATCTTTCACGAAGGGTCAATGAACCAGATCTCTCACTATTCACGTCAAATATTATTATCAATGAATTAGACTGTCGCTGACCGTGGTCAAGTGGTTAATTTTATTCGTGAAAACACGCTATATACATATTTTGGTGGATTTAAGCTTTGATTTAAAAAATTAAATGTTGCAATTTTCTTTCAAACCGTTGAAAAAATTCCACCGATTGCCAAGAATGTTTATCACGTTTAGAAAATCTATTACCACAAAATTAGACACTACCTCGTTGGACTTATAGTCCTGTTATACTATACATAAGATTTATGTTGGTTGGTTGGTTGGTTGGTTGGTTGGTTGGTTGGTTGGTTGGTTGGTTGGTTGGTTGGTTGGTTGGTTGGTTGGTTGGTTGGTTGGTTGGTTGGTTGGTTGGTTGGTTGGTTGGTTGGTGGGTGGGTGGGTGGGTGGGTGGGTGGGTGGGTGGGTGGGTGGGTGGGTGGGTGGGTGGGTGGGTGGGTGGGTGGGTGGGTGGGTGGGTGGGTGGGTGGGTGGGTGGGTGGGTGGGTGGGTGGGTGGGTGGTGGGTGGGTGGGTGGGTGGGTGTGGGTGGGTGGGTGGGTGGGTGGGTGGGTGGGTTGGTTGGTTGGTTGGTTGGTTGGTTGGTTGGTTGGT